>CM040817.1:19564201-19591701 GCA_022828995.1 Vimba vimba | reverse complement strand
TCTGACCTGGGCTGGGCTTGCATGTTTGTTTTTTAATAACAACAAAAAAAGTTATATTTTTGGCAAATGTCAAGGCCCTGTCACACCAAAAGTGAAATGAATAATCCTCAGGCTGAAGGAAATACATATTTACGCCTGTACAGTAGAAACAAACCTTTCAGCTTCTGCTATTCTGGATTAGAGAACAATAGGATACAGGAGAAGGAAGATCAACACTCTTATTTCTAAATCTAATCTAAAATAATTTTATGGCTGAATTAGATAATTGAACAACTGCACCAAAGACATTGGTTAATAAAGTGAGATTAAATACATAAAGTATTGTGTATTTTAATATAGTTAATTATAAAAGTTTTGCGTAAAATTCTGAGATTGCATTTCATTGTTTTTATTCATTTTTTTCGTGCAAGTGAAATGAGTAAATGCATGTTCATATTTAGTCTAGAACTACAATAACCATCATGTTTACACACATTGCACACACTTTATTTCTCTCAACAAATGCGTGAAAAGTAACTAATGTTACTTATTTGAAAAAGTAACTTAGATATTTATTTATAACTTAGACGTTACTTTACTAGTTACTTGAAAATGTAATCTGATTACGTAACTCAAGTTACTTGAAATATGAGCTAACTGGTGTCTTTTACTCAGAGGAAACATCAGGATAACTCCTCGTTTGCTCTGTCAGAGAAGCAGCAGAGATCTCACGTGTGATGTTTAGTAGCAGACATGATTTGAGCGAGTGGACGTCAGGGAGTCTCTCTGGCGACTGTGGGTCAGAGGTGTCAGATGTGGGTTAAGAGGGTTAACAGATCCACAGAGAGTTCATGAAGACAGACACACACACATTCCTCACACTGGCGAGTGTACACTAGATTACATCAGCAGCACAGAGATTATCCTCACACACTCATGACAGGCTTTCAGAGCAACAGCGCCATCTACTGACAGATGCTTGCAACTGGACTCCACCTCGTTTTAAAAGCCACTAGTTTTGCTTGCTAAATCAAGTATTGATCATGCTTTGAATAAACCTCTTGCATTCATGTTGACCAGCGGTTCTCAAACAGGGGCCCGGGGCCCAAAACAAGGACTTAGTGAACCTCAAAGATGACTTAAAATCATTTCAAATAAGACAAAGCTTTAAAATGAGCTTAAACAACTGAAAATAAAGATGTATTTTATAATGAATATATATTTATCCCGAGCTCTGAAAAAATTTATCAGGGAGAAATTGTGATTAAAAATATATATTTTTTTTTAAATCCTTATCGCCAGTCCAGTAAATCACTGGTAAATTCATTGAATAAATTATTGTGATCCCTGAAGATCATTAAGCTCTTAAAAACTTGAATCCTGAAATTTATTTATTTTAATTCTAATTAATATTAATTTAGTCTAGACACAAAAAAGTTAAAGGACCACTGATTTTGACAGCATAAAGTGGTTTAGATCATCTGACCTGTGTTATTTTAGTATCATTGATATACTAGTATTATTATTTATTTTTTATTTATTTTCTGTTTACACTTTAATTTTAGTGAACATTTTAGTAATTGGAGTTAACAGGTTTAATTTGAGTTAAAAGAAATAACTCTGCATCTGATACACACACACACACACACACACAGTAAAGGAGAGAAAAGAAAACAGTTACAACTGCCTCTGTGTTCATGAGGAGATAAAGAAGAGAGACTGATTACAGAGAGAGTTTTAACAAATCATCAAGGCCAACAATATATTAGAGATCATTTTGATCTGAACGTTTAAGGGTGTGTCTGTGTTTATGAGGCCTGAAACGATCCTAAGTGATGTTCTTGAACACAGAACATGAACTAATATCAAATGATACCACTGTACTTTTATAATGTTTTCTGGGCATGTGCCTGGCTAATACGCTGGTATTATTTGAAACACCTTTGAATATCACTGACATAATAAATATAATGAATATTACAATTTCATATGTCATTAAAATACAATAAATATTAACATGACTTTTCATTTATACAAGATAAATATTACCACATTGTTTTGGGCAGTATTCTTTTAAGTTCCTTTGAAAACAAGTGTTATTTTAATAGTATGTATAAACTAGTATTTAGTAATATTTTGATTTAGCTTATTTTAAAACATATTTTCAGTTTTTATATTAATTTGATCAAGGTTTTAGTAATTTTATGTGGTTTTGTTATTTTTATTAAGTGTTTTAAATATTTCTATTTAGTTTTAACTTACATTTATTTCAGTACTTCAACTTATTTTATTTCTGTTAGTTGTTAGTTTTCATTTAAGTTTTTCAAGTTGAAGTTTTTCATACAATATTTGCATTTTATTTCAGCTTTATTTAAATGAACAAAAACTGTTTGTAATAGTTTTAGTTAAAATGAACAGCCCTGTAGAGAACCATGTAAATACCATGATACATAATTATAGTAAAAAAGTGCTTTGATTATGGTATTCACCATGGTATTCAAATGGTACTCTAAGATACTAAATCCAAAAACGGTATATATCCCAAAAAAACATGGTAGATGCTGGACCTCAAGCTGTGGAATCACAGGGTTACTATTACCAATTACCATAAAATGACACATCAACCGTATCAAAGCATTAGACTCTGTATGAGATCACTGATTACATCATCATCAATGCATAGCCATTAACATCTGATCATATTTTCTCTTGGTTTCTCTTTCCATTACAAATGTGCTTCATAAACACAGTTAAAGCAGCTAGAGCAAAACTAATGTTAAAAAGGGTCAAGAGCCCAACTAAAGCAAACACTGATCATCATAGTGGTTCTCAATAAGAACTTCTGTAGACGTTAGAAATAAAGTCGAACTGGTTAGTAATAAGTGAAGCTGGTAAAGCTTTTTGTGGAGTTGTTTAATCCTCCTCTGCTGTGATCTTGAGAGATGTAATGTCTTCTTTTATCTTCTGTTGATTTAATCTAATTCAGTGGCTGAAGTCAGCTGTGTTTCTCTTTTTTCTGTTCTTGTTTCCCTTTCCGTCTGTGATTCTGCTTGTTAACAGCATGTGTTCATCACTAATGCTCAATCATCGCTTGATTAATCGTTTAATTATTTCATTAACTCTACAACACTGGATTTTGCTGTGTGGCTCTTGAATGGTCATGGTCTTGGAGGTCTTGTCTTGACCAAGCGGCAACATTCTAATCTGAAAAATGAAGCCTACCCGGAAGTGCGAAAAACTGCAATACATTGAAAATCCGCTAGAGGGAGGTCCCAAAAGGGAGCAAATGTCCATAGACCCCATGTTAAAATGTCAGTTTTCACAGCATAAATTCATGTTTTTACAGGTTGGTCCCATGGACTTTTATTGTATTTTTCGATAGGTTCCGAGTGCCTGACAACTGTGAGGGAGGTGAATTTTTTTCTAACTCGTTAGTTTAGATCGTATTTAGATATAAAATGTATTACAAATAAGGGCGTGGTTAACTTTGATTGACAGCTTGATTGACAGCTTAGGCTGCGTCAAGGAGAATGACAACAGAAGAAGCGCCATTTTTTAACACAGTTGAAATATAATACTACTGTTTCTGTATCATGAAATGTAGTTTTAAGAGTTTTTCAGGCAAGAATGTAGTTGTTTAAAGCTCAAATCTGTGGTTTATTTAAAGATTTATGAAAATTTTATCCAGTTGTGAGATCCAGCGATGACCGGGCGCTCGGCGCTCATGTACCCCGCCTGGAACAGCCTTTCCTCGGCTAGTCGTTCTGGCGTTTGCCGTGGACTCTGGCGTCTCTGTAGTGGTTAAACATGAGATATAATTCGTGTTGTGTATATCTAATGGGCGATTTTTGGTCTTGTGAATCTATAATTTGTTCCCTGGGTAATCGTTTTGGCTGTGAGGAAGTTTCATAACTTTATAAGCTATTTAACTTTACCATTGTATGGTTATAGACTAGAGCGCTGACTTTGTATGTTTGACTGAATTGTTTGCTTTATTTGTATAGCTTCTTATACCTTTTACTTATACTTTTATAATGGCTAATATTGATAAAACTGAAATTTAACAAAAAGAGACTGTGTTGAGTTTTGTCATTTTAAATTTTAATACAACGAATATGATCTGTAATGTTGTTTACTGCAACATCTGTTGTTTAGTACAAATGCACATATTGCCTGGACCATATTAAAATGTTTAATATTTTTATATTATATTTAAAACGAAAAGAGGCAGGTTTGTGTTTTATATTTTGTTTTTATAAATAGGCAAACGTTACGTGTAGTGAATATAATCAATACGCGTTGCCTGAACCACATTTGTGTGGCTATAATGTTTAAGATTTCTTTAAATGAAAACGAAAAGAGTTAATGTGGTGTTTTATAACATATTTCGTTGCCTAAAATATACACAGAGATAACCGGAGTAGCAGAGCGAGCTGAGTGACGTCAGACGCTCAGTGACGCGCTGCGTCAGAAGGTGGGCGGGGTTAGGATTTTCCAAGATTTTCCAAGATGACGCCGCCCATACCCCCCATAAACGGCTTCAAAACCGTTCTTCAGAAAGTCTATGGGTGACGTCACAGACTCTTTGTACTCTTTGTAATCTTAGTACTCTGTACCATGTAAACACTCAATAAAGTAAATATGTTTAACCTTTAGTGATCAAATCTTACATAACCTTTTACTTCAAACCTTGAAACTTGTAGAAACTTTCAATCTCTTGACTTTGAAATTCAAAAATGTTTATAAAATGTCCAAATCTTTTTAATTAAAAGAGAGTTTCAACTTACACAGCCTAGGAAATGGATGCATTTAACTTTCTTTTTAGCCAAAGTTTACCCTGTATCCATAGCAATAGTACGTTTATTTGCGTTCACCTTCCGATCTCTCATGAATACGGAGGTTTTCATGTTGACTGTTAAGTCAAGTTAAGTCACCCTTATTTATATAGCGCTTTTTACAATACAGATTGTTTCAAAGCAGCTTTACAGTGATAACATCAGGAAAATAATACAACAAGATTGTTTTGGCTGTACAGCAGATCTAGAAGAAAGTCATTGTCCAGTTTAAGTAAGTTCAGCATTGATTCATTTCCATTGTAAGAATCACAAGTTATTAATCTAGGGGCCGTTTACACAACACAGTTTTAAACTGAAAACAGAAAACTTTTATGTGTTCTGAGCATTCATTTACACGATATCAACATTTTGGTGGCCTGAGAACGCAAACTTAAATAGGTTTTAAAGTGCAAGGTTTTGAAAACGAGTTTTGAAAATGATACCGTTATCATCTCCGTGTGAACTTCAATAACATAAATCTATGAAAACAGTGACGGAGTGCACATGTGTAGTACGTGTTTAGCCTATAGGCATGTGCGCTTGAATGCGTATGTGCGCAGGCGCGTAATCTTTCTTTACAAAGTGGCATCGCCAATTATTTGCCTGGCATCCATAGAACAGCATTTTTAGTCGTTTCCATGGATCCGCTTGAACGGGAATCATTTTGATAACATTGTCATCTGTACAGAGGAAAAAACGTTTCCGTTTTTAGGACATTGTTGTCGTGTAATTCTGTCGTGTCGCCTTAGTTCATTTATCAATACAGCAGCCCTGGAGAAAACAGTGATGTCATTGTCCAGCTCAGTTCAGTTCTCATACAATGTTCTCAAAGCAGGCAGATCAATATGATAAAGAATAATTAGTGTTCCCAACTAAGCAAGCCAAAGGCGACAGTGGCAAGAAAACCAAACTCCATTATGTGATAGAATGGAGAAGAAGAAAAAAACCTTTGAAGAAGCTAGGCTCAGTCGGGGGCCAGTTCTCCTCTCGCCAACAAACGAACAGTGTATTATTATGATTCAGGCAGCATTACAGGTCATAAATCAGATTGGGATTGGAACTTTCAAAATATTTAATCCAGTTCCATTTGGGTTGTTGTGACGTCACAACCATTGTGGTGGAACAGTCACGCACTCACACTGAAAAATTTATTGTTTCAAGGTGGCAATTGGACTGTTTTTTATCCACTTATACACACAGTTACAAAATATTACCAGTCATTGAGATATTGGTAACGTCAGCAGAAGTATGATCATAGATTGTCACAATCAAAGATCAATGATATAGCGTAAGTTCTGCCCTTATCTGTGCATGTTTCTAAATCAAATACAGTTTAGGAATTGTGGTAAAAGGACTATGAAAACACAATCTCAATGGTTATTTATTGACCAGATTGTTTTTATATTGGTGCTTTGCATGGATTTTTCACACAGCTGATGAGTTTGCAGCCAAAATGACGAGAACAGTCATCCTCCTTTGCTTCTTTTTGGCATTCTGTCCCCTCTCTGTTGGGGCGCCCCTCACTTGTTCTCCTCCATTTCTGAATGAGAGTCCACAGCAGGGATCAGGGAAACTTTGTGCAACGCTGCAACTGCAGACCAAGTTGCCCTGCCCTGATGTAAACCTGTCAGTGAGTGAAAATGTGCCGCTGAATCCTGAAAAATGGCATCTGGAGAGTCTGTCACTGAAGGTGAGGATTTTAAGATCCATGTTTACTAAATCATATTTTTTCTATATGTGACCCTGGATCACAAAACCAGTCATAAGTCGCACTGGTATATTTGTGGCAATAGCCAACAATACATTGTAGGGGTCAAAATTATTGATTTTTCATTTATGCCAAAAATCATTAGGATATTAAGATCATGTTCCATGAAGATATTTAGTAAATTTTCTACTGTAAATATATACAAATGTATTTTTGTGAGTGGATGCAGGACAGTCGCATACATAAACGGACAACTTTAAAAGTGATTTTCTCAACAAAAGCTTATGTATTCAGCTTTCATATGATGTATAAATCTCAATTTCAAAAAATTGACCCATGTGACTGGTTTTGTGGTCCATGGTCACATATGGAAAGTGGTGTTACAACCCTTCCTGCCTCCATGGTCATACATGATATTTCTTTTCTTTTTTTTATAAAAAAAAAAAAGTAGTAATTTACAGTTTTTCTCAAAAAGGTGAAATTTAATGTGCAGTTGATGATTACAGCAGTGTAATAACTTTTCAGCAAAACCCTGATAAAGAGACATTTTGAGTAAAGCGTGTTTTATTAATGATTTTACGTTTGTTCGTAAGAAGACTGAATTAATGAGTTGTATCATTCAATCGGTAACACTTTACAATAAGGTTTCATTTGGTAAGATGAGTTAATGCATTAGCTAACATGAACTAACAATGAGCAATGCATTTATGCAGTATTTATTAATACTTGTTCATTTTAGTTAATATAAATACAGTCGTTCATTGTTTGTTCATGTTAGTTCACAGTGCATGATCTAATATTAACAATAACTTATTTTTAATAATGTATTAGTAAATGTTGAAATTATCAATAACTAAGATTAATAAATGCTGTAGAAGTATTGTTCATTCTTAGTTCATGTTAACTATGTAAGGTGTTACCATTATGTTTATTTTTTTTATTTTTAGGTGGAAAAAGCCTGCAGTTCCCTTTCGTCAGCAGGGAACTCCGACGCCTCGTCGGGGGAGTTCCCCTGACGAATTGGGATCACGCTAGGGAGCCAAATGCCTTTGAGAGAGTTAACAACGAGCCAATGAAAGAGAAACTGAATTGGCATGCAATATTTGCATTCCGCGGCCCGCCTACCAGCGCGGGTATAAAAGGCAGAAGTAAACATTGCGCAATGCTTATCGCCTCGGAGCCGAACAGGATTCAACACTGAAGTTTGCTGCTGTTTTCCTTCGCCTGAGAGTTTTCAAAAATAGTTTTTTCAACGAGTCCTCTTCAAGGAAAGAGTCCTCTCTCTGCCGGTGTTACAGCTCTCATCAGCGATCGCCGCTTCCTGCTGCCAGCCGTGCTTGTTTTGAGTAAATCAAAAGCCGTTTTCACGGCTGGTATTGAGTGCCCACACGGGCTTGCAGTTTCCCCGTGTGTGGCCGCGGTGGGTCCCTTTGTGCTTCGGCACGTAAAAGAGAGGTTTTCTCTCTTTCCTAAAAGAGCTTTTACGGGCGCCCTGCGTCTTTGTCTACGTGACAAAGATGTCATCTCGCCCGTGCGTTTCTGGATGCGGTAGACTTCTGTCGCAGGGTGATGGTCACAAATACTGTGTCTCGTGCTTGGGCTTAGCGCACGCAGAGGCAGCATTTGTGAACGAGTCATGTTCTCATTGTGGGAACATGACTCTGGCGGCGCTCCGCTCAAGACTAAGAATCCTTCGGCAGAAACTTGCTGAGGGTGTCCCTTCAGTCTACACCCGGTCTAGTTCGCCTGCTGGTTCAGTCCAGCGGGCAGCTACTTCGGTTGTGCCTGTTGGTGAGCGAATGAGGGTTACAGTGTGGACGAAAGTCACCGCACGTTCTCTGGGACGGGCGATGTCCACTTTGGTGGTTCAGGAGCGCCACCTTTGGCTTACCCTCGTGGATATGCGGGATTCAGAGAAAGCCAGGTTTCTGAATGCCCCTGTATCCCGAGGGGGCCTTTTCGGCGACGCGGTGGGGGACTTCGCCCAAGAGTTCTCCACCGCCCAGAAGCAGTCTGAGGCGCTTCGGCATGTCCTGCCCAGAAAGCGGACTGCTGCTGGTCCGTCTTCTGCGGCCGAGGAACCTCAGACTGCTCGTCGCCGAGGGCGCCCTCCTGCGGCCCCCTCTGCTCCTCCTTCTGGGCAGCAGTCTAACCCCAGGAGGCAGGGTGCCGGTCACAAGAGGGCTCCCCCGCCCGCTCAGCCGTCTTCGACCCCCAAGAAGAACACCAGGGGGAAGAAGCGTTCCTGAGACGGGCGACCCGGAGGACCGAACAGCTGCTCTTCAGGAGGGGGCCTCTGCTCCTCTCCTTCCCCCGGGGGAGGGCCGGGTGAAGAATCCTGTGTTTGTTTTTTCTGTTCCGCCGCCGACCAACCGGTCGGTGGTACCCAAAACTTCATTAAAAGAGCAGTTTCTTCCTCCTCTGGGTCATTCACGGTTGGGTCTGCTGAACAAGCAGTCTCTCCCTCGGGGCCCGCTTCTTGTCTCCTCCCCTTCTCTCGCCAGGCGACAGCCCGCAGCAGAACACTCTCGGGTCTTCTCTGCCGTCTGTCCCTCGGTGGAAGCAGGTAGGTGTTGTTCAAGTACACACTCAGACCCCGCTCTCGGCCGCTACAATGCCACCGGAGCCGTGTCCCTGCCTTCCGCCTCGCTGCCCCTCCGCGGGTACGCCGGCGGTGCGGGTGGGCTCGTTGCGGCAGTTTCTCAGAGCCTGGCTAGCGCTCCCGAGGCCGTCGCACTGGCTCATTCGCACCATCCGGCTCGGCTATGCAATTCAGTTTGCACGCCGGCTTCCCAAGTTCAGGGGCATCCACTTCACCCGTGTGCATCCAGTGGATGCTCCTGTCTTGCGGAAAGAGATCGACGCCCTGCTGGCGAAGGACGCGATCGAGCCGGTCCCTCCAGCCGATATGAGGTCAGGGTTTTACAGCCCTTACTTCATTGTACCCAAGAAAGGCGGTGGGTTACGGCCAATCCTGGACCTGCGTGTATTGAATCGGGCCCTGCACAAGCTCCCGTTCAAGATGCTCACGCAGAAACGCATTTTCGAATGCATCCGTCCCCAGGATTGTTTTGCAGTGATCGACCTGAAGGACGCGTACTTTCATGTCTCGATTCTTCCCCGACACAGACCATTTCTTCGGTTTGCTTTCGAGGGTCGAGCATATCAGTGCAAGGTCCTACCCTTCGGGCTGGCCCTGTCGCCCCGTGTCTTCACGAAAGTCGCGGAGGCGGCCATTGTTCCCATGAGAGAGCAAGGCGTTCGCATTCTCAACTATCTCGACGACTGGCTCATTCTGGCGCACTCACGGGATGTGTTGTGCGATCACAGGGACATGGTGCTCCGGCACCTCAGTCAGTTGGGGCTTCGGGTCAACTGGGACAAGAGCAAACTCTCCCCTGTGCAGAGGATCTCTTATCTCGGTATGGAACTGGACTCGGTCGCCCAGACTGCGCACCTCACGGAGGAACGCGTCCAGTCAGTGCTCAACCGCCTCAAGTTTTTTCGAGGCAAGTCAGCGGTTCCACTGAAACAGTTTCAGAGGCTCCTGGGGCATATGGCAGCCGCAGCCGCAGTAACGCCGCTCGGCCTGTTGCATATGAAACCGCTCCAGCACTGGCTTCGCGATCGAGTCCCGAGGTGGGCGTGGCAGAGCGGCAAGTTCCGGGTCAAAGTCACCCCGCACTGTCGCCAAACCTTCACCCCTTGGTCGGATCCTGGGTTTCTACGGGCTGGAGTGCCCCTAGTCCAGGTTTCCAGACATGCTGTGGTTTTCACAGATGCTTCTGCCAAGGGCTGGGGGGCCACATACAGAGGGCATGCAGTCTCGGGTCTGTGGACGGGGCTCCAGCTGCATTGGCACATCAACTGCCTAGAGTTGCAAGCAGTACGCCTAGCTCTGTGTCGCCTCAAGGGGTTTCTCAGACACAAACACGTACTGGTCCGTACGGACAGCACTGCGACCGTTGCGTACATCAACAGACAAGGTGGTCTACGCTCCCGTCGTATGTCGCGACTCGCCTCCCACCTCCTCCTGTGGAGTCAGAAGCCTGAGGTCGCTTCGTGCCGTTCATGTCCCCGGGGAGCTCAATCGTGTGGCCGACGAGCTTTCACGTCGGTCCCCCCTTCCGGGAGAATGGCGACTCCATCCCCAGGTGGTCCAGCTGATTTGGCGAATCTTCGGAGCCGCACAGGTAGACCTGTTTGCCTCTCCGGACACGACCCATTGCCAGTGATATTACTCCCTGACCGAGGGAACTCTCGGCACGGATGCCCTGGCACACAGCTGGCCCCGGGACCTACGCAAATATGCGTTTCCGCCCAGTGAGCCTTCTTGCACAGACTCTGTGCAAGGTCAGGGAGGACGGGGAGCAGGTCCTTTTGGTGGCCCCGTATTGGCCAACCCGGACTTGGTTCCCAGAACTCATGCTCCTCGCGACAGCCCCTCCTTGGCCGATTCCTCTGAGGAGGGACCTACTTTCTCAGAGAAGGGGCACCCTAGTGCACCCGCGTCCAGACCTTTGGGAACTCCATGTCTGGTCCCTGGACGGGACGCGGAGGTTCTAGATGGCCTGCCACAGGCAGTGGTAGATACCATCTCTTCAGCTAGAGCCCCCTCTACGAGGCGCCTCTATGCTCTGAAGTAGAACCTGTTCGTCGGCTGGTGTTCTTCCCACGGGGAGAACCTACGAACTTGCCCGATCAGAGTTGTGCTCTCCTTCCTACAAGAGGGCTTGGAGCGAAGGCTGTCTTCCTCCACCCTCAAAGTGTATGTTGCTGCAATATCCGCACATCACGATGTAGTTGATGATAAGTCCGTGGGGAAGCACAACCTGGTCATCAGATTCCTCAAGGGTGCTAGGAGGTTAAATCTACCTCGCGATTTGCACCCTGTACCCTCTTGGGACTTAACTTTAGTGCTTAGAGCCCTTCAAAGTCCTCCTTTTGAGCCTTTGCTGACAGTCGAGCTTAATATCCTGTCCATTAAGACAGCGCTCCTGTTAGCATTGGCTTCCTTCAAGAGGGTGGGGGATCTGCAGGCATTTTCGGTCGACGAATCGTGCCTAGAGTTCGGGCCTGGCCTTTCTCATGTCATATTGAGACCCCGGCTTGGATATGTGCCCAAGGTTCCTACCACTCCCTTCGCGGACCAGGTAGTGAACCTGCAAGCGCTGCCCCAGGAGGAGGCAGACCCAGCCCTAGCTTTTCTCTGTCCCATCCGGGCCCTTCGGGTTTATATAGACAGATCGCAAAGCTTTAGGACCTCAGATCAGCTCTTTGTTTGTTACAGAGGCCAACAGAAGGGGAAGGCTGTCTCCAAGCAGAGGTTAGCCCACTGGCTAGTGGATGCTATCACCACGGCTTATGAGTCCCAGGGTGAGCCCTGCCCACCCAGGTTGCGGGCTCATTCCACTAGGAGTGTTGCCGCTTCTTGGGCTCTGGCACAAGGCGCCTCGCTAACAGACATTTGTAGTGGGTTTTATAGCCTACGTGTGGAACCTATTTCCTCCCGAGTACTCGCTATGGCCAGTAATTAGAGGGAATAGGTGTGTCGGCTTGCGACGCCATTCCGTGAGCGGATAAGTCCGTCTTTGCTCCGTTGGTTACCCAGCAAACGGCTAACCTCGTGAGTTCCTCCATCATCCCCTCCGGTGCCAGGCGTTGCGGACCGCCGGCACCAGGTCTGCTACCTTCAGTAAGGAGTTGCTAGTAGACTGGGTGCCTTTTCCAGTGGTCCCTGCGGCGACCCATGATTGCCACGTGCAGTTCAGCTGTGTCTTCCCCTTGACAGACTCATTCTGTCGTCCCTGTTGAGTATGCTCCTCACTCCCCCGGACTGGGACTACCTTCAAGGACTGCCATATGTTTCACTACCCTACGTGGTTAGTACATGTGTGTATTGAGGGCCTTCCTCTTGGCTGCTTCAGCTTCCGCAGTGTTCCCCCCCCCCCCTTATTATTTTCCTTGGGGACGGGCACGCTTTCCCAGTGTTATCCAATATCCACTGATTGGGTCTTGCGGAACAGCAGTGTGATTCCCTAGCTAGCTCCCGCAAAATTTCTGGAAACTGCTGCAGGGTAGCTTAGCTGGGCGCTGGAAGGGGCCAGCACCATGGCGTTTTGGTAGGGATGCCAATTCGTCAGGGGAACTCCCCCGACGAGGCGTCGGAGTTCCCTGCAGACGAAAGGGAACGTCTCGGTTACGTATGGTAACCCTCGTTCCCTGAGTCCAGGGAACGGAGACGCCTCGTCCCGTCGCCATGTTGCTGTACCTTCGTGGAGGACTGGACACTGTTCGGCTCCTCAGCGAAAAGCATTGCGCAATGTTTACTTCCGCCTTTTATAGCCACGCTGGTAGGCGGGCCGCGGAATGCAAATATTGCATGCCAATTCAGTTTCTCTTTCATTGGCTCGTTGTTAACTCTCTCGAAGGCAATTGGCTCCCTAGCGTGATACAAATTCGTCAGGGGAACTCCCCCGACGAGGCGTCTCCGTTCCCTGGTCTCAGGGAACGAGGGTTACCATACGTAACCGAGACGTTTTACAGTGTTTACACAAGACCAGCAAAGTCAGCATTTTCCTGGAGGATTCTATGCTAACATTCCTGTAAACTATAAATCTGAATTTTTGTGTATTTGTACAAAATTACACATCAGACACAGACGTACTCCAACATTCGAGGATTTTTATGCGAGGCACATAGTAGATGGAAAATTTATTCCAAAAGATAACAATGCATATAACAGATTTTGGAGTAGAACATTTGATAATGCATTGAAAACGAGAAATCAATATGTACCGAAACAATCCTTCATCCCAAAACATTATTTTAAAGAAGGCTTCAAAATTAGTAAAGATTTCTAATCAGAAAATGTTATTCAGAAGTCCGAACAAAATGGATATGTATGATGTCACTAAAAGAAATGGTCAAGTAAATATAGTGAAAAGATATGATTATGCTGTGTTTGATGTTGACGAAGACGATCAGCCGATTCATTTTAAAAATTAGGAAAAATGAAACCTGGACAACCTCTTTCAATCAAAAGTAAACCAGATGCACCTAGAGTTGGATGGAGAGCAGGAGTGCTGAAATGGGGAGAAGTTGTAGAAGAAGTGGCTGAAGCAGAAAATCTAGCCATGTCTGTGATCCTACCAGCATCTGCAGTGGCTCAAGCTTCAATCTTCACATCAATTTTAAGTGCTTTGAGTTTTTTATTTGTGTAAGCCCAAAATGAAATTATGTTTTGAGGGTTCTACTTTCATGCATACTGTATAAACCTCAATATATCCAAGTATATGCTAGAAAAGAAAAGTTTATGAGCAGATTTTATGATAAGTAACAGTATTGAGCAATTTAGTCAACCTTATAAAAAGTATTTCTCTAGCAGCTAGCTAATAATGAATGCATTTCAATTATACCTGTGATGTGAATGTAACCATCAAACTACACTTTGTAAAATCAAATGCACCAAATGATTTTGTTTCTGTATGAACTCTTTACAAATTCATAAAATGATTACAATTGAACTGCTAATAAATGTGCATCACAGAAGCAAACATGTTGTAATAATTTACAATTGCCCAATAAAAATGAATGCACCTGACAACTGGAATCAAATACAAAAAAACGTGTGATGTTCAACTGCACTTTTTTGTCCCTTTAATAAGAGATTTATTATAAATCCATGTGAATGTCAGTCTTAAATGGGCCATTTGCTCCGCCAACTCCGGTCTACAGAGAAATAACACCTTAAATAACCCCTTCCAAACGCAGTGACCGCTGGAGAGTAAAATACCAGACAAATAAAGGAAAAATATCATATACACACATACACAATATACTATCTACTCGAATGCAATACAATACCACAAAATATATCAGATATCTTTATACTGTACATTTACTTATATAGAAAATTGGGTAACACTTTACAATAAGGTTCATTAGTTAACTATAGTTAGCATGAACTAAGAATGAACTTCTTCAGCATTTATTAATCTAGGTCATATTAATTTCAACATTTACTAATACGTTATTAAAATCAAAGGTTGTATTTGTTAACATTAGTTAATGCACTGTGAACTAACATGAACAAACAATGAACGACTATTTTTATTAACTAAGATTAATAAATACTGTGACAAATGGATTGCTCATTTGTTAGTTCATGTTATAATTAACTCATATTAACTAATGAACCTTACTGTAAAATGTTACAGAAAACATTAATATAGGCTATAAATATGTTCAGACAGTGTTCAATAACATTGATGCTGACACGTTTTACCTAATATATATGTAATCGCGCATTGCTAATGTTTAGAGAGTCAGCAATGGTGCTAGATATTTGTTTAAACAAGCTACAGTTAGTCCAAAATGCAGCCGCTAGAGTTCTTACTAGATCAAGAAAATATGATCATATAACACCGATTTTATCATCACTACATTGGCTACCTATAAAGTTCCGTATTAATTATAAGGTATTGCTACTGACTTATAAAGCCCTAAACGGCTTAGCTCCAGTCTATTTAACGGATCTTCTATCACCCTATAATCCATCGCGCTCTTTAAGATCAATAAATTCGAGGCTTTTGGTCATACCTAGGATATCCAGATCAACCAAAGGAGGGAGAGCATTTTCACATTTGGCTCCAAAACTCTGGAATAGTCTTCCTGATACTGTTCGTTGCTCGGATTCACTCTCCCAGTTTAAAACTAGATTAAAGACGCATCTTTTCAGCCAGGCATTCATATAATATTGTTAATCTCACAGTTTCAAACTACAATCCGGCCTCTAGTTCATAAATGCCAGAGGAGAACTGGCCCCCGACTGAGCCTGGGTTCTCCCAAGGTTTTTTTTTCTCCATTAGGTCACCTGATGGAGTTTTAGGACACCATTAGGTCACTTGATGGAGTTTTTCGGTTCCTTGCCACTGTTGCCTTTGGCTTGCTCAGTTGGGGATATTTTGGGGATATTTAATTTTATTCTATCAATCAATAAATTCCACTAGAAACAAACTTTGTTGTATTATTTTATTATACTGTGAAGCTGCTTTGATACAATCTGTATTGTGAAAAGCGCTATACAAATATACTTGATTTGATTTGATTTGATTTGATTTAAATTTGGGTATTTTCTGATTGAAATAGCCATCTGTTTTTCTTTGTTAATATGGTCTATTAATAGCTGTAGCAAATGTGGTTGTGATTTTATTTTTATTTTTCAAAATTGTTTTCTTGGCAATAGCTAGAGACAGCGAAGTATATTCTATTGGATGGTTTATTTGTGATACGTCACCTAGAAGACATAATAATGGGATTACTGGATTATTATGATTATGGATTACATTTGATAATGAACATTTCTGTCTTTTATTGAATTTTAAAGTGCCCCTAATAAGCTTTTTCGAATATTACCTTTAATGTAGTGTACGTAATAATATCACTGTTTGTGAATGTAAAAGGTCTGCAACATTTTAAAGATCAAAAAGTTTGACAAATGAAATTATTGTCACCTAAAAGAAAGAATTGATTCTGATCTGTTAAAATTAGTATTTTAGTTTTTTTTTTTTTTTTTCTACTATGTAAGTCAATGGGGTCCATCAACTGTCTGGTTACCTCATTCTTCAAAATATCTTCTTTTGTGTTCATCAGAAGAAATAAATTCATACAGGTTAGAAACACTTGAGGGTGAGTAAATTATGACAGAATTATAATTTTTTGGGTGAACTGTCCCTTTAAAGAAAGAAAATGTGATGACTATCCTTTAAGGCTATAGTCTTAGCAGTTTATGCAACCGGGCCGTGGTGTGTCATGGTGGTGTGTAATGCACACAGACATCGTATTGTTGAAGGGTTTCCTGGTATTATCATGCTTTACAGTGCTGACAGTGAAGATTTATTGACTTCTCCTCTGCTAAACAAACACAAGCGTTCTCTGTTTACTTTCTGTTGCGTTTTTGATAACGGTCACTCAGATCTCACACACATTTGCCGCTGGTATGTTTAGGCTTGCGTGTGGAAGAGATGATTGTTAGTTTCCCTCGTCTCCACCCTTTCCACAGCCCAACTATTGTTTAACACCTGAGACTTTACAGATGACAGTACTCTGACTGTTAGGAAATAATGTTGATGGACTTGATCATCTTGTGTGTCCCGCCTGCTTCATACACCCATGATGAGCCTTAAATCTCTGTTAGGAGGAAACTACTAAACCTTTCACTAAAATGAAAATGAAAACAGAAAATATAATCATAAAAACTAATTCAAAATAATCAAAACTATAATAGTATCTCAATGATGCTAAACTAACACTGATATAAGTAACACACATATATATATGTAGGCCTATATACAACACTCTCTTAAATATTATATATATATATATATATATATATATATATATATATATATATATATATATATATATATATATATATATATATATATATATATGAAGAGTTCAGATGCAGAAACCTCTAAGTGCCATCTGAAAATTTCTTCTAGAATGATCATTTTTATAAAGCTTGTATATTTAAGTAATTTCATTTAAATGACAATTAATAGGTAATTTGCATTGCCATTTTAGTGAAATTATTTAACTTAAATATACAAGCTTGACTATATATATATATATATATATATATATATATATATATATATATATATATATTATAAATCATTTCACAGTACAAAAAAAATAGCCACTTTCTTTAATAAATAAAATGTCTTATTTCTTTCTTTTGATTTTGGGATGGGATAAGAGTTATTAGCATTTCACACAGTATTGTCCACAAAAGTGCGTTTAGGCCATTGAATCGTCCTTGAGTTTAGCAGTGAACCCAAGGTTAAACAGGTTTAACTGTTGCCCACAGGAACACAGAGTAGCATTGAGCATCAGGAGCTCAGGCTGTAATCCGATCCCTCACGCTCAGCAGTGTTTGGCAGCTTACATAAGCGAGCGCTGATGTACCTGCTGGAGAAACACTGCAGCAACCTCAGCACATGTGTGTCCTCTTATCTCATTCCTTCTGCTCGTCTCTGATTATCTCACTCCGCTCAGGAATGAGCCAGCGCTGATAACTGCGGCCCTGCGGCGACATGCAGGCACTCCACTGCAGACTGCTAACATGTCGAGCTGCTCACAAACTCTGGGTGAAACTGCTCCTTTGCACTGTCAGTTGCCAGCACTAATTTGTCATGTCAACAACATTGAAAATCAGGCTGAAATATATATTTTTGGTCTCATGCCAACCCACAGAAAACTTATAAATGAGATCTCTTTACTATCTCAGTTTTTTTCTCTTAGCAGTGACACTAAGTTTAAAGTCTGCTGCTTAGATGTTTCTCTTGAGGAAAAGACCCCAGTGATCTCACATGTGTCTCAACAATGTCTCAAAATGTGCTTAGATTTGCAATAATTTATCAGAGATCTAAAAGGGATAGTTCACCCAAAAATGAAAATTAGCCCATGATTTACTCACCCTCAAGCCATCCTAGATGTATATGACATTCTTTTTACAGACTAATATTTATAAATAGTTATTTAAAAAAAATGTTATAATGGGAGTGAATGGGTGTATGTCTTTGGAAGTCCATAAAAGTGCATCCATCCATGATAAAAGTCCTCGACACGGCCCTGGGGGTTAATAAAGGCCTTGTGAAGTGAAGCGATGCGTTCGTGCAAGAAAAATATCCATATTTAAAACTTTATCGACTAAAATCACTAGGTTCGGCCTACGCAAGTCGACTTAAGCCACAAGAGTAACTCATGACGCATGTATGACATAGGTTGTGGAGTAGCGTGAGCTTTGACGCAACTCGCGGTTCAAACAAACAGGGCAACAAACTCAAGCTCCTCTGACATTTCTCTTTAAAAAATCTTGTTTTAGATTCTAATTCGTGACTGGTGTTTTGTTTTTCTCTATCCTCTACGCTTCTGCGTTCGTCATTACGTTGTGCGTCGGGTCAGGGGTTAGTCTTTCGCCGTAAATCGATGCGTAAGGCCGTCTGCCGGAAGCTAGTTGTTTTAGTCAATAAAATTTTAAATATGGATATTTTTCTTACACAAATTCAGAGAAAAATCAAAAATAAGATCTCTTTACTATTTTTTCTCTTAGCAGTTTAAAGTCTGCTGCTTTTTTAGATGTTTCTCTTGAGGAAAAGACCCCAGTAATCTCACACGTCTCAACAGTAGCTGCGTTGCCATTACTCTTCAAATTGCACAAATTTAAATTGCGAATTGAAAATACGCCCAATGGAAACACGTCAATTTCGCAAAAACTCCCATATATTGCAAAAAAGTTTTTACGCTCGCATGAGGTGGTTTTTAAGGCAATTCGAAAAAGGAATATTTTGCAAAACTGCAATGGAAACAGTTTTTTTTTTTTCACATTTACAGGTCATGGCGTAAGTAAAAGGTGATCATTCTTTAAAGAAGGCGTGGTATGTTTGGACAGAATGAGTTATTTAACTCATAAAGGACAAAAGTATTACTGGAAAACATAACATTGGTTAATGGAAACGCTGTCATTTCGCAAAAGTTTTTTATCGACATTTAGAAAATATCGCAACAGTTTTGCTCAAATCTGTAATGGAAATGCGGTTAATGTCTCAAAATGTGCTCATATTTACAATCATTTAACAGAGATCTCAATATGAGCTGTTCTACACATTCATTTCACAGCTCTATATTCGTACTGGATGACTCAAATTTGTGTCCGTTTTATTTTCCTCAGGAATTTTAGAAGAAACGTTTGACACAAAGTTGACTTTACTGAACACACTAAGTAGGTAAAGTCACTGGAGCAGTGAAGTTGAAGCCCGTGTGAGGTTCAGGGAAGGCTGTTTGCCCAGACAGACCACAGTAGAGTCTGTTTCAGGAAGCCGCCTCTTGGAATTCTGGGAAAATTAAAGGGCTTCTTAAAACTTCTAAACCTGCGTAATTAAACGGCCTCTCAGATGTGCAGGACTGTGGAGGACATCAGACAAAAGACAGACAGCAAACACTAAACACGTGAGCTGCAGATACACTCTTAGAAGAAAAAAAAAAAAATCATACTCTGAATCTAATTCTCCAGTTAAAATAACTACAAATTCATGAAACAGGATACTTGAGAAGCAACTCTGCATACAATATTAAGGCTCGTTTTAAATTGCGTCTTTAGTTTATTTAGTCTTACTGCACTGGTTGGTCTTTTCATTTGTTTTAGGTATAAACAAGTTAAAAATAAGCGAAAGACAAAATATACTTGTATTAAAGACAACCTAAAATAACAAGTCTGAAGATCTCGCGCAGTGAGAGACTTCAAACTCTCCACTGTCCTGCAGAGTTTATCTGCAACTCACCTGCCAGGAAGTTTCTACTAATCCTGATTAGCTGGACCAGGTGTGTTAAATTAGGGTTGGAGGCGATAAACTCTGTTTTTACGGCATCTTTGATCAAATAAGCAGAAAAGACTTCTTTCAAAAACATTTTGAAAAAATCTTATCATCATCAAACTTTTGCTCTTGCCATTTCTGCCTCCTTTTTTTTTTTTAAGGAAATCATATAGGACTACTGGGTCAATATCATTCCTACAACCCCTGAATATATATATAGCCTACACATTCATGCTCTAAACTCTAGGTTTGATTCAGAACAGACAATGATGAATTTTGTATAAAAAGAATCTTTACTGTGTGTTTCAGCATGTCAACTAACAACAAAAACCTGTAAGAAATAATAATAAATAAACAGAGAACTGTTGTGTAGTATAAAAAAATGCCCACATTCATTCTAGAAGGAAAAACAAATCCTCAGTTATAACTGTTATCAGGCAGAAAGAGGACAGCTTAATAAACAGGCACCTTAAAAGATGTGATCTGAGATTCGGCTTTAAAACACTTTGGATACATTTGTTCTGATTTTCTTCTTTACTAATACAGTACTCAGAATCAACATCAAGAGAACAAGAAACCAGCCCTGCTGTGGAAACCAAGATGAATGGTCAATCATTTGTTCAGTAACATATATTTATGCTAGATTCAAATTAGGTGAGACTATACATGTCTCTGATTGAGCTGGTCTTCAGGAATTGGTCTACTCCAAGAAACTGACCAACTAAAACAGTTAAAACAAGTAAAATCCATTGAAGATTGAGAAGCACCAAAAATTCTGATTCTTTCGAAGCTTCTCCCGATTATCCCCAGAGTGGCTGCACTTTCAGTTGACGACATTCAATAGTTACGGATGTTAAAAAACCCAACGCTGGTGGGCGACTCCTTCACCGTCACAGTGACCAGGTTTGCAGTGACGTCGGTGACAAACACGTGCTCTATCAGGCTCCTCGTCGGCCTCCAGTCCTGACCCGCCTGCACCGAGATGGCCAGGTCCCGGTTGTCCCTCGGAAACGAGGAATCGTGTTCAGAATCCGAGCTGCTTCCCTCTTCTCCGGTGCTCAACTCACTCAGAGTCTTGCCTTGTTTCCCGGCATCTTTAGACAAGGCTCTGTCTTGCACCGGTTGGGAATCTCGACCCTCGGTCGCCGGAGTCTGAGCCAGAATCTTATCCGCTCGACCTTGATTCTTCTTTCCGAGCCTCTCGGACAAATCGTCCGCTTTGGATTTCTCCCGTTGCGGACTCTTTAGGACTTGTTGGTTGGTCGTGAACTTACTATGGACGTTCGGTGCAGGACTCTGCTCGTGTCTTGTGTTAAACCCAGAACTTTTCCTGCCCAGATTAGGGGAACCCTTCAAGTAGGCACTGTCGGTCCCGTTACCCTGCGCCGTTTTGTCGACGCTCTGTAGATTGAGCGCTTGAAGGCTGGAGGGCGTTTTGAGTGACGAAAAGGAGCTCGATGGAGATTTCTGGAGAGATCCTGCTGATCTTTGAAGAAGAGTCTGGTCCAATGCCTCCTGTTTTCTCAGCACATTTGGAGAGAGTTGTGGACAGGTTTGTCCATTGCTGCTGTGCACATTCAACGCAGCCACTCCTGGAGATTTGCACGTAGGCGTTTTGGGATCGACTCCTCCACTGCCCATATCTGAGACCGAGAGCTTGAAATCCGAGGCGGATTTTGTTTGTGCCGGCCGACTTAGTGTAGGAGGCGTCGAAGCGGACCCGACAGAGCGTCCGAGGGAACTTAAAGAACTCTTCTGGGTAAACGCACCTCTGTTTTGCAGTGTCATCGGCTCCCTTCCGGAGGTTCGGTTCAACCCGGTGTAGGTGAAGCTTGCAGGCATGAGCGGTTTCTTTATGCTCCCTCGGAGGTCCGAGTCCCTGGAAATGGGCTTGAGAATCTTCCGAGGACCTTTGGCCTGACGCAGCGCCTTCAGCTCCGGAGGCAACGCTTTCCTCCCTCGCTTCTTCTTCGGCGGCTCCGGCTTGGCCACCACAATCTGCGCTTTCTTCTGCGGGACCGGGTGGTGCTCTCGTGGACGAGGACTCTGCTTCGGATTCCTGTCGGTATCATCTTCATCGTCGTCGTCTGAAGAAGAGGAAGAAGACGAGGAAGATGATGATGAACCAGAAGATGAGGATGATGAGGACGAGCTGCTTGATTTGGAGACCACTGGAATGGTTTCCTGAGAAAGGAACATATAGAAAACGATGGGAACATAATGTATTGCGCAAATTGAGTTTTTTTTCAGTAGATCTGGGGCATTTTTTTGTGTCAAACTCACCAATATTTTTCTGGGTCGTCCACGAGGCCGTTTCCCCTTTTTACTGATCAAGAGTTCCCGCTCCTGCTCCCTAAAAATGGATAAAAGACTTACAAAACTTACAAATTAGCAATATTTATGTTCAATTAAATTGTGTTCATCCTACTGTCTTTGCTATCATGAAATTGTAATATATGACCATTACAGCCATTCCACAAGTTTATATACAGTAATCAGCATTTGAAGTGGATCAAAAAAGTTCATCAAAGTTGTCCTAAGACAAGAACAGGTATTGTTCAAAATTCATGTATAACTTTGATGAAAGGTTTTGATCCACTTCAAATGTTGACTACTGTATATTGTACAAGATTATTATTATTATTTTTTTTTTTTAACAAACTGTCTTGACTAGCATATCAAGAACGGCAAAAAACAGGGGGCCGATTGTGAAATTCATTTCCTGTTTTTATGAATGAACATTTACTCGTCCTCACTTCCTGTTCTTTCTCCTTACTTCCTGTCAGAAGCCTCCGTTGCTCTAGTTTGGGCAAAAAACGTCATATTTCTTTTGTCTTTGTTTTTGGTGGATGCGTTAGCAAAAAGTGGTGTTTTCATCATCATCGTTTGTGCCAGACATGAATGACACCTCAAATGTTATTTTAAGTGATCAGACTTATCGTTTGCCACGGAAAAAACATAAGACAGGAGAAAAAAAAAAATGAAGGATAGACCCGAGCCATGTTTCAACAAATATCTTACCAAAAATGTAAAAATCTAGCTTTATCTTAACAGTAGTAAGTTGGTGTCAACATGTGGTTATGTTTCTCGTGTAATCCAAGTCTGGTTTTCACACGGATTCTTCATAAACTGTGAAACCAAAATGTTGACAGAGAAAACTAGCTCTGCTGAAAATGTTAACTGTTAAAAATGTTAACGATGTTTGATTTTCAGTCAGTCTGCAGAGGCCCTCGTGAGCCTGGACACGTCTGCAGACCCTGAATGGCCTGTGAATGGAGCCCCATTTACACCCTCCCAAGCGTTGCAGCCCATATTGTTTGCACATGGAGAAAAGGGGGCGTCTCTCTCACACACAGGCCTGCTCGTCCAATGGGAGAAACCTCTTACCTCTTGTTAAACGCTGCCAATAGTCTCGGGTCAAGAAGGTTTTCCTGAGGTTCCCAACTGTTATGCCTGAAACACAGACACTGGCATCTTAAGCATGTGAGTAGATGACATATAACATGCTCATGATAAGAAAAAAAAAGATGGTTATGTACAAGGTAAAGTGTATATCTAAAGTTCCATAACTTATTTATTTTGTGTTTCACACCATTTTAATCTCATATTCCTGCGGTGCCGTGTGACAAATTAAGTGGTAACACTTTACAATAAGGTTCAGTTGTTAACATTACTTAACTACCTTAGTTAACATGAACTAAGAATGAACAATCCTTCTTTAGCATTTATTAATCTTAGTTAATATTAATTTCAACATTTACTAATACGTTATTAAAATCAAAGGTTGTATATGTTAATATTAACACATATTAAAAAATACTGTAACAAATGTATTGCTCGTTCATGTTAGTTAATAAATTAACTAAGGTTAACTAATGAACCTTATTGTAAAGTGTTACCAATTAAGTTTTAGACGTACAAATATTTCAGTCTTCCAGTTAATATGAATCATATGCACATAAAATGCATGTATAATAAAGCATTGCCAAAAACTAGTTTTTTTATATGAATTACAGCATGTCACACACTTAGATTGAATCAGCATAACCAAGCGTGCAAAACAAGCTATTTGTGTAGCAACCCTTGAAAACCATTTGGGTACCAATTTTGCATCTACTACTGTAAATGTACACAGAAGGGATGTGGAGTAAAACTGGATGGCATTATATAGCAGAGGGGAAAAAAGATAAGATGAGAGTTTACTTTAAAGGGCACTTCAAAGAGTCTGGACCGTCTGGATTTGATTTACAACAAAAAGTAGTGATCTACCAAAATAAGACGCTCTTAACCCACCATTACTCAATCAACGGCATTCGTTTTACTTCCATAGCTACTACTACTACTTGCAATGAGAAAACAATGCAGGACAAGACTTGATTTTTTTCCATCAGGAATTGTTTGGATGGTTAAAAATGCATTTAAGTAACAGGTGGTTGAATAATAAGAGAGCCTGGAGACATTCAGTCACAAAGAAAAGTTGTTTCAGAGGTGGAGAAGTTAATACATGTTGATGAAAGAATAAGAATTTTTTTTTTCTTTAAGAATAGCGTGCACATGTAAATCAATCATGACAGACCATCAAAGTGTTAAGATATGTACATCACAATTTTTAAGTGCACATCAAAAAACAGAGTATTTTAACAGAGTAACTTATACTGTGAAATATATCAAATGTTAGACTAAACAACGAAAATTCACCTCTCATCAAACATCTACAGTATTTTAGACACTTTCAGTGGCATTTTGCCCTCAGTTGTGGTCAGTTTATGACCCTGCTTGATCAAGTAATAATAAAGATTATAAAATAGATGGGAGTTGTAAATAATCAATGAAGCAGATGGAAGCGCGCGCGCGGGAGGTGTGGCTCGTGTGATTGACAGCTCAAGTGCCCATAGACGGGGCAAAAAGGGGGCGACAATGTAACAGAGAGCAAGAGTGGGGGCATTAGGGGGGTTGGGGGGCAGCTGGAGTTTTTAAAGAAAAAAAAAACTCGAAACAAACCACGCGCTAAGCGGCGCGAGATCAAACCGCTTTCATTACACATGAACAAATTGTTGCAAAGTAACAATGCGTTACAAAACTGATCCAGTGTAACGAGTAACGACTGCTTCAAAACAACTGAGCGACTCTCGAAACTCAATACATGATGTTTATCACTGAAAACGAAAATAAACCATAACACTAAATATAATGCACACAAGTTTTTTTCTGTTTCTTTCGATTTTATTTTGAACAACCGCGATAAGACCAACGAACCCAAACAAGCCGAAGGCAAACAAACAAAAACAAAAAGTAACTTGGAAGACAAAGAGAAATGCAGCAAAACGAGGCAAAGGCGAGCCGATCTGATGCAGTGTGATCAAGTGTGATACAGTGCACGAAATCACGCGTGGACGCGAAATTAAACGCGCAACACGCTGTTGTTGTTGTTTTCATTGTTTCTCCCTCTCTCTCCCCTTTCTCGCGATCCACATTCAAGGATGTTTACTGGCACCGTGAGTAAAACAGCGCTGCATTAGCAAAGTACTAGTCTACATGATGCATATATAATCAACATATATACTCTCACACACATAAAAAAGGCCAGTATTTGTATCAGTTCTCACTTACTTGGACGACCATCCTCTCCACTTGACCAGATACTCCAGTTTTCCCTGTGGAAATCAAACACGCGTTGAGGATCACGATTCACGCGCGCTGAATGTGTGTGTTTGTGTGGATGTTTGTTACCTTCTTTATGCGTTTGTTGAGGATACACTCGGCATCAAAGACCTGCTCTCCCACCGCGCTCAGCTCCTCCATGACTGTTCTCATCTCATTCTCATCTCGTTCTCCGTGACCGACGTGTGTGTGTGTGTGTGTGTGTGTGTGTGAGAGAGAGAGAGAGGGAGAGCACAGGGCAGAAGGGGGCGGATACGCAAACGCGCAGGAGCGCGCACACTGGCCCTCGGAGGACACCGTCCACGTGACGTCACACATTTTTTAAAGAATGTGAGTTTTTGGTCAACAGCAGAAATTATGTATGATATTCTGGCTTAGTTGTAGTTGTTTCATTTCGATAGAATTTACTAACATAAAGTATTTCATATAATTTACAAGCCTAAATTATGTTAAATTGTGTATTTAAACTTTATATAATTACATTTAATTAATTTAAAAACCATACATATATATACATTTAATATATATATATATATATATATATATATATATATATATATATATATATATATATATATATATAATTACATTTAATTAATTTAAAAACCATATATATATATATATATATATATATATATATATATATATATATATATATATATATATATAGCATATTATATATGCATAGCATACTTGTTATACATAAATACATAAAGGTTACTGAAGTTGAATTAAATGATGAGGTACAAGTAATGTAAATGAGATGCAAAAAAACAGAGCTACAAATAATGATATAATAAAAATACCTTATAAAGATAGTATATTGATGAAATGAGACCATGAGCTCAAATTATTTAAGAATTTATAACAAATGACAATTTATTTATTTTATTTCATATAAAGAGACGAAAGCAAATAATTCACTGGAAGAGAAAAAACAAGACTAGAGAAATATAGAGACTGTTTTGAAAGTTTCTGGTGAAATTCTAAACACAATGAATTCATCACTTGATACTCATTTAAATTCATTAAGAGCTACAGTGTGTGTGTGTGTGTGTGTGTGTGTGTGTGTGTGTGTGTGTGTGTGTGTGTGTGTGTGTGTGTGAGAGAGAGTGAGGGGGAGAGAGAGATATGTTATGCTTTATTTCCTTAGTTTGTTATATGATTTGATTTTTTAAATATTTTATCATTTTGAATAGTTTATAATCATTGGTAATTTATGTAGCTATCGTTAATTTATAATTTAACCATTCACATTATTAAAATTTGATTTATATAATTTATAATTTAATCCTTTATTAATTTATGTCATTTAATGTTTAATCCTATGATAGTGTGGTTTGAAGGGATGTTTGTCTTCATGAGGGAGAGATAAGAGAATGTCTCCATTTCAAGGTTTGTAGCGTCACAGGACAATGTTGTGTTGCTGTGGTATAATAACACTTGTTGGATCACATGAAGTCTTTGAGCATTGAAACATACGCAACTAAGATTATTCAATAAACTCTGCTCTTTTTATTATCATCCCTTCGTCTCCTGCTCTTCCCTGGCTTTCTCAGTCAATCTCTCAGGCTGATAGAAGACTGATATCTTCTGGCAGGGATTTGACATCTGGGGTTGAATCCATATCTGACATTTCTGATGTGGAGATCCATCCGATCTAACAGTTGGAAGTGTGTCCTCATATATATTTGTGTGTGTGTTTTCCTCTGGATTCCTGGTTCTAGAATGATGTTTGTTTTGTCTCAGACTGACACTTGTCAATCTTCCCCTCGTCTGTGGAACTGTAAAGAACCCAGAATACAAATCACATCCAGATCATTAGGTGAAACATTCAAGATCTGCTCTGTCAAGGCAAAATCAGGTTAGTAATGATCCAATTTATTTGTTTATTCACTCCGACTATTCCGTTTCATTCTATATCAGATATACTTTATT
>CM040817.1:19546701-19559201 GCA_022828995.1 Vimba vimba | reverse complement strand
AGTCCAATTAAATAATGAGAACAGAACAATATGTTAAAATATATTTTTAAAACATCTGGTTTGTACATCACAAATGTAATGGAAAGTAGTCACGGTACTCGCGTACTTAAAGTATAATCCGGTACTTAAAGTATAATCGCATTATCTAACACGATTATACCGAACATTTTGGAAAATGTCAAAGATCATCCTGATATTTCATGCATAAAAACCAGTTCATACATAATTGCATATTTTGCAGATATTTCAATAGTATGGTAGTTTAAACAAAGCAGGGCTTTTCTTCGTGTGAGTTTAATGTTTGAATTTTCTTATTTCACTCAATAGGTGATGCACATGCTCTTCTCGACATCCTTCAAACAGCAGAGGGCGCCAGAGAGCAGCTGATTTGTCTTCTGGTTGTCATGGCAGCATGTGTCATGAGGTTCAGAAAAGATATTCAGAGGAGGTAAGTGTTTTGTTTGGCTCTTGGATCATGTTATGGTTATTGAATAGTTCAGGATGCCAAGGTGGAGCAGCTGTCAGGCTTGGTTTGATTTGCTCATGCTTTGCACCAGTGTGCAGTTGTTAGTGCGCCACACTTGTAAAACTGTCCTCTGACCTCTGTGGGTCAAAGGTCAACAGGAGCTCAAAGAGCTCAACCTCTTAGGTTGTCATGGGAGCACAGTATTGATTAATAGATTAATTACAATGCAAATTAAAAGGAGAGGAGGGGCAATGTATTAGTCATTGATTATGTTTGTTGCCTGTAATTAGATTTACAATATTCATCTATCTGTTAGTTAACTACAACTAAAACCATAGAAACAAACATTTCATTACTTTGGTAGTTAACTAAACTAAGGTAGTTAACTAATGAACCTTATTGTAAAGTGTTACCAGGTTTGGTGAGATTCCCGCAGATATATGCACTCAAATATCATATATTAATATGTCAATAAAGTAAACACGAGGACAGTTTGTTCATTTCCTGACAGAGCTGATGAGATTTCTCAGTGTGAGCCGCTCAGATATCAGAGTAAACCCATAAAACACAGATAATCTGTGACTGTTGATCATGTACAACTACTTTGATCTGAACATTCACTGATGAATCAAAAGCATTTGGTCAATTTGAATGCAATAATGCATATATGTCAAGATCTCTAACCATTAATATCAAGGACCATTAACATTTTTTTTAAATTATTTTCATGGTGATTTAGCAAATTTACTCCCAAATTACTTTCTTTCTTTGTTTCTTTCTTTCTTTCTTTCTTTCTTTCTTTCTTTCTTTCTTTCTTTCTTATATGTATATATTTATTTCTGTATATATGTATATGTATATGTATATATCACCAAAATAATGAGAATTACATTTACATTTATACATCTGGCCAGTGCTTTTATCCAAAGCAATCATTTCGAACCAATGAATGACCTGGATGTTGCCAGCGCCTTTTTTAACTTTGAAGAAACTGGTAAGAAAATGTGCTTAAAAATTATGAATATAATGTCACAATGCAAAAATCATAACTGATAGTTAAAAAATGCTTTATCTACTTTGTGCATATAAGGGAACTTAATATTAACCAATTAACAATATTTCTACCGTAATTTTTACTGTAAAAAATGCTACAGTAAAAATCAGTTAATTGGTTAACAGTAAGTTCTCTTATTATATTCAGGGGGAAAATAGATCTAATCTTATATTTAATGTAATTTTACTGTAAAATACTATATATAACGTATTCTTTTTCTCTCTTTTAATTTTGAGGTGAAACCAAATGTGCTTAATGTTAAATGATAAAAATGCATTAAGGTTTCACATCAATGTCTTTTTTAAAACTGAAATGCTCACCCCATTGATGACGTATCCTGGATCGGCCCAGAGGATGATGGGTAATATGCGCTCGTTCTGGGAGTAATGCAGGCGAGCGGGAAGCTCCTCTTTCTTATAGACGTGGAGATGCGGATGAGCGCCTTTCAGTGCGTTGTACACTTTATCGAGTCTCCCTTCTTTGGGAAGCAGCAGTCCCGCCGGTCCAAAGTCCACAATATGGAAGGACAGATCTCCGAAAGAGAAGCCGGGGATCTTGGAGAGGACGATCTCCTCCACCAGGCCGTTCCTGTAGACGGTGCTCATGCCGTGATCGGCCGTGATGATGATGTTGAGGCTCTCGCTCAGGCCGTTTCTCTCAGCTGAGCTCCTCAGGTATCCCACGGTCCGGTCCACCTGTTGGACCATCGCCCTGCGCTCGGGAGAGTCCGGCCCGTACCTGTGTCCCGTGGCGTCAGGCTCACCGAAGTACATGGACACAAAGTCCAGGTCCTGCCCTCTGAACCAGGACTCCATCACTTTATCTATGTTCTCTTGCCAGGCCGTTTCATTGCTGTAATTGTAGTTTTCTGGCTCCACTTCTCTCACAAAAGCACTTTCTCCCTGATAAGTGGATGCTGTTCCAGGAAAGTGGAGGGAACCGGTCTTCAGACCCTTTTTTTTGGCGGGAAAATCAATTATATTTATTCAGCAAACGCTTATGGCGTGTTCACACCAAACGCAAATTTAATTATTTGCGTGAGTAGATTACATAAAGTCAATGCAAAGACGCGAATAGAAGCGCGTTTGCCGCGAAAGCTCGATAATCGCCTCAATCGCGTCTTCCGCGCAAGTTGAAAAATTTCAACTCGAGCGGAAAATTCGCGTGAAGACGGTGAAATTCACAGAGTTGAATGCGCCTCTGGATGGTGCTGTGAACCCAGACAGGTCGGCGTTTTTGTCTTTCCTCCGTATTTGGGACTTCCACAACAAGTACAGAGCAGATATCATTTATTTCAGACATGACGGAAAAATTATGGCAGAAAGAAATTGTGTTGTTGTTGATGATGATGACACACTCCTTTTCGCGGGATGTTTTTATTCTTGAGTGACGCGAAAAACAAGAAAAACATCCCGCGAGTAATCTAGAGCGAGTAACGCGATGCGAATATACACTTCGCGTTTGGTGTGAACACACCATTAATTTACCATTGCAACTCATGGTGTGTTCAAACCAAAAGCGAAGTGTTACTCGCAGGATGTTTTTTCGCATCACTCGCGTGAATAAAAACATCGCGCGAAAAGGAGTCTTCGCGCACATCATCAACAACAACAACAAAATTTCTAAGCATCATGCGAATTTTCCTCTCGAGTTGAAATTTTTCAACTTGCACGGTCGACGCGATTGAGGCGAATATCGAGCGTTCGCGGCAAACGCGACGCCCAATTCGCGTCTATCCGCGTCTTTGCATCAACTCTGTATGCAATCTACTCGCGCAAATAATTAAATTCGGTTTGGTGTGAACACGCCTTGAGAGCAAAGCAGAAAATTATAAATCTAGCTTTATTTACTCAGTCTCATGTCCTTTCCCACTAAGCAAAATGATGTCCAAAACACGTCTTTTCAACGTCTTTGTCACAAAAGTCGGACGTTGAAAAGACGTCCACTGAGGAGCCAGAATGAAAGTTTTTATGACGTCTCTTTTTGACGTGTTCTGCATATCTAGACGTTCATCAAACCTTCGTACAAGATTAAAACTAGTTCAGATGTGGCCATTGTTACAGAGCCCCTAAAGGGACGTGGTGGTGGAAAAAATTTTAGGATGGGAGAAATTTTTTTTTTTCAAATCTTTTGCGTTCCCTCGCAAAACTTTTGCGTTCCCCCGAGAAACTTTGCGTTCCCTCGCAAAGTTATTTGCGTTCCATCGCAAAGATATTTGCGTTCCCACGCAAAACCTGTTTTGACCTCGGACAGACACTTCCTGTTTAATGTCCCGCTGGCAGTGTTTCAGAGCTCCGTACGTTAATGGAGCGTTTCATAGTGTTTGAACTTGGACTCAAATATAAAGATGCGGTCAGTGCTTAACTCAAGGAGTTCAGTGAAGCTGGCAATATTCACATAGGCTATTCGAACGTCCCTATTCTTGAGCTAAACGTTGTTAAAGCACAAACGACACCTACAACCACAGTAACCTAGACAACGAGTACAACCCAATTCTCATCAAAACAAGCTTTTATAATATAGGCTAAATGGATCTCTATGAGCAGGCGGCTGAGAGACAAGCTCAAAGGGACCGTCTGCAAAGTGCAATATAACCCAAAAACGACAACACCTCAACTCATAATCAAAAATAGTCATTGACTTCAATGTTACAAACTGTAGTGCCACCCAATTCAGTTTACATATCAATGGTGACCCACTGGTCATACTACACTGCTTTTGCACATTTTATATTATGAAAAATATTCAATAACTTCACTGTAACACACCAAATTTAGTTCACACATCACCGCCCTGTTAGTTATAGGCCTACAACACTTAGTTTGGGAAGTAATTGCACATAAAAAATAAGTAGGCCTATTCTTTACACAAATTATATTGGTACTGTACGCAGCGTTTGCATTATATTTGCTTACTGAATTTGATGGCATCAATTGTGTTACACAAACACACTGTCACAGCAGCCAAATATAAGTTAAAGTAAAAAGTAAGGGGACCAAGAGCCCAACTAAAGCAAACACTGATCACCACAATGGTGAGACTTCAAATGAAACAAATATCAACATCTAAACCTCTGTTAATTCTCACTAAGATCATCTGACAGCAATAGTCAAAGTAATTATGTCTAAATGAGACCATAAATGATGCTGAAAATATGTCCACAATGGCCACATCTGAACTAGTTTTAACCTTGTATGAAGGTTCGATGAACGTCTAGATATCGGACGTGCAGAACACGTCAAAAAAAGACGTCATAAAAACTTTCATTCTGGCTCCTCAGTGGACGTCTTTTCAACGTCCGACTTTTGTGACAAAGACATTGAAAAGACGTGTTTTGGACATCATTTTGCTTGTTTTTTTTTTTTTAATTCTGTACATCTTCTGTTCTATTGAACATACAGTAAAAGCAGAAGCTCCGAAAACGTCATTCATGCATCCACATCCGCAACACATATATTTCTTTATGCTACATTAATGGTCATTGTTTGGAGCTTGACAGACCTTGGTCACAATATGCATGCAAGAAAATCTGGACAAGGACAAGAGAAGATCTGAGGTGCTTTAAAACACAATTTTTTGTTCCACAGAAAGTCATCTGTTTAGTTTTTAAATTGCTGCTGGTTGTTCATGCATCACCCTTTCTAAGGGTTTGACCCTACTATCTTAACAGTCTGTATTATTACCGACTTTTTTCATTACATGAAATTTAGAGTTTCTGAGCTGGATATAATTGTTTTGACTCATTTTCTGCGATTAATTTGGTTGAATCTCCTGTGTGTCTGGTTTTATATGTAGAATTTACTGGAGGAAATTAAATGAGGTATTCAGGATGATTCAAAGTGAAGTGTTGCGGATCATTAGCAGACGGTCTGCTTGTGGGAAATACGTGTCTTGCAGGAGAGCAAATTAATTTGAAATTGTCCTCTCTAACCAATCCCAGAAAAACAGGACAATATTTATTCAGAATCCATTTTAAATCAGTTTATTTCATTCTAAAGTCAAGAAGTATTTACAGTTACATTTGACTACATTTAACATAGCCTATGTAGTATACATTTAAAAATTATTACCGTTATATTATATTATATTATATTATATTATATTATATTATATTATATTATATTATATTATATTATTATCGTATTTAAATTACAGTCAGTAAATAATATGACAGACTGTTAAGATAAAGGCTATGTTCAGAATGGAATTGTGCATACAGCTTAGTGCACACCATTTAACCCTAAACAGTGCAGCTACTTGGGATGGATCCTGCTGGTGTAAGAGTACCTGTCTCTGAGCCGTGATCCATATGGGCAGACTTCCACTGTCCCACCACTCATTCACAAACTGTGACTTGTAGTAGGACTTCTTCTCCCAGGTGCTGGTGTTAAACCACATGTTGTGAATTACACCGTGATTCTCTATATATTTCCCTGCGGGGAGATACTTTCTCATCAATCATACTTATAGACATTACAAAAAGATAGTGTAGGATTTACTTTAAAACAAATGTCACTCGTAAAAAAACATATACTGTTTTATTTACATCTTTGAAAAGTGTATATTCATACTGTATTAATGGATAAAAGTATTCATTATTTCCTTGTTTCATCTGGATGGATGGACATAAATATTAAATGCACATATTTAAAGCTATTTACATATATTACTATTTATATATATATATATATATACACAGTATATATACTTAGTGCTGTGTCGATAAAAAAAAAAAAACGAATTAATCGCACATTTTCCTGTAATTGATTGATTAATTGCATCTAATATTAAAGTTTTTAATATATTTTTACATTGTAATAATTTAACAGTTAATCTGCAAATTAATGTAGAAACAACATAAGACAGTTATATTAAATATTTGATCTAACATGAAGGATATATACAGACATTGAATAGTTATCAAACACTTCACAGACTTCAATGCGTAAATTATAAACTAAATGTAGATTAATGTATTCACTTCAATGAGCTCATTGTTTCTGACTTAAATTTTTACATTGTTTAAATTAAAACACAAATTTAGCTAACTGTGATTTGTATATGTACATTTCTGAAATGCATAACTTAGACAGTTTCCTCTGATAACAGATCACTCTAAATTGCAATGTGGACTCGTGCTTTTTCTGCTTTTATTGTGAAAAGCGCTATACAAACAAATGTGAATTGAATTGAATTAATCCTTATTAAAGCTACAAAAGTTATTCAGTTAAAAGCAGTGAATGATTTTCTCTTTTTCTTTTGTTCTTTGATTAACATTAATGACAGAGCGGCAGGTTTATTAGGCTGCTGTCACTTTAAGACGCACATAATATGACACACATCCTATTTTCTCACAACTCTTTACAGTCATTTAAGACTTTACGTAACTCATTTAAGACTGTGCTTACAAGGATACTCAACATACTTTTGTGTTTTTGTCCGTTTAAGCAAGTCTTTCTGTGCGCACTTTTAGTTGTGTGTGTGTCAGACAGACAGTAGATTCACAGACAAGCGCCAGTACAGATTTAAGTTCATTTTTTTGCATCTTCGTGCTTGAATGGTTTGTGATGATAGCTAATGATAGTGTGATCATATACTGTAGCACAGCCAAATGTTGATAGAAAAAAAAATTACGTTAGAAAAAATAATAAAATAATTGGATGCGTTTATGCGTTAATTTTGACAGCCCTAATATGGCCATGATTCTTCTGTGTGCATTGCTTCATATGTGTTGTATTGTACCTGTGAGGATGGTGAAGTGTGTCGGGCTGGTGATAGTGAGGAACGCAGGGGTCACGTATGTGGCTTTGACCCCATCCTTGGCCATGGCGTCCAGGTGCGGCGTGTCCACGTCCCTGTCGTAGTCCCACCTGAAGCCATCGAAGGAGACCAGCAGCAGTTTTCTGTGCTCAGTGGCCCGGTGCACTGGAACGGGGACCGCTAGAGACTGAACACACAAACACAGACAGAGAACCGGCGTCCACAGCATGATCAGAGCGGATTGTGTTCAGGTGTTCGGCCTCACTGACACAATCAGACTGTGTGCGGTTCTCCGGCTCAACCTCTTTTACTCACTCTCGCTGCGCGTCTCTGCTGGCCAAAGTTTCATCTGGTTATCTTATCTCTTTTGATTTGCCGTTTTTTTGCTGAGACTTGATTTACACACAGACATATAGATTCAAGGAAGTGTGATTGCTTTTTGCATTAAAATATTTTAAACAATCTTATCAACCACAAACCTTTGATCAGTAGTGCATGTCATTTGCTTAAATGCTGCAGGATCATTTCTTGTCACTACTTTGCTCTTTTTTTCCCCCTGAAGTATCAATGTTTTTCAGTCGGCTGGTGTTTTGGTGATTTTTAGTGGATGTATCAAGCTCTCCTCAAGTTCACACAGGTGTCCTATAAACTTAATGAAATGTATCAGTGCATGACCAGAGAGCATATCTTACTGTAACTCACTAATTTCACTATCATTACTGACCTTGTTAATCAGTTATCAACGTCCTTCTGAAAGAGCTATTTCTCTTGTATTTGTCCTTGACAGTAGTTCAGGGGAAATATCTAATCTGTGTGAAGATAAAGAATTACATACTTCAGCATACTTACAAACAGCTAATTCATTACAACTCTTTGTTAATGAAGTGTCCGGCGGTGTCAGTTAACCCTCTGATGGTCCTCGGTCATTTCTGACCGAATAATTTTCTGTTTTGAAATTTTAAAAATCACAGCTTCATCGGAAGGCTATGAAACTTGGTGACTTTTCTGGGATTAGGTATGTGAATACAAAAAAAAATTGAGGTCATGATCCGAGCATGCTAAGTGGTCGTAAAAAAAATAGTCACACTCGTGGTCTTCGGTCAAAAATGACCGACCCATAGGAAATGAATGGGAAATTTACAAAAACACAAAAATTCTCTGAATTTTTGTCTGTACAATCTACAAATCGGACACGATTCTAAAAAAAAGTACACCGCAGTAAAGGGGTGACACTCTACAACATCAAGAGTGCAAAAAATTCACACCCACCCACACACACACACATACAAACACACGTTTATACACATACACACCAATAAATTCAGATTACAAAAATCTGTTTTGAATTTTTAAAAATCACAGCTTCATCAGAATGTTACGAAACTTGGTGACTTTTCTGGCATTAGGTATGTGAACACACAAAAAAATTGAGTTCATGATCCGAGCATGCTAAGTGGTCGTAAAAAAATTAGTTATGATTTTGGTCTTCGGTCAAAATTACCCCCATAGGAAATGAATGGGAAATTGACAAAAACACAAAAATTCTCTAAAAATCAGCCACGATGCAGAAAAAAAATGCTCAGCAATGAAGGGGTGAAGCTCTAAAACATCAAGAGTGAAAAACATAACATAATTAATCATTATAATTAATATATGTATATATAATTAATATAATAATTATTAAAATTATTAAAATAATAATTAATAAAATGTTATAAACCTTGGCAAAAAGTATTATTTGAGAATTTCTAAAAAAATACATTCAATCCACATCTTAAAAGTAAGTAATTTGGTCCAAAAACAACTAGAATTCACAAACATCTCCATTTAGAGCTATACAGGCATCTAGTGGTAAACCCATGCAATAACATGTTTTATTTAATTTTATGATTAATAAATTGATGAATTTTTTTTTATTTTATTTTTTTTCTGAAAGCCTAGTCTCTATTTTACCCGAAAATACTGCATAGAATTTTTTTTTTTTCAAAAAAAAAAAAAAAAAAAAAAAACATTATTTTAAATGGCAAAAAATGGACTATAAATATTGCATAAATATTAATAAGTTCAATCAAATTGTCTCAAAATTCTAAATTAAAAAGAATAAATATTATAGAACAAAAATAAATTGCATTGGTTTTTACTGGGATGGAGGAAGTTTCATTTTTAGGTGTCCGGTCATTTATGACCGGGAAGGCCCCCAGTGTGACTGCTAAACGAAGACCATCAGAGGGTTAAATGTTTGTGTGTCTATATGTGTTCTTATATGATACGTTATTTGAGTCTGATTTGTTCAAATAATAATGTATTTTCTCATTATTAAGTTTATTATGTATTATTGAATTTGAAGCTTAACCTTTTCACCTTTAAGATTTCTGCACTCATCCTGACAGCATCACCATGACGACCCCTCACTCCTGACAGCGTCACCATGACGACCCCTCATTCCTTACAGCCTCACCATGACGACCCCTCAGTCCTGACAGCGTCACCATGACGACCCTTCAGTCCTGACAGCGTCACCATGACAACTCTTCAGTCCTGACAGCGTCACCATGACAACCCCTCATTCCTGACAGTGTAACCATGACGACCCCTCCCTCCTGACAGCGTCATCATGACAACCCCTCATTCCTGACAGTGTCACCATTACTACCCTTCACATCTGACAGTGTCACCATGACGAACCCTCACTCCTGACAGCGTCACCATGACCACCCTTCAGTCCTGTCAGCATCACCATGACGACCCCTCACTCCTGACAGTGTCATCATTACGACACTTCACATCTGACAGCATCACCATGACGACCCTGACAGCCTCACCATGACGACCCCTCACTCCTGACAGCGTCACCATGATGACCCTTCACTCCTGACAGTGTCACCATGACGACCCTTGACTCCCGACAGGGTCACCATGATGACCCCTCACTCCTGACAGTGTCACCATGACGACCCTTGGCTCCCGACAGGGTCACCATGACGACCCCTCACTCCTGACAGCGTCACCATGACGACCCTTCACTCCTGACAGTGTCACCATGACGACCCTTGACTCCCGACAGGGTCACCATGACGACCCCTCACTCCTGACAGCCTCAACATTATGACCCTTCACTCCTGACAGCATCACCATGACGACTCCTCACTCCCCACAGCGTCACCATGATGACCCCTCACTTCTGACAATGTCACCATGACGACCCCTCACTCCTGTCAGCGTCACCATGATGACCCCTCACTCCTATCAGCGTCACCATTACGACCCTTCACTCCTGACAGCGACAGTGTCACCATGACGACCCCCCACTCCTGACAGCGTTACCGTGACGACCCCTCACTCCTGACAGCATCACCAGGACGACACTTCATATATTTTTAAAGTTTAAAACAAATAATTTTATCAGACATCTTGTTAGAAATTCTCACTAATGACTTCATATACAGAAGTTTAATATTAGCCTTTTCATTTCTTTAGCAGAACATTCACAAAATGAACAGCCATTTGAAAATGCATGTTTAAATCAACTTAATTTGCTTAAAAAAGTGTTTTGAAACATGACAGAAGCATCCATGAGCAGGAGAAGTCGCTCATAGCTGCGAGGACTGTTGTTGTTCGCACTGATTTTAGGCTGTAAGTGTTTTTGCTTCCTGGGTCACTGGACCACTGATGTTTTCATTGCCACTGTTTTAACTAGAAGTGTAGTTCACAGTCAGAGCAGAAGGGGGCGCACACGAACTGCACACGGTGACTATAGTCTTCTGGTGGTTTTTACGTAACGCTGGTTATAACCACGACAGACTAACCTCTCGTCAGGTCCTCTCTAATATTCATTAGCACACAAATAATATAATGCATGAGTCATAAGGACTATTTTAATGATGCCGCTGTCTTTTTTTGAAGCTTGAAAGTGTCAGTAAAACAGATCCGTAGAAATATAGTCATACAGGTTTGAAACAAACTGAGGGTGAGTAAATGACGACAGGTTTCTTTATATGGATGAACTAACCCTTAAACTGACACTTAACTCAAGACCTGTTAATAAAAAGCATGTGATGTAACTCTGGTAACACTTTATAAAACTGCTCCGTTATTAATGAATAACTACACAGGAACAAATGAGTAACTAACAATACACTCTGCTTAATGAATTAGTAAGTAATAGCACTCAGTTGAATGAGGTTCACTATTGGCTAATCACTAACTACTATTTTTCATACCTCACTGAAGACTTGACTACTATATACAGATTCATAATTAATATTAATAATGCATAATGTATAATATAAGGTAATGGTAACCCATTAGTCATGACTCCTTTTAGTGTTCTAAAGTGAAAAGCTTGATAACTACCTAATATTGACTCAAGTCACTGTAAGCTTTTGAGTTTTTTGTAAGATTTTGGATAGTAATGACTCAAGTGTTAAGTGTTATCAACATGAATAATGCATAATTTATAACATAAGGTAACAGTAACCCACTAGTAATGACTCAAGTGTTACTACATCTTTCTAAATGAACTGCTAATAATTTGGATCAGTATTCTAGAGTGAAGATCATAGGAACACACTACTAATGACTTTAATTTTACCAAATCCATCGGAAGGAATTACTATTCAAAATCTAACAAAAATCTCAAAAGCTTACAGTGACTTCAGTCAATATTAGGTAGTTGTCATGTTTTTCACTTTAGATACTGATCAAACAATTAGTCATTCCTTTAGAAGGTTGTTGTAACATTTCAGTCATTACTAGTGGGTTACTGTTACCTTTTATTATAAATTATGCATTATTCATGTTGATTATGAACCTATATATCTTAGTAGGTGTGAAAAAATAGTAGATTTTGATTAGCTAACAGTGAACTACCACATTCAACTGAGCGCTATTACTAATTTGTTAATCAGAGTTTCTTGTTAGTTAATAGTGCGTTACTCATTTGTTCCTGTGTAGTCATTCATTAATGAAGGAACAGTATTATAAAGTGTTACTGTAACTCTTTATCTTCACACAGATTAGATATTTCCCTTCAGTGTCTATCATGAACAAACACAAGCGACAGAAAAAAAAGCTTGTCTCTGAATGTGAATATGAACAGAAGATAAAATTAGTGTGTATTAGAGTCACACATATCTCCTGAAACACATCTCTGTGTTTATTAGTGAACTATTTTTAAAATCTGATTAATATTCTATATTATACTATAAAGTGAACTGGAAG
>CM040817.1:19489201-19544201 GCA_022828995.1 Vimba vimba | reverse complement strand
CGACCTCAGAGAGAGAAGACATGCTACGGTAAGAACACAGTACAAAATTACATTTTTTCACCTGCCAGTGAATGACAACATTTACCAGCCATAAGTATATTTTACTGGCATTTGGCTTATTTATAACATAATCAGTGGTGTTATTACTAGTGATGGCATTTTCAAAACACTGCTTCATGAAGCTTCGAAACCTTTACGAATCTTTTGTTTCCGAATCAATGGCTCGGAGCGTGTATCAAACTGCCAGAGTCACGTGATCTAAGTAAACGAGGCTTCATTACATCATTTCGAAAACGTTTCGAAACACTTCAATTCGATGGTTCACCGCTGATGATCTCTGTCAACCCATGAATCATGAGGAGTTACTGAGAACCAATGAACCAGTGTCTGTGGGTTTTACTTGATCTCTGATCAGTTTTATACATTTGTAGACGTTTTAATTAGACATTAGTATAATGGTTAATCGTCTCTTATTGGCCCGTTAGCTGAGCCATTCATAGAACAAACAAAACAAATCCTGACAATTGATAAAATAACATATAGACACTTAATAATCTTATTAGAGGATTATATAATTGCATTTGAAAGATTTTATGTATGTTTGGCCTGGGTTTTTGTTGCATTTACACTGTTCTGACCACTAGGGGTCACCGTGGAGACAGTGTCAGATTGTTTTAAAGTCTCGACACAATACGGCACATTTGCTTCAACCGTTTCAGTGTTTCACGAAGCCTCGATCTGCCCACCACTAGTTATTACACAGTGGCAGGAAAGAGGAAAGTCGAGGATCTAAATGCAGCAAAAATGGATTCGAAACACCAACAAAGATAATCCAGAACAGGATAATAAAAGCAACAGCTTAACAAACGTGCAAAGACAACGACAACTGAAACACAGGGGTAAATATACACAGGATAACAAGGGGGAAAACGAGGAAAGGGTGTGGGAAATTAATCGCTATAGCAACAAACAAGTGAGCTAAGGAAACGAGGTAAACACAGGAAGTGAAACACAGGAACAATGGAAACTGAAAATACATATCAAAATAAAAGTCCTTAAACACAAAATAGGGGAAACAAGACAGGAACTGTAACAGTTTTTTTATTAAAATTGATATACTATTCTAGTTTATTTATTAGGTTCTCTTACGAGAGTTCTCTCGTACTGCGTTTTATCAAAACGCTGCGGGAAAAGTCTCTTTTCACGAAACACTGAAGCAAAAATTATCCTTTAATTTTTCATATATGTAAAACGCGTTGCGGCAGCAGCAGACAGCTGAAGCAAGACGGCTTGTCTGCTCATTGGCTGCTCTGCGGCAACTGCATAAGCCTATCGAGCGCAGGCTGATGCAACATCAGACCAATGAGGGCGCTTCGCGCCCCTCCTCGCCACTTCCCGCCGAGACGGGCGTGGCTTACCTCTATAAAAGGAGCTCGAGAAGGCTGACTCACTTGATTTTAATCTCTTCAGCGAAAGCGCACGCATCGCTGGATCACGGAAGCAGCGTCGTCTGAAGCAAGCACCTCAGCGGGACGAGCCCTCGAAGCCGCTGGCCTACGCCGCCTTCTACAGCCGTACCTGCTGCGCCTTTCCGACGGCCATATCCTTTATTGTGCTCTGTTTTGTGTGTGTGTGTGAGTGTTCTCGTAGCACTCACCCCCTAAAAGAGCGGCGTCTTTCTAAAGATGCCTAAATCCTGCGGCTCGTGCAGAGCCCCACTCGCCCGGGGGAGACGACCACGTTATCTGTGTTTCCTGCCTCGGTGAGGACCATGCAGCGCTCCGCGCGCTCGCTGACCGGCGGCTGCCCTCACTGCGAGCTTTTGCCTATGGTGGCTCTGAGGACCCGCCTGGCATCCTTCTCGAAGCCTGCATATTCCGCCGCGATGCCGCGCCGTAAGAAGCGCCGCTCGCAGCGGGGTCCCGGAACCCTCTCCACCCCGTCCAAGCTCGCCGGTTCGCCCGCCAGCTTCACCGGCCTCCCCCGAATCACTTCCTGATGCTCAGCGCCCGCAGCCCCGCCGCCGCGTCATCAGAGGAAGTCGTTTCGGAGGCCGCGTCGGGGGAAAAGGATTCCTGTTCTCTCCTCGCTTCAGGCAGCGAGGATTGGGCGAGCTCTGAGGACCTCGCGCCTCCTGCCCGAAAGCCCTCAGTGAGAGCCAGCATTGAGACGGAGCTCATGCGAGTGCTCGCGTTGGCCGCGGCGAGCCTCGGCCTCGAGTGGTCTGCACCGGAGCCCCCCTCTCGCACCCGGCTCGATGGTAGCTTCCTCCCAGGTGAGCGCAATTCTCCGGAATCTAAGCCCGCTCCTTTTCTTCCTGAGTTACACGAAGAAGTTGCGAAGGCCTGGAACGCGCCCTACTCTGCGCGTACACGCTCATCTGTGTCGCCTGCATTCTCCTCGTTGGACAAGGCGAATGAACGAGGCTACCTCTCCCTGCCGCCGGTGGAACAGGCTATAGCGACCCATCTGTGCCCGCCCTCCGCTGGACGGTGAACTAAACCGGTGTTGCCTTCAAAAGCCTGCCACATGACGTCGACGCTGCTCGCGCAAATATTCTCCGCCGCTGGGCAAGCCGCGTCAGCGCTACACACCATGGCTACATTGCAGATTTTCCAGGGTGATCTCCTCCGTAAATGGGACGAGACTGGACCTGATGCTGTCTGTATTGCGGATTTGAGGAGTGCTTCGGACCTCACGCTCCGAGCCACCAAAGCTGCCGCACAAGCCATGGGACGCTGTATGGCTTCCGCCACTGTCGCTGAGAGGCACTTATGGCTGACGCTCACGGAGATGGCTGATTCCGAGCGCATCGCGTTTCTCGACGCCCCGCTGTCTTCCGCTGGCCTCTTTGGTTCTTCTCTCTCCGAGTTCGTAGAGAGATTTACCGAAGCCCAGAAAGCGTCTCAAGCCTTCAAGCACTTCCTCCCGAAGCGCTCTGGTTCCGCGGCGGGTCGAGACAAACGGACCCCGCGAACCACACAGCCTCAGCCGCCGCCTTCGGCCCCCTCTTCGCAGCAGCCTCAACAGCGCAGCTCGAGACCCCGCTCTCGATCGAGCGCCCGGCGCCCCGCTCACAGCCCACATCTACTCGCACACATGAGTCCCACGGGGCTCGCGCAGCCCTCCCTCACTCAGTCAAACACTGTTGTAAGGTCGAGGGCGAGCGCTCCGCCCGCTGTATTAAGCGCGCCCCCCGCCTCAAATGCCGCAGGCATAACGCCTATGTTTGTGAGCCCCGTAGCACCTCTGTCGCACGGCGAACAGAGCGCGCTATGTATCCGGCCCTTAGCCAACCATGCAGATGCATGGGCAGCGCTTCCAGGGGTTTCGGACTGGGTCTTAGGCATTATAAAGAGAGGCTTCTCGCTACAGTTTTATCGACGCCCTCCGCGCTTCACAGCGCGCGTCGAAACTTCGGTTCCGCTGAATGTAGCACACCTACTTCGCGCCGAAATATCAAAACTGATAAGCAAAGGGGCGATAGAGCTTGTTCCCCGAGTTCAAAGCGAACAGGGGATATACAGCAGATACTTTCTAGTCCCCAAAAAGGACGGCGGTATCAGACCCATTCTGGATCTAAGACGACTGAACAGAGTATTAGTGAAACGCCGTTTCAAAATGCTCACAACCAGCAATATTCTCGCGCATGTTCGCCGAGAAGACTGGTTCATGTCGATAGATCTGAAGGACGCATATTTTCAAATACAGATAGCGTCACATCACAGGCGATTCTTGAGATTCGCCTTCGAGGGTCAGACATACCAGTATACAGTCCTGCCTTTCGGCTTGTCCCTGGCACCTCGTACTTTTACGAAATGCATGGACGCAGCACTCGCTCCTCTCAGACTCAGAGGCATGCGAGTGCTGAACTATTTGGACGACTGGTTGATCCTAGCCCAATCACGATCTCAGCTCATAGAGCACAGAGCCATTTTACTCGATCACCTCGAGAATCTTGGTATCACGGTCAATTGGGCGAAGAGTTCACTGAACCCCAGCCAAACGATTCCGTTTCTGGGTATAGTTCTGGACTCACAGTCCATGACAGCGCGGCTGTCGCCACAGCGCGTGCTGAACATTCAGCGCGCGGCGATGTCTTTCCGCCGCGGCGCTTTCACCCCGCTCAAAAAATTTCAAAGGATGCTGGGTCTCATGGCCTCAGCATCGTCAGTTCTCCGGCTGGGCTTGCTCCGCATGCGCCCGCTGCAGTTCTGGTTGAAAGCGCGGGTTCCGCGCAGAGCGTGGGTGTCCGGTCATTTACGCCTCAAGGTCGATCAGGACTGCGTCACAGCCCTGGTACCTTGGATGGCGAACGACTGGTACCAATCAGGTGTAAGCCTGGGGACTTCCTCGAGGGTGAAGATGGTGTCTACGGACGCATCCACCTCGGGATGGGGAGCGCTGCTCGACGGCAGACCGTCCTTCGGCCTATGGTCGGAACGGGAAAAGCTCCAGCACATAAACTGCCTAGAAATGCTGGCAGTGCACAACGCGCTGACGCGCTTTTGTCCCCACATCAAGGACCAACACGTCTTAGTCCGTTCGGACAACATGGCAGTGGTGTCCTACATAAATCGCCAGGGCGGTCTGAATTCCAAACCCCTGTACAGGCTGGCGAAACGCCTCCTGCTATGGGCTCAGCACAACATACGCTCGCTGAGAGCAGTACATGTGCCCGGGCTGCTGAATGTGGGCCCGGACAGACTGTCCAGGAACAACGTTCCTACGGGCGAATGGTCTCTACACCCACAAACAGTCCTGCTGTTGTGGGAGAGATTCGGCAAAGCGGAGGTGGACCTATTCGCGTCCCACGAAAACGCTCACTGCCCCGCATTCTTTTCAAAGACCGACAGCGCGCTGTCCCAAAGGTGGCCGCGCTGCCCGCTATACGCTTTTCCCCCCGTCTCCCTCCTGCCTCAGGTGTTGGAACGGGTCAGGAAAACGAAATGCCCAGTGCTGCTTGTAGCACCGTTCTGGAAGAACCAGGCATGGTTCCCAGTTCTGATGCAGATAGCAGACATTGCTCCATGGCCAGTGCCGTTGAGGAGAGATCTCCTCTCGCAGGCCAGGGGCTCGATTTGGCACCCGCACCCGGAGCTATGGTCCCTTCATGTGTGGGCGCTCAACGGATACCCGTTGGTCTCGCAGAGGGAGTCATGAATACCATCACGGAGGCTAGAGCGCCGTCGACCAGGCGACTCTACGCTTCAAAGTGGTCGGTTTTCTCCGGCTGGTGTACAGCTCGGAGCCTTTCACCCCTCGAATGTGAGGTAACGGAGGTTCTCTCCTTCCTACAAGAGCTGTTGGATAAGGGCAGATCCCCTTCCACGCTCAAAGTGTATGTGGCGGCTATTTCAGCGTTCTCAGGTTCAACGCTGGGTCAGTCACTAGGAAGGAATAATTTAGTCATCCGCTTCCTCAGGGGAGCTAGGAGACTGAATCCACCCAGGCCTCCGTCAGTCCCTATGTGGGACCTTTCTACGGTCCTGGCGGCCATGAAAGGTGCCCCTTTCGAGCCTATCCAGTCAATCAGCCTCAAACATTTGTCTTTCAAAACAGTGTTTTTGATGGCTCTCGCTTCAGTGAAGCGCATAGGCGATCTGCACGCGCTCTCCGTGAGCCCGGCGTGCTTGGAGTTTGGTCCTAATGACTCTAAAGTCATACTCAAACCTAAGCACGGCTATGTGCCGAAATCCCTCAACACGCCTTTTCGGGCTCAGGTCATTTCCCTGGCTGCCCTGCCGGCGTCGAGTGAGGAAGGGGACTCGAGTTTTCTTTGCCCTGTTAGGGCTTTAAGAACTTATATGTCCCGCTCTGCTGCCTTTAGACAGACAGAGCAGCTCTTTGTCTCGTTCAGCGGACGTTCCAAAGGAACGGCTGTTTCGAAACAAAGCCTATCCAGATGGATAGTTGACGCAATAGCGCTGGCTTATACTGCCAAGGGCATTCAATGCCCGCTGGGAGTCAGAGCGCACTCCACGAGAGGCGTTGCCTCCTCGTGGGCTTGGTCCAGCGGGATTTCCCTACAGGATATATGTACGGCGGCAGGCTGGGCCTCTCCGTCTACATTTATCTGGTTTTATAACCTAGAGGTTCCCGCCTTACAGGCTAAGCTTTTGTCGGTGTAATACTATGCCGACTATGCTGGGCTGAACTGTGTAAGACCCACGTTTTCCCACATTAGTGCAGGCTCCCTACCCTGGCTATGTGATGTCATATTCGCGTCTGTGGACATGTCTATATAAGGACGGAGGAATCCCCTCCTGTCTTTAGACTCTCCCTGTGAGGTCATGTTAAGCCTGCAGATGCTACAGTATAGGGAATTAAGGCTTCCCCCCTTATTCCCCGACTCTGTGTGAGTCTATCTGGTGATTATGCACTGTATGCCTGAAATAGCTTCCGGTGATCAGTGTTTTTATCCCAGCACGCACGGCGTTTTGCAAGGGGTTCCCGCAGCGTTTTGATAAAACGCAGTACGAGAGAACTCTCGTAAGAGAACGTACTCGGTTACTAACGTAACCTCGGTTCTCTCTAGAAGAGGGAACGAGTACTGCGTTCCCTTGCCGTGCGTTTGGTTCACTCTGGTTCGCTTCGGCGATCAAAATCAAGTGAGTCAGCCTTCTCGAGCTCCTTTTATAGAGGTAAGCCACGCCCGTCTCGGCGGGAAGTGGCGAGGAGGGCGCGAAGCGCCCTCATTGGTCTGAAGTTGCATCAGCCTGCGCTCGATAGGCTTATGCAGTTGCCGCAGAGCAGCCAATGAGCAGACAAGCCGTCTTGCTTCAGCTGTCTGCTGCTGCCGCAACGCGTTTTACATATATGAAAAATTAAAGGATAATTTTTGCTTCAGTGTTTCGTGAAAAGAGACTTTTCCCGCAGCGTTTTGATAAAACGCAGTACTCGTTCCCTCTTCTAGAGAGAACCGAGGTTACGTTAGTAACCGAGTACGTTTTATTTGTATATTTTTTATAAGTTTTATTAATTTTGTTGTTTTCTCATTTTTATTACTTTTTGAGGTTACTGTACAGTTTTTTTTTTTTTTTTACATTTTAGTTAGCTAGTAGTTTAACTTAAACTAAAATAAAATGTTTTTTTTTTTAATACTGTATTTCATTTCAGTTAATGTTATGATAATATGATGATAACCTTGCTTAAGATTACTTTGCAGATGTTTTTTAAAATATTTTTAAAAGACTCTCTGCTCACTAAGGCTGCATTCATTTGATTAAAAATACAATAAAAATGTGAAATATTATTACAACTTAAAATAAGGGTTCCCTTTCAAGGGAACTCGCGTTGCGTCGAGATTGACGCTATGGGGAACGCTTTGCGTGATGATGTCTTGAAGCACATGTAAAATCAGTCCAATGGTGTGGCGGAACGTCAGAGGCGGGTGACGTCACGTACCAGGAAGCTATAAAAGCCTGCCCAAAACAGAAAACAAAAGCTTTCTGAGTCTTCAGTTGCGCTCTGTGTGAATCTGTCCACGTTATTTGGTGTTGTCTGTCTATATTGTATTATATATATTCAGTATGGCGAGTAAGCAGCAGCAGTTTAGAGTGTGTGTTCACCCCTGCCCGCGTTATTTAACGGGTGGGGACACTCACACTCTTTGTGTTGTCTGTTTGGGTGAAGAGCATGCCCAGTCAGCACTCGAGGGTGCTGGCTGTGAGCATTGCGACGCGCTTCCTATGCGTACGCTCAGATCCCGCCTGGCTTTATTTAACCAGGATCGCGTTCCCCAGGGCTCTTGTCGATCTCAGACCTGGGGTTCGCAAATGGACCTATCAGTGGATGTTGAGACGGGCTCTGCCTTATCTCAGCCTCTTTCTGATAGATCCAGTGCCTCTCATCAGGGTGTGGAAGCACGCGCTGCGGTTTCTTCCCCCCCGATGGAGGCACCAATACTGCAATTGTCCAGCTCTGAGGAGTTGGACGTTGTTAGTATTGACGCTGAGTCTGAGGATTCGCCACCTCAGTCTCATGCGTTTGAGGAATTACTCGACGTAGTTACAAGAGCTGTCGAGAGATTATCTGTTGAGTGGCCAGAAGATAGGCAGGGCGTTCGTTCGAAAAGCAAGCTCGACGAACGTTTCCTGTCATCTCGTGCACAGCCTCAGCGCAGAAGCCTTCCGTTTTTCCCCGATCTCCACACCGAGGTGTAGAGATCGTGGGGGAAACCCATGTCTTACAGAATATACAGTGCACAAACATCACACTACTCCACTATATCTAATTATAAAGAGCGTTGTTATGGGGAGATGCCGAAGGTGGAGCGAGCTATCTCTCTCCAGCAACGGCATCTTCCCTGAAGGCTTCTGCATTACCCTCCAAGCCAGTAAAATTCACATCTTCCCTGGTTCATAAAGCTTATTCCGCCGCTGGTCAAGCTGCAGCGTGTTTGCATACTATGTCACTAATGCAGGCATACCAGGCAGAATTGTTGGGTGATTTAGAGGAGGGCGGGGGGATTGGTCCCGATACGGTATCTGAACTGCGTAGAGCCACAGATTTGTCTCTCAGGGCCACCAAGGAGACAGCTAAATCCATCGGCCGCTCTATGGCAGCCCTGGTGGCCACTGAGAGGCATCTGTGGCTCAATCTGAGTGATATCAAGGACAAAGAGAAACATGTTCTTTTGGATGCACCTGTTTCTACTGCAGGTTTATTTGGAGACGCAGTTAATAGTGCTGTAGCCCGCCGTTCTTTCTATGAGGCTGCTGAGCGGGAGCAGCCTCACTCCTCTAAAAAGAGCGCTGAGCATCGTGCCACTCAAAAACAGAGCGTTTCCTCCCGTGCTCCCCCACAAAAATCTCGGGGACACGGAGGGCGCTCTCAAACCCAGACGTCTTCGTATTTTATTAGTCGTACCGTTATTACCGCCAAGAAGGCTGCTGGGAAAAAGTCCTGATGTCCGAGGGCTCAGGTCAAATGAGGGTAGTCCCCCCCGAAGCAGAGCGGTCAACACCTCTTTTTACGGTGCCCTCAGGGGACCGTTCTGCCAACCCTGCCGCCTCCGGTGTTTCAGGGTGCAGCGGTTTCCGGCGAGCACATTTCTCAAGGACCACCCGGAAACGTAGTGGCCTCGGGATGCCCGCCCCCTCTGAGGAGGGTGTTAGAGCAGTCCGGTCAGTCGTTCCCTGCCGGTGCGCCGTTACAGGGCGACGAATCGACTACTCAACAGCAACAAAATCCAGAAACCAGTCTCGAGAGGCTGGTACCTCTAGTAGAATCTTTGACAGCGTGGAAGCTACTGTCAAATGTTTCTCGTTGGGTCCTGCAGACCGTAGAAAAAGGGTATCAAATACAATTCAAGAAACGCCCACCTCGGTTTATGGGGGTCCTACCCACAGTGGTGGGCCCCGAGCAGGTTCTGGTTATGGAACAGGAAGTAAACACTCTGTTAGAGAAAGGGGCCATAGAATATGTACCTCCCTCCAACAGGGAAACAGGGTTTTACTGCCGGTACTTCATAGTTCCAAAGAAGGGCGGGGGATTGCGTCCCATTTTAGATCTTCGAGTTCTGAACGAGTCAGTCATGCAACTCAAGTTCAAAATGTTAACATTGAGACAAATCGTGCCACAGATCAGGTCCGAGGACTGGTTTGTCACGATAGACCTCAAGGACGCATATTTCCATATTTCCATCCGTCCGTGTCATTGGAAGTTCCTGAGGTTTGCTTTCGGGGGCAAAGCATACCAATATCGAGTTCTTCCATTCGGCCTGGCTTTATCATCCCGCACTTTCACCAAATGCGTGGATGCAGCTCTGGCGCCCCTGCGCCTCCAGGGTATTCGCATCATGAACTACATCGACGATTGGTTGATTTTAGCTCAGTCGCATCAGTTGGCGGTTAAACATCGAGATGTTGTTCTCGCTCATATGAAAGAGTTTGGGTTACGGCTGAACGCCAAGAAGACTGTGCTTTCTTCGCTCCAGAGGACCACTTTCTTAGGCGTGGTTTGGGATTCAGTGTCGATGCAGGCGCGCCTGTCACTGCCACGTATAGAGTCCATCCTTGCAGCTGTGAAAAGTGTAAAGCTAGGCCAGCTACTCACTGTCAAACAGTTCCAGAGACTGTTGGGTCTCATGGCGGCAGCTTCCAACGTGATACCTTTTGGACTGCTGCACATGAGGCCCCTGCAGTGGTGGCTCAGGACCAGGGGGTTTTCCCCGAGGGGCAACCTGTTTCGCACAATCAAGGTCACACGGCGATGCCTACGTGCCTTGGTTATGTGGAAGAAACCTTGGTTCCTGTCCCAGGGCCCAGTGTTGGGAGATCCTTGTCGTCGCAAACTGCTAACGATGGATGCTTCCCTCACGGGTTGGGGAGCGATCCTAGAGGGTCGTTCATCTCAAGGTCTGTGGGAAGACCATCATCGTTCCTGGCATATCAATCGCCTAGAGATGTTAGCTGTCTTCCGGGCTCTGAGGAGCTTTATCACAGATCTCAGGGGACACCATGTGCTAGTACATACGGACAACACGTCGGTAGTCGCCTATATCAATCACCAAGGGGGTTTGCGCTCGCGCGCATTATGCAATCTGGCACGCCATATCCTCTTGTGGTCCCAGGGGAAGCTGTTGTCACTCAGGGTAGCTTACATCCCCGGGGTCCAGAATATAGGAGCATACGCTCTGTCGAGACAGGGGCCGAGGCCCGGGGAATGGAGGCTCCACCCCGAGGTGGTGGAGCTGATATGGAGGGAGTTTGGCCAAGCTCAAGTGGATCTGTTTGCGTCTCGAGAGACGTCTCACTGTCCACTTTGGTTCTCCCTCACGCATCCAGCTCCTCTGGGACTGGATGCTATGGTGCAGACGTGGCCGAGGCTACGTCTGTACGCTTTTCCCCCAGTTGCTCTACTCCCGGGAGTTCTGGAGAGAGTTCGCAGGGACCGGGTTTGCCTACTTCTTATAGCCCCACGCTGGCCGGGCAGAGTATGGTTTCCCGACCTTGTGTCCCTCCTCGACGGGCCTCTGTTGGAGCTACCTGTCAGGAGGGACCTTCTGTCCCAAGCAGGGGGCTCGATCTTTCACCCCCGACCGGAACTGTGGAACCTGTGGGCTTGGCCTCTGAGGGGGCCCAGCTCATAGAGTCAGGTCTCTCAACCGAGGTTGGTGAGACCATTCTTCAGTCCAGAGCTCCCTCCACGAGGAAACTTTATGCCCTGAAGTGGAGAGTTTTCACTTCTTGGTGTAGTGACCGTCGGTTGGACCCAGTTAACTGCCCAATTGGTACAGTGCTGGAGTTCCTGCAGGACCGGTTCACTGCAGGTCTGACCCCGTCCACTTTAAAGGTTTATGTGGCGGCCATAGGTGCTTACCACACTCCTTTGGGTGGAATGTCTGTGGGGAAAGACCCTTTGGTATCTCGTTTCCTTCGTGGCACTTGGAGGCTGAGGCCTGAAGTTCGCTCTAGGGTGCCACCTTGGGATTTGTCCATTGCGCTGCAAGGCCTTTCCCTGGCCCCCTTTGAGCCTATTGAGGAGGTTCCGGAGAAGTTCTTGACTCTGAAAGCTCTGTTCCTTCTAGCTATTTCTTCTCTCAAGAGAATAGGGGATCTTCAAGCATTGTCGGTTGCTCCGTCATGCTTAGAGTTTGCACTGGGTATGGTTAAAGCTTTTCTACATCCGAGACTGGGTTATATCCCCAAGGTCCCCACTAATGTGGCTAGACCTATTGTACTGCAGGCCTTCTGTCCTCCTCCCTTTCGAAATGCGGACCAGGAGGCGAATAATTTGCTTTTCCCAGTTCGGGCGTTAGACGCTTATGTCCACAGAGCTGCCCTGTGGCGTAAAAGTGATCAATTGTTTGTATGCTTTGGGTCCCCTAACAAGGGAGGTCCAGTGTCTAAGCAAAGAATGAGCAAGTGGGTGGTTGAGGCTATTTCGCTTGCTTATGAGGCGGCTGGGCAGCCTTCTCCTTTGGCTGTCCGGTCGCACTCTACTAGGAGTATGGCGGCCTCTAAGGCCCTTATATCAGGAGTGTCTTTACAGGACGTTTGTGATGCGACAGGTTGGTCCTCACCGCACACCTTTGTCAGGTTTTACTCTTTGGACTTAGACTCTACTCCAGGGTCTCAGGTTTTGTCTTCCTAGTGCTGCTCTCTCGATTTCACACAGGACAGACATTTGTAGCTATGGTGGCGTTGGTATAGACGTTCCCCATAGCGTCAATCTCGACGCAACGCAAGTTCCCTTGAAAGGGAACGCCTCGGTTACGACTGTAACCTCGGTTCCCTGAAGAGGGAACGAGCGTTGCGTCACCTTGCCATATCTCCTTCATGCCTGTCAGCACGACTTCAGACTTTACGAAGCTTTCGTTTTCTGTTTCGGGCAGGCTTTTATAGCTTCCTGGTACGTGACGTCACCCGCCTCTGACGTTCCGCCACACCATTGGACTGATTTTACATGTGCTTCAAGACGTCATCACGCAAAGCGTTCCCCATAGCGTCAATCTCGACGCAACGCTCGTTCCCTCTTCAGGGAACCGAGGTTACAGTCGTAACCGAGGCGTTTTCTATGAGAATATATATTAAAATGTTATTTATTCCTGTGATCAAAGCTGAATTTACAGCGTCATTACTCAAGATCACATGATCCTTCAGAAATCATTCTAATATGATGATTTGCTCAAGAAACATTTATGATTATTATCAATGCTGGAAACAGTTGTGCTGATTAATATATTTGTGGAAACCATGGTACATTTTATTTCAACAGTATTCATTTGAAATAGAAATGTTTTGTAACATTATAAATGTCATTACTGGCACTTTTGATCCATTTAATGCATCCTTTCTGAGTAAACATATGATGTACTTTTATATACTATATTCATGGCAGAAATAGTAAGAATAGTATACTAGTATGCTATTCTGAATTCAGTCTGACTGTAGAAGAAGACAGTATATGTGAATACATTGTATAGCATTTCAATGGACTTTATGTATTATAAATTCCATTATGATATATTCTATATATATGATATGCAATGAAATCATGCTTGCGTAGCTAGAAGCATTTGTTTTCGCTTATTCACATATATTAAACTCAATAAAACAACTGCACAGAATAAACAACAGGAGAAGGTGATGCATGACAGCAAGAATGTTTTATTTCAGCATGATGGATGTTTCTGAAGGACTTCTGATGGAGTTGACTGTGAAGTTACAACGGGACAGACAGTCAGGAGAAGTCATCTTTTTTTGTAAAGAGAAACGCTCTTTATGAGACAGTCTATTTCCATAGAGACTCGGGCAGCTTTGCTTCAGTACCAAGGATTCGGATCTCAAGAGACCTTTAAAGGCAAAAAGCTGAACGGAGAATCCAAAAAGTGTGTGTGATGAGTCTGAGCTACAGATGGACATGAAGGACACACACAGACATAAAAGAAAGTAAAAAGAGTCCCAAGATTCTTTTCTCTGGTTTCAAGAGTGTCTGGTGACATTAAGTTTATGGCTCTTTCCAGGACAAGGACGATGCAGCTTTCAGCGAATGAGTCTTCAGAGGATCGTACAGGCCTGATGAGAGCGCAGCAGTTCCTCGAGTGTGGGACGTGCGACCGAAAACTTGTCCCGTATAACGGTAACAATAGGTCAAATGTTTGGAATAATTGCTAAGTGCTTAATGGTTTTGAAAGAAGTCTGTTCTGCTCAACAAGGCTGCATTTATTTGATCAAAAATACAGTAAAATCAGTAATATTGCGAAATAGTATTACAATTCAAAATAGCTGTCAGAGTATATCACAATATAGTTATTTTAGCTGGAAATTCAACGGGAAAATTGTTTATATATTATTCCATCATGTTGTGGCTATTTTTTTGGATAATCAATGAAAAGGAACTTTGACACTTCATAAATGAAAACCAAAAACCAAACATGCACATGGGTTTACAAACTATAGCCTAAAGTTTAATAGACAGTGTTTTTAACATATGCATTGAATGCACTGACAGCATTACAGTTTCCTAATAACTTGCATTAATTATCAGTTATTTATTAGGTTAGTTATTCATTAGCATCTTTGCCTCCACTCCGTTCAAAAAGAATAAGGATTGAAAATGCTTGGGGAAAAATGTGTGAAAATTTACATTGAATATGTACAATGCAAATGCATGCTTGCAGTTAGTTGTCCAGGCATGTGCATACTTGTTTAAAATACAGTATGTGTCTTAGTTTTTTGTTAGGATAGGAACAAAACACTCGCGCAAGTTCATGTTTCCTCCGGTGTGTAATTAAGCAGCATCCGGCTTTCTTTATCATGAAAACAATCAATTCAATCTCTTGAATAATCTGTATGAGGTCCAATCCTCGTGTGTATGTTTTGCAGTGTCCTGCTAACTTTTCTATTTTCATATTGCTCTCTGTAATTGAACACAAACCCACCTCCATGTGTCTGTATTGTGTTCCTTTATTAGCAGAAGAATGCGTGTTTCAAAGGCTTTCAATAAAGTCACGGTGTCAGTATAAAGAGCACATGTTCAGCCCAGAGAGAGAGAGAGAGTGTTTTCTGTTGGCTTTTCCCTTCGGGATCTACAATGAAGAACAACACGCGCTCAGATGAGTTTTCCCCGTGGGCGCATCGTCGCAGTCATTTCTCCCTGCTTTGCCTTTGCCGGCGACCTTCAGTCCTGCTGCGCTTTGAAAAGCTTCTTTATCTGACTGAAAAACACTGTTATGGCTTCAAATGGATTTTTTGGCTAAATCTGTTCATTGAACATCCTCTTTTGATTTCAAAACATTGTGGAGAATTAAAATCCACATTTTAGACCAGGGCTGCCAACTTTTAAGTTCAGCTTGGAGTGAGAAAGGGCATTTCGATTCATGAGCTTGCAGCTCGATTTCGGTCTCGATTCAGTACCCGTTCATTTGGATATATACCAGCCTAAATTTTAAAGTCCCCCTGTAGTCAATAATTGTATCCCATAAAGGGGTGGTTGATTATAATTTCACTTTTCTAACTTTAGTTAGTGTGTAATGTTGCTGTTTGAGCATAAACAACATCTGCAAAGTTACAACGCTCAAAGTTCAAAGCAAAGGGAGATATTTGCTTTTAAAGAAATTGCTTTTTAAGGACTACAACAAACGGGTTAGTGACACCGCTAACCCTAAACCCTGCCCACGGGAACACGATTTATAGATTATCATGACAGAATATGCTAATCAATGACTGGAAGATAGTTAACTCCACATAAGCTACATAAATTCAGCAGCTAACCATTCGTGTTGCTTCTACATGTTGTCACTTCTTGAGTCTCTCCATCATTGTCTGACTCCGGTTAAAACATAAAAGGCTAAACGTTTTTGAAATGTTCAGTGCATGTGTGTGTGAGGTAAAAGGACAAGAGCTCTTGAAGCTCCGCCCTCTGTGCCGGGAGCAGTAGCTTATTTGCATTTAAAGGGACAGACACAAAACGGTGCGTTTTTGCTCACCCTCAAAAAGTGACAATTTTAACATTCTATATAAAAATGTCTGTGGGGTATTTTGAGCTAAACCTTCACATACACACTCTGGGGACATCAGAGACTTATTTAACATTTTGTGGTGAAAAGGGCATTATACCACCCAAATGACATATTTAAATGTTTTTTCCTTGAAAAAAAATATTCATGGCGTAAAATATCTTGATTGTAACTCGACACCCTTGCCTCATTTAGTAAAGGCGGTTCTATGAATATGCAAATGAGCCCCGCCTCCACTCACTCACAGCAGCTCAGAGATCCACTCATTGACGATCACACGTTAATCTGATTGGGTTACAAGGTAGTTTGTGACGTCAGAAACACCAGCGATTTCAAACCGTGTTTTTGAGACAGTCTTTGGTTCACTGCAGTTTTAAGGAGAAAATACTCAGCAATGGTGTCGACTTATGAATTTACACATGGTTTGTCTTAAAGCATATTAAAAACACCACATAGACATATAAACAACATTAAAAGCTGGATTTTCACCACAGGGTGACTTTAAATTTTCTATTAAAAAAGTTTAAACTAATGATGTAAACTCTAGGGAACCCATAGGTTAATTAATTCTTCATCAAGTTGAAAAATGAACATCTTCTGTTTGCAAATCACTGTCAAATTTGATAGTTTTTTTGTGCCTTTAGAATTAAGTTTTTTTTTTTGTTCAAGAAAGTTCTGAGCAAGTTTTACCCTGCTAAAACCTTTCGCCCCTTTGCATTAGCTCTATTTCTCCAACTTCCAGGTCTTGAGCTTTGGGACCTTGTGTGAAAATTGCACGGAGATTTGTGTGTGTAATAAGGTCCCGTATGAGTTCAGAGATGTCGCCCTCTTATTTCGTCTTCTCTCGTTTTGTGTGTTTTCCCTTCGGCTAAAGGCGTAAAGCCACTCAAAGGTGTCCTCCTGCGGCGGACTGAGGCCTTGCTCTGTCTCAAGGTCATCAAGCACGAGATGTGCTCTGGGTTCAGGAGACAGCAGGCAGGAGCTGACCAAACATCTCTGGGTCAGAAAGAAGCATTTTCGCACAAAGCTAAAGGACGTGTGGAGGTTTTCAGAAGAACAGATGTGAAGAATTTGCTGCTCTTTCCTCAATATTTTGCCAGTTTAATTGGATTAGATATGTGGATTTTATTGAAAAATATATAATTTGACATCTTAGCCCCTGTTTACTCCTGGTTTTAAGATGCATTTTGGTCGATCGGATCACAAGTGGACGAGGGAGACACATTCCCGTTTACACCTGGTGTTTTAATCAGTCTCTTTTGTCCACTTTCAACCACTTCTGTCCTGATGTCTTCGAGGGGAGGGTCTATGTGCGGGTAAATGTGTGGACTTTTCAGATCTTTCCATCTAATGGACAAAATTAAATTGTGAAATTTACATATGAACACGACCGGAAACGACGGAAAACATACAGAGAGCAGCAGCTTTAGTTTCTGCTCTGACAGACCAACCGAACACTGTGAGTGTGTGTTAGAAATCAGGAATGGAGAGAGAACATTGTGCTTGGTACGTTTCTCGTCTTCAAACCAAACTTGGGTCTCCAGCCGACAGTTTAAATCCCGTCTGGCTAGAGCTCTTCCCATAATGTTTACGCATTCGGTCAGTAGGAGGAGAGTAGAGGGTCTTTCAAACACATTCGACCACATGAGCGTTTACACTATGAAAGCAATCCGGTCAAATGTGTTTTCAACTTCCTCTGGAAGTGGTGGAATGTGGACAAGCTCAAAGCGTTTTAGACCCCGTTTACACCTGTGTTTAGAGTCGTCCACTTGTGATCCGATCCACCAAAACGCATCTTAATACCATGTGTTAACAGGGCATTAGAGGCTTTTAGACATCTTAAGGCAAGACCCCACAGATTAGGGTAACTAATGCCACATTTACACTGCAGGTCTTTATGCCTTAAACCTCTGGCTGAAAAAGAAGTAAAAACGGCGTGATTTGCAACAGACGCAGATGAAATGATAATCTTTAAAGGTTAGCAAAACATTGGGTAGAGCCTTCATCCTCCATTGCGCCATTGAAAAGAGTCATGTGATCGCGGTTGGTGTCCACCTGAGCTGACGTCATTCACCACCGTCACTTTTTCAATGAAACAGTAAGCTATTGCTAGCTCTGCTAAATTAATGCAAAGGTGTTTGATTTGACATCGCACTTGAAATAATCGTGTCAAATGACGTTTTCCTCATCAGTGCACACTATGAACGCAGGGAAATGGAAACCCATGGACATAAGCAGTCTGACTACTGCATTAAACATTAAAAAACAAAGAAGGAGACTTGTCTTTTCAAGCTCCGGCACATCATCATCACCATACTTGAGATACACAGCCTGCTGACAGCCTGACTTTGAGCAGAGGTCACTTTCTAAAAGTTTTTCTGAGAGGCCCGCAGGAAACCCCAGAGGCTGGCGGGGTGTCGGGGTAAGGATACGCCCCGGTGCTTTATATTAATGGTGACTTTGGCAATCCTAACGCGGATTCTCAGGGTTACAGCCCCCCGGGCGCCCACTGAGTGGAATAAGGAAAGAGAGATGGGAACGGGAATGGTAAAAAAAAATCCATTTCCCGCCACCGTCCGCCCTTTCCTGGTCACCAGGGTCCCTCTCGCTCCCTCCCACTCAAGGTGAACCGAACACGGGGTCCGTCAGCGCTGCCCCCGTCACTAATGATTTCAAATGATGGTCTCACACTGGAAACAATAACCACATCACCTCTGTCTCTCTTCTCTCAATCAGAGAGGGCACCTTTATCCATCAGCAGGATGCCATGACGCCCGCTGGGAGCAAAAGCAAGCGCGCTGTGATCAAGGGCTCGAACTCACGCCGAGGGCACCATTCATTAAACACTGTGGTCTTCGTTACGGAGCGATCCGTTCCCACTTCCATGACATTAGCTGGTGGAACGTCCTGCCGATATATCCTGCGATTACGCTTTGAAAATGGCTGTGTTTCATGTGGCTTTTAAAGGAAAGTTTCACTTCAGTGTGAGAGAGAACGAGATAAAGACCACTATAACTTTGAGAGGGTTTTGCTTTATTTGTTTGTTTGTTTATTTATTATTGGGTAAAGAGGGCAGAAATAGTTAGGAGGCGTACACAGATTGACCTTATAACAAACCCGAACCCTGTGTTCTCTGTTAAAGTCCCCCTGTGGTGAAAATCAAGCTTTTAATGTTGTTTATATGTCTATGTGGTGTTTTTAATATGCTTCAAGACAAACCATGTGTAAATTCATAAGTCGACACCATTGCTGAGTATTTTCTCCTTAAAACTGCAGTGAATCAAAGACAGTCTCAAAAACACGGTTTGAAATCGCTGGTGTTTCTGACGTCACAAACTACCTTGTAACCAATCAGATCAACGTGTGATCGTCAACCAGTGGATCTCTGAGCTGCTGTGAGTGCGTGGAGGCGGGGCTCATTTGCATATTCATAAAACCATGCATACTTAATGAGGCACGGGTTACATTCAAAAAGTTACATTCAAGCTATAAGGAAAAAATGCTTAAATATGTAATTTGGTGATCAAAGATGAGTTTTAAGGGATAACATTTAATGTAGCAACTGAACTAAAAAAATTTAAGTGTGAAGGTAAAATGCTTTGTAAAAAAAGAAGAAAAAAGTATAAAACCTGACACACAAAAAAAAAAGACCATAAAAAGTCTTCTTTGCGGTCTCGGGGTGTATATATGACTTCTTGACAGGTTTGGTGAGAGTCAGTGATGTGTAATGTAATTCTGTCTGTCAGTCATTCCTGCTAGTCTAGAATCTCTGTGCCGGCACCTCAATGGCCGTACACTATAATGCATGACCATGAAATTCATTTCACACAGTGTTCAGGCGGCTGTGATCAGTGTAAAGTGCATGTGAAACAGGCATGAGTCTGCTGATTCGTTCAGAAAGCCTCCTGAAGAGAGGAAAGACCACTGTAACTCACCTCTGAAAACACACCATTATGCCTGACAGATTCTATTACATGACTCACAGTCCACCGAAAATGAAGTTGTGCATGTGCTTTGTCTCTCAAAGAGAGAGAAGAGACAGAGAGAGAGAGACATTGGCAGTCTATCAGCATCCATCTAGTCTTTTGCAGACTTTCACTGTAAAGTCTAGTCACATTGTTGATTGGCCTGATTTTCAAAAAAATACCTTTTGCATTAAATCAATGTTTGTAATGTTATGATTCACCTCGTAGCTGAGTGGTTTGGTTAATGGCTTATAATGCCTTCAAAGATTTTTTTTTTTTTTTTTTTTTAATCACTGTCAGAAAAATGAATGGGAAAAATACTTCGGAACCAAGATTGTTGAAAAAGTGCACCATTGCACTTTTGTTGCAGAAATCTAGTAATTTCTGCCATTTTTGTTGTTTGTGTGAAACATATTTTGTACTTGATTGATTTTCTGACAGCTTCTATTTCTCATGTAGGCCTACTAAAATAAAAAGCCTCCATTTCCATATTGTGACTTTTGGACACATATTGGCTTTCCATAACAACCCTTGATCTTTCAGCTCCTTTTTGTAATAGCTGCAACATATACTGATGTAAATGAACACGATTTCACATGGTTTCCATGGATTCATAGGGCCTTATATTAAATCTTTCCTTTTTTTCCCCAAATTCTGTGTTTTCCGTTTTAATTGATCTGGATTCCATTTTTAATGGTTTAATTACATTTTAATAATCAATAAGGACGTATGATCAATTGAATTCATAAAACCTTAACAGCTTAATAATGAAAATTTTAACACTAAAAGTGCTTTTTTATTATTATTATTTTTTTTTATTATGTGTTGTTTGTTTATTATTCTGGATTCTGTGCTTTGTGATTTAATACAAAATACTATTTTCAAAAAAGTATCAAATATTTTTTAAAACGGTGGTAATAAAATTATTGCATAAAAGTTTAATTAATTAATCTTTTAAAATGCAATAAAATGAAACATTTTAACATAAAAGTAGAACAACAGAGGTTTTATTGTTTAAAGGATGTACAGAAATTGTGCAGCATTCCTTAAAATCTGTTTTAATAAACTGTATGGTAACTAATATTGTTTTATTACTTTGAGAAAATACTGAAGTCAAAGTTTCAAGTTAAACCAATTTTGTTTTTTGGTGGGTTTTTGTGAAGACCGGTGAGCTTCTGTGTGTATCTTACAGTAGTTTTGTTGAAGTGAGTCTAGATTTAAATAATCGTTTTGCGGTTTAATTTTCACAGACACTAGTCCAAGTGTACAGCCCTACTTTTGATCTCATCATCCAAATGTTGCAATTTTGTGTTATAAAGCAGCAAATTCCATTTTTATGACTGGATTCCAAGATTCCGTCCATGTTTTCTGCATCATGGAATTCATATGGCCTTATACAGATTGTTATTGTAATTTCTCACATCAGTCTGAGATCACTCCCTCATATCAATTCTCAAAACGAGTTCTGAACAGGTTCTGTTGGGGAAATTCAGGTATTGTTTCAGCTGCGTTCCGACAGGTGCCGTTGAATATTCATCCTCTGGAAGGTTTTCCTGCCCGTAATCAAGCTCAATATGCTCTAGTCCTGCGTCTGTCAATCACAGACGCCCCAAATGAGCCCCGCCGCTCACTGGTCATGAAAATTCATAAAACACCGAGACTATTCCTCACCTCAATCCGGTGAAGGGCAGAGGGGATTTGGACGTGTGTGTGTGCGTATCTATAGATTCTCCTGGTTTGGATCAAATCAGTTTTAGTGAGGTCACACACTATAGTGTTTCCTTCAGGATTCGTTTTTTTTTTCAGAACTTGTGGTTAAACCTTGCTAAACAGTATCATAAAATCAACATATTGTGCTTTGTTTCGTACATGTATCTTTAACTACACATTTGACAGGTGTAAGTTCCTCTAACCATGCAAAATTGCATGTATAACTGTTATCAAAATGTTCTTGGCTACTTTCGTCATAATAACCCAAGAGTGCATGATTTATCTGAATTGATACTTTGATTTATCTGACTGATTCAGTTTAGAATTTAGCATGAAGAATCTGTTCATTTCAGATCGATTCAATTGATTCATAAAAAAAGGCATGCATCAAGTGATGTACTTGATAGATTTTTTTTATTGGCTTTTTGTAGCACTTTACAGATTCAAAGCATATGATTCACTGTAATAAACAGGAAAATAACAGAATCCATTATGCAAACTTCATCAAATATGAGACCAATTCAGCTGTAAAGCAGGTCTAAAAATAGTGTAGTTTTTCAGCTCAAGTCAGTTCAATGTTGATTCAGTTCAGTTCAATAACTGTGTAAAGTTCATCAATTATGAAGTTTAGTTCAGGTATAAGCAGCTCTAAAGAGGACAATAGTGTCATTATTCAGCTCAATTTAGTTCAATGTTGATTCAATTCAGTGTTGCAGACAGTCAAATCCAACAAATTAGATTCAGCTTTATCTTAATGTTCAGTCAGTGATGAGAATGCTATAAATTTGCTATTTATTGCCAGTATATTATTGCTTATAAAAAAAGATATTGCAGTGGTAAAGAATAGACACGTGCTGAAATGCTGCCCCACACACACACACACACACACACACACACACACACACACACACACACACACACACACTGAGACTGTGATCATTAATTTGCTGTGGTCTGATATCTGTTATCTCTTGTTCACCTTGTTCGCTCCTGTCTGAACCTGCTCGCTCCGACACGTCTGACCTCAGATCTGTCTTTATCAGAGATCACGCTGCTCCATCCTCTCCCTCTCTGTCTGTTAGTCTCTCGTTCTCTGCTGTTTCATGAGTTTCATGTCCTTTTCTCTGTCCTTTCCTCTGCCTCTCACTGCACTGTACAATGTTTTCATAATAACATCTTTCTTTGCATTCTAATGCGTTGTCTTCATTTCAGTCATTTCTAATTGGTTTTGGAAGAATTTGAAAACGTTTATTACAATTATCTACAAAACAAATGTTAAAGAGGCCATATTATGCCCTTTAACAAAGTCTTGATTTTATATTTGGGCTCTACTTGAACAGGTTTTCATGCTTGAATGTAATGTAAACAAAAAAACAAACATTATTTTTCACATATTCTCCATTGTTGCAGCTCCTCTCTTCCCAGTCTGTCAGTAACACTCTGTTTAGTTCCTGTTTCTATGAAGCCCCTCCTGAAAAGCACAATGTGATTTGTGATTGGTCAACTGTTCTGAGCGTGTTTGGGAAATGTCCCATCCCTAATTACCATAACCATGTGTTTCAACACACTACTAATGTAACATAACCAGACCCGCCCCTTTATTTTGCATATGCCTTGAGCGGGAATTATTTAAATGAGGAATATTGTGACGTGTTTGTTGCAGGAAGAAAACTCAAGACTACAATGGAGGCGTTTCAGGGAGTTCAGAAACAGTGTTAACTGATATAGAGAATAACTCTCGCTGGAGTCTTTGTGCTTTGTAACTTTGCAGACCTTTTCATGCTCAAACAGCAACATTACACTAGCCTGGCTATCGTCAGACCTCTTTCTCATTGAGACGTGGTCTGGGAACCATATGTTTATTTTCTCGTATTTGAGGCGTGGTTTACGAATGCCCAGAGCCGTTTATTGGGCGCTACGAATGTCTATCAAATGCACCTGCACATAGCTCATAGCCAATCGTTTCAATCATACCAGATGACGTATGTAGAGCGACAGAAATTCGACGAGGAATTAGACGAAATAAACTTGCGTTCTAAACTACTTAGAACACTATCTAAAGCTGCATCGAAAGGTAACTTCGCGTCTGATGCCATGTTGGATCCATAGATATAAACAAACTGCTTCGGTGTGTCGCATTGACGTCGTCATCGTCTTGCTGCTCCCTCCCCGTTCTGTGATTGGTTCCCTTTTTGAGGGGAAAATCTGGTCCATGGTGTCCAGGCTGCCTAGCAGCGTGAATAAAATCGCGCTGCGTGCAAGGCAGCATGGGGAAAACCAGGCTAACATTACACACTAAAGAAAGTTGAAAATCACTTTTTGATTGAGGTTTGAATTCAGTTTTGAATTAACGTCAGAAGCTGCAGAAGAGAAAGAGGTATTGTGTGGCGACTGTCTTTTTTGTTTCTGTGTGGTTATTGAGTTTATCCCCCAGCACTTCTTCCTGTGTTTGTCACCTTGAGATCCATGCGCTGTTGTCCGCAGGTGTTCAGACGCATTTGTTTTCTAAATCAAACTGCCATTGGAATTTGGTTGCTCGTTATTTCAAGATCTTGACGTAACGTTTTCTTTTAGAGTTAGACTGCAATAGAAGTAGATATTTCACATCATCAACAACTACCATTGTGAGAGGGAAAAAGGCATCTTTCTTCTTTGACGCTCATTCAAACGTAACCATGTTTTCTATTATCCAAAAATAAAGATAAAGCAATGTATAAATCACAAATTTTTGAATAGAGTCTCGACTCTGGACAAGCACGCTCTCGTCTCAGGATTCAAGCTTGTCCAGAAGGCTGGCAGTTGTCATCGTAGTGGACGAGGTGGTAGAGACCCAAAAATGCCAGTGTGTGTCCCTCTAGGGACTGGTTCACCTGCGAGAGGAGGAGGATATGATCTGATTTTGGTCAGTTCCTCTGTCACACTTGGTTGCAGCAATGGATGGAAAAGAGCTGGATCGAGATGCAGCAGTTGGTGTTTAATGAAAAACATAAGATATCAAAGATAACAAAAGTACTCAAGGTATATATCAGAAATCACAAGTAACAAGAACAGAACAATCGGTAACGTGTGCGAGAAATGACAGTCAACGGAAAGGAACACAGAGTTAAAACAGAACAAACAAACCCATCGAAGAAATGAATAGCAGGTGTCAACGTTAATCAAACAATGAGTAACCAAGGAAACTAACAGAAAACACAGGAAACTGACAAAACTAGTGAAAACCCACCCAAACATGCAAAGAACACAGATTATCCCTAACAATATCTGATGTTTATTATTTGTTGTATGCTTCTAATGTGTGAGAGAGACTTATATTTGTAAGTTTGTGATTGTTTTCAGTGAGTTGGTGTTGTCATGATGTAGTTTTTCAGTGGTTTTCAACCTTTTTGACTCCAAGGTCCCCCATTGTCCACAAAAATATTCAAATGCTCCACATATAGACAAAAATATTTCTGGTTCTTCTGCACTAAAAAACAAACAAACAAAACAAAACAAAACAAAACAAAAAAAAAAAAACAGGAAGATTTGCTTTGAAACAGTTTGCACTTAGAAATTGCTAGTAAATTCCACAAAACAATGATAAAGAAATGTAAAGAAAGTAGCACATTTGACTGAAGTGTGAACATTCAATTTTGAAGTAGAAATGAGACATCCTACTGTAAAGTGTAACTGTAATGACAAACTTGCTTGTTTTTAAACGTTTGTTATGGCAATATATACCATAAACTAATGAAATGAAGTTTCATTAATACACTTTTCTTAATACATTTTTTTTTTCCTCTTATTTAAATTTTTTACTCACAAATAGCAATTTATATTTACTGCATAATTGTCCATAACTTCCTAAAATTTTATTAAATTAAAAAAAAATTACACTTTTAAAAGTTTTCTTAGACCAGTGCTGATTCTATAATAATAAAAAAGGTATTTATTGAGGTAACCGGTTCAAATAAGACAGTTTACATCTAAACGTTTAGCTGTTTCGTCTTTATTTATGTTTGTTTTGTCTTAAATCATTTTAAGTCATCTTGAGTCACAGTTTGTGCATTTCAGGAAAAACTACAGGCCCTATTTTAAGGATCTAAGCACATGGTAAAGCGCACGGCTCAAGTTGACTTAGGGTGTGTCCGAATCCACTTTTGCTAGTTTAATGACGGGAAAAATGGTCGGTGCACCCGGCGCATGGTCTAAAAGGGTTGTCCCTATTCTCTTAATGAGTAATGGGTGTGTTTTGGGATTTACGTGCGTTAAACCAATCAGAGTCTCATCTCCCATTCCCTCTTAAATGCCAGTTGCACTCGCGCCATGGCAGATTCGCTATTTACATGACGGAATTTGATAGTGGAAAGACCGAAGTGTCTCCAGAGTATAAACGGATCTGCTCGTGCGCGAGGTAAAAATGCGCAAGCAGACCATCTACGGGACAAGCCGGATTCCACCATATCTTTATGTACACAATAATAATCTTTTACATTGTAATCCTTTTATTTTAAATATTTGGCATGTTTGTGTGCTGCTGTACGTGCGTCCCTGTGTGTTTAGAGTGTACGCGCGTTGTGGACCCGCCTATAGGCGCACATTACTAACACGCTCTTTAAATAACAAAAAAAAAATGTTGCGCCATTGACTTTAGACCAGATTTCAGTTGGTCAATGGCGCAGTCTATTTCAGTTGCCTCAAAATAGCAACGCGCCAACGATGCACCTGAACGCACCTCGTTTTCAGACCAGCAGCCCATGGGCGAACAAATGGGCGCAAATGCATTTGCTATTTAAACAACGTGGCACAGGACTTGAAAATGATAACTGCGTCAAGCTGAAACTAGCAAAACACACTTGCATCGCGCTTGGCGCTGCATTGTGCCGGGTGTATGATAGGGCCCTTAAAGTTTTGTTTGAGAAACGTATTATTATTAATAATTAAGATATGCTTGCCTTAAGCACACTTGTATGTTTCACTTCACTCTCATCAATTTAGTCTGATTTCAAATTGGCTTTTGTTCTCTAAAACAGTCAAGCGGGCAGATCTTGGCCAGATAATCTGCGGCCTGGACTGGACTTTATGCTGAGGACTGGACTGACCGTAAGTGTGATTAATGTCAGCTGTCAGAGTCTTTACCAGCATCTGGCCCTGTTTCTATCACTCCATCAGTGAGATGAAAGACAAGAGCCAGTCGAGGTGTCATTACACGGAGAACAGAGCGAGCGAAAGCTTTCTGGCTGTAGATCTGACGGATCAGTCATTTGAGTCTGTTTCCTAATGAAAGGCTTCAGTAATTAGTGTCTGTGATCAGTTGTCAGTTTCTCACACATCCACTGAGCGTAAAAACACAGTGCTGGTATTACACCGAGGCCTGGTTTCACAGACAGGGTTTAGATTAAGCCAGGATTTAGGCCTTAGTTCAATTAGGACATTTAAGTATGTGTAGACACGTATTAAACATTCACAGATGGATATAAGCTGCAACAGATTTAAACCACCGCAGACTGGCAGCAAATGTTGTCCTAAAACCCTGAGAGGTGAATCTAAACCATCACCGGCTGCGGCTCCAAAGCTCTCCGCTCACATTCAGACATTAATGCCTGAAATAGACATCTGAAGAGGGCAAATCTGCCCTGATGGACCCCTGGACCGCAGGCTTTTTACAGCTCTCACTGCCAGCTGAAAGCCAAGAACACCAGTGCAGAATGAGCTCAGGATGGGAAAGACTAAATGAGGGTGGTGAAAGTGTTTCCAGAAAGTGTCTGCGGGAAAAATGTTCATGGGGAAAAACTCACACGGCACACGTCAATCTTCCTCATCAGCGGCATTTTAGTGGCATTGATTACTATTTTTGGTAACACTTTGGTAACACTTTTTTCATTCGCTAACATTAGTTGACTACCTTAGTTAACATGAACTAAAAATGAACAATACTTCTTCAGCATTTATTAATCTTAGTTAATATTAATTTCAATGTTTACTAAAAAGCTGTTAAAATCAAAGGTTGTATTTATTAACATTAGTTAATGCACTGTGAACTAACATGAACAAACAATGCATGACTGTATTTTTATTAACTAACATTAACAAAGATGAATAAATACTGTAACAAATGTATTGCTCATTGTTTGGTCATGTTAGTTAATGTTAATGAACCTTATTGTAAAGTGTTACCCTATTTTTTTTTTTTTTAATTATTAATATGTGTACCTTTTATAAGTCGCTTTGGATTAAAGTATCTGCCAAATGCATTAAAACAAATCTTGTTTTATTCAAATGAACCGCACTAACAGAGCAATCGCACCAGAGTTTGTTTTAATCGACGTGAACTAGTGTGAACACACCCTAACTCTGTATATATCCAGACACAAATAATCTTGCATCGTTTGAGATGAAGTGATGAGTGAATTTGCAAGTGTACTTTTGGGTGAGGTGCTCTTTAAGAAGTCAAGAAGATGAGAACCCTGTGTGTGTGTGTGTGTGTGTGTGTGTGTGTGTGTGTGTGTGTGTGTGTGTGTGTGTGTGTGTGTGTGTGTGTGTGTGTGTGTGTGTTGTGTGTGTGTGTGTGTGTGTGTGTGTGTGTGTGTGTGTGTGTGTGTGTGTGTGTGTGAGAGAGAGAGAGAGAGAGAGAGAGAGAGAGAGAGAGAGAGAGAGAGACAGACAGACTTTAGCTTCGGGGTACAGACAGTGTTCGTCAGTTAGCGAGGCAGTCGACAGGTTCACAGCTTCCAGCCTGAGGCCTGGCCAGAGTTGTCCTCAGTAATTGCTTCCCTTGTCACTCTACGACACCTAAGCCTGAGCCAACTTAACCCAATCTGAACCAGCCTGTACCAACTTAACCCAACCTGAACCAATTTAACATAATCTGAACCAACTTATTTCACGCTGAACCGAGCACAACTAGCCTCATGCTACCAAACCAGTCTTATTTTACTATTATATATATATATTAGTGTCTCACAAAAGTGAGTACACCCCTCACATTTCAGCAAGTCAAAATAGCTGGCAACAAAAGTGAGTACACCATAAGTGAACAAGTCAAAACTGTGCCCAAAGTGTCATTATTTTGTGTGAGCACCATTGTTATCTTGCACTGCCTTAATCCTCGTGGGCATGGAGTTCACGAGGACTGCACAGGTTGTTGCTGGGATCCTCTTCCACTCCTCCATAGTGACATCACGGAGCTGCTGGATGTTAGACACATGGCGGTTCTCCACCTTCCACTTGAGAACGCCCCACAGGTGCTCAATAGGGTTCAGGTCTGGAGACGTACTTGGACACTCCATCACCTTCACCTTCAGCTTCCTCAGTAAGCCAGTCGTCATCTTGGCGGTGTGTTTGGGGTCGTTATCATGCCGCATTTTTTTTCTCTCGCTTGAGAAGCCGTTTCAAACCTGCCTGACTCTTATTTTGACTTTAGCTTAGTTCTGTTCTCTGTGTTCATTTCCTGTCTTCCTTGGTTGACATGGGCTGTGTTCGAAATCACCCCCTACACCCTCATTCACTATTCCCTACATTACTCCACTAATATCGTTCACTTGAAGGAGTGAATGAAAACGAGTGAGTGAATTCGGACACTGAGTGCGCCGGAAGCGCTGCCTCTTTTACATAGTTTGTGCTGTTTAATAATCATTTGAAACTTAGCAAACTGGCAGCTCCAGTAGTAATGAAAAGATTTCACTTTGTCATGTAATCCATGTATAAACTCTAATTTAACAATTTAATAATCAATTAAAAAGGAAGTTATACCTGTATGATATTACGCTGTACCCACATTGGACCAGCAGTTTGGAAAAGAAAGTGTCTTTTGTCCATACAATGTAACTCAATGGGGTCCAAAGTTCTTCAAAATATCTTCTTTTGTGTTCATTATGGACGGCAAACATTGAGATCTGCATGCTGATATCGACTGATCTGCTCTCTGTGTGTTTGTGTTGACATCTGGGTCACAGGGTTAAACTGTCTTTTGCCTTATCGACGCGAGTTTGATCTTCAATCTGTCATCGGGCTCCTCGTTCATCACGCAGATGCATTGTGGGTAATTTAATAAAGGAGAACAGAGAGAGGGAATTATTGCGATAAAACACCCGAGCCAAATATCCATGTGTTTATTTCACAGATCAGAATCGAATGAGGAGTCTGCCTGGGTTTATTTCCGCCTGGCTTACTATAGTGTGTGTGTGTGTGTGTGTGTGTGTGTGTGTGTGTGTGTGTGTGTGTGTGTGTGTGTGTGTGTGTGTGTGTGTGTGTGTGTGTGTGTGTGTTTTCACCGTGTTCTTGCCGCAGGCTGGCAGACTTGGCTGAGAAAGAGGTGAATGCCAAGCGTGTGTGTTTGCAGACATGCATATGTTTGTGCAGGTGTGTGTGTGTGTGTGAATGGATTGGTCTATCAGAAGCGAGTCCCTCCGGGAGCTCCAGCCAATGAATCACGGGTTACTTCATTGTTCTCGGATCATAACACACCTCTAATTGGCAATTCCTCTTTTTAATTGAATTTGGTGGCTTTTAGGACGACAACACGGCAGTGTGTGTGTGTGTGTGTGTGTGTGAGAGAGAGAGAGAGATTAGGAATCTCACATTCTCTCTCATGCTGGTTTATCTATTATTGTTTGTCTTTTTTTCTCTGTGATTTTCACCTGCTGGATTTGAATCATATTTATAGACCAGATCACAAAAAAAGCTTGTACACTACCAATTAAAAGTTTTGGATATTTTTTTCAAAATAAATGAATATGTTTATTCAGAAAGGATGCAATAAATCGTTCAAAAGTGACAGTAAAAAATCTTACAGCCCCCAAACTTTTGAACATTAGTGTATATATCGTTGCTTTTTCATCCAATCAGAGTTCAGAGCCAGAGCTATTTGTTAAATAATGTGTGACTGCATCACCTCAAACACAGTAATATTCGCTGATCTTTTTGAGGTGAGATCATCTCTCTCTCCATCTACACACACGTTCCCTCACATGGACAGACCAATCGTTCTCTCTCTCCCTCTCTTTCTGCGTGTGTCTCTCCTCCTTTTCTCTCATTTTCCCATACACGTTATCTCATTCCTGCGCAGTCCACGTTTCCAGAACGCAGTGTGTTTCTCCTGCAGCTCTTCATCAGAGGAAGAGGAGGAAGAGAGATACCCTGAGGACGACTTCACTGAGGAGATTACAGCCCTCACACCACTGTGAGTACAGAAACATCTTCATCTCTCACACACACACACACACGCTGACCGCTGGTTGAGTCTGAATGCATGCGAGTGTGTTGCGGGTTTCTGTTGGAGTGGATCTTATGTTATTGCTCAAAGGTTTCCCTTTCAAAGCTCAAGAGCGTCAGTTTGGAGGAATAAAAAGAGAGTTGAATGAATCACTGGTCGTCGTCAGTAAGAGTATATAGAGCTGTAAAACTAATGTGGATAGCAGCTCAAAATCATTTGATGAGAAATATATATTGAGATCTCTGATTTTTGATGGCAGACTGTGGTGTCTGAGCGCAGTTTGAGACTTTGTTGAGATCTCTTTTGAAACTCTAGAGGAGACACATGTGAGATGTCTGGAGAAACATCTGAGAAACAGGAGACTTCAACGTTCTCACTGAAATCTAGGAGAAACAGCTGAGACATTGAAGAGATCTAATGTGTGTGTTTTTATGCATCTTATGCTGAGAAAGCAGCAATCAGAGGAATGTTTTATTGCTTAGTTCATGGTGACGTACGTGTGAGTGTCTTCTCAGATGATTCTCCTGAAATCTCTGTGGCGAATAAAAAAGTTGATAGCAGCCAGATTATTTGATTTTAGGGGAATTTGATGAGAAATGTTTGAGTTCATATTGAGATCTCTGACTTTTGCAGACTTTGGTGTATTGGTAAATCTGAGCCCAGTTTGAGACGCGAGTGAGATCTCTTCGGAATCTAGAGGAGACACATGTGAGATTACTGGAGTCTTTTCTCAAGGGAAATGTTTGAAAATTAGGGGAGTCAGAAAAAGTCTTAATTTAATATAATTGAAATGGTGGAGAAACATTGAGATTTTGAAGAGATATCATTTGTGATTTTACTTTCCAGTTTGAGTGTTTCTGGAGCGTATGCTGAGAGATCAGCGAATAGAGGAAAATATTTTATTGCTGATTTCTCAGTTATGTTTCTGTATCATCTCAGATGTTTCTCATAAAACCTGTTGGGAAAAAGCCAGATTATTTGATTTTAGGGGAATTTGATGAGAAATGTTTGAGCTCACATTGAGATCTCTGACTTTTGCAGACTTTGGTGTATTGGTAAATCTGAGCATATTGAGACATTGGTGAGATCTCTTCTGAAACTCTAGAAGAGACACATGTGAGATTACTAGGGTCTTTTTCTACGAAGGAACATTTAAGAGAGCAAAAGTCTCAATTTAATTTCATTGGAATGAAGGAGAAACAATTGAGCCATTAAAGAGATTTCATTTTTGTAATCTTTCTTTCCAGTTTGAGTGTTTCTGAATATTATGCTGAGAAATGAGCGATTAGAGGAAGGTTTTATTGCTCAGTTCTGGGTTATGTGAGTATCTTCTCCCAAAATCTGTGTTGAGAATTAAACTATAGATAGCTGCCAGATTATTTGATCTTGAGGGAATTGGATGAGAAATGTTCATTTTGCATTCGCTGACTTTTGATGGCACACTTTGGCATCCTAGCAAATCTGAGCACAGTTTGAGACATTATTGAGACCTCTATTGAAGCTTTAGAGGAGACACACATGATACTACTGGGGTCTCAAGAGAAACATTTGTGATCCTGGATCACAAAACCAGTCACATGTCGCACGGGTATATTTGTGGCAATAGCCAACAATACATTGAATGGGTCAAAATTATCGATTTTTCTTTTATGCCAAAAATCATTAGGATATTAAGTGAAGATCATGTTCCATGAGGATATTTTGTAAATTTCCTACTGTAAATATATTAAAAGTTTATTTTTGTGAGTGAATGCAGCACAATCGCAAACATGAATGGACAACTTTAAAGGCGATTTTATCAATGTTTCAATTTTTTTGCACCCTCAGATTCCAGATTTTCAATAATTGTATCTCGGCCAAATATTGTCCTATATATCCTAACAAACCGTACATCATTGGAAAGCTTATTTATTCAGATTTCAGGTGATGTATAAATCTCAATTTCAAAGAATGTACCCATGTGACTGGTTTTGTGGTCCAGGGTCACATTTGAGAAGCAGCCGACTTCAGCAAAAAAATACAAATAAATAAACTCTTTGAATTTTAAGAGAAACAACCGAGATATGAAAGAGTTCTCATTCGTGATTTTTTTTCTCTTTTGAGTGTTTCTGGATCTTATTCTGCGAGATCAGTGATCAGAGGAACATTTTATTGCTCAGGTCTCAGTATCATCTCATCTGATTCTCCTTAAATCTGCTGGGAGAAAGAAAATAAGGATAGCAACCAGATTATTTGATCTTGAGAGAAACCGATGAGAAACATTCACGTTGAGTTGAGTTCATATTGAGATTTCAATCTCCAGTTGTTCATCCCATTTCCATCAGAGAGAAACACCTGAGATCTCGTTTGTGATTTGTCAGGATGCTTCAGCGCTTTATAGCGAACTCCTGAAGCTCGGGATGTGATGAAGTGCATCTCTTTTATCTCTGTCTGGTGAAAGCTGTGAGTTTGCTGAATATCTGCTGACCTGTTCACCGCCGGAGCTCGTGTTTCAGAAATGTGAAGCGCCTGTTCGCTTCTGCATCCGTCAGTCTCTCTGTGTGTCTCTCAGACAGATTGCCGCTTGTGTCTCTGGAGGATACTTTTGGTGTATTAAAGCGATCCGTGCGGCTTTACACACCATCTGCTTCAGAAACTCACTGAGAAACGGAGAAAACAGAAACGAGATGTTTGCAGAGGGAGAGACGTTATGAGAGAATATACTCAAGCTATGAAACACTCAGCGATGAAACGTCAATCCGAACACAGACTGAAAGTTTTGACCTTTATTGAGTTCATTTTTAGATTTTTTCATTTTTATCTCAGGTCGTGAACATCTCTTTAGGGTGAAGCTTAATGACAAGCTCAAAAATGACAGACGACTTCATTTTGTGTTAGATATAAAGAGAATGAGAGGAGGGGAGATAAAGCGAGACGAGAGGAGATGAGATCAATCAAGTTCATTATTTCTCCATCTCTCTCTCCGTCTCTCGCGCAGGTGGTTTGGCTGCTTATGGAAATATCAGGTGAAATTAAATTAGTCCCCGAGTACGTATATTAAAGTTTTCCATCACCGAGGGTTGAGATGGTCTTTGTGCTGGAGTGAGTTTTTCCTTCACAGCTTTATAAAGCAGACACACACACACACACACACACGCACACACACACGCACACACACACACACACACACACACACACACACACACACACACACACACACACACACACACACACACACACACACACACACACACACACACACACAAGCAGTGTCCAGTGTAACTGGACTGCTCAGGCCACTTTACTCTGAGTGCAATAAAGCAGGAGTTACAGCAAATGAAGCTTTTACTGATGTTTATGATGACATCATTAGAGCTGACTTTTCTGATGGAAGAGTTTGACAAACAAAAACAAAATATTTCCACATTAATATTTTAGGAGTAGTTGTTCTTTATTTTCTCTCCAATTTATCATCACCCTATATCTAATTTAATATATTTAATATTATATATTATTTATGTTATGTTGTTTCATTTAAATTATTAATTACATTATTTTAATTAAATTAAATCAAATATGTATTTATTTATTTATTTTCTTTCTTTCTTTCTTTCTTTCTTTCTTTCTTTCTTTCTTTCTTTCTTTCTTTCTTTCTTTCTTTCTTTCTGCAGGTTGCCTTAAGTATAATTTCATTTCATTTAAATATAATTTATATTAATTAATTAATTAAAGTATTTAAAATGTAAATAAAAAATTTATTAAGTAAAATTAATTAATTAATTAATTAATTTATTTCTGTTCAGTTAATGAAGCAGCAGGTTGTCTTAACAAGTGTAATTTTATTTTCATTTGAATTATATAAAAAAATACTAATTATAAATGATTATATAAATTTGTGTGATTCATGTAAATGTAAATAACATTTTTATGTAAAATACTGAGGAAATTTATTTTATTTATGTTCATTCATATAATTCATTTTTATAAATTAATATATTAAAGGTAGGGTAGGTAGGATTTGTCTAAAAAACTTATTTTCCAAATTTGTTTAAACTTTATTTATACATCAATACATAATTAAAATGTAAGTACTCTGAAAAAGAAAGTATAAAAATCGAGTGTCTGTAGACCTCTCACGACTGTTTTAAAGACAGCTCATTATTTCCATTCACTCCACCACCTCCCTTCTGGGCTCCTTCCAAAGCCACGCCCCCAAAACACATGAACGCGTGACTCCGACCGCTGAGCTGAACACGCATTATAAGACGAGCTGAGAGGAAGGAGCACAGTGCATGTAGTGACATCATGTCAGAAACACATGTAATAAAAAAAAATCTAATGCTAATTGCTTATGAATATAAACAAATAAGATGTATTTTAGTACTCACTATCAGGCTAGCATATTGATATTGGTAAAGTTTAAATTTAAAATATATATTTTTTGATTCGCTAACGAGCTAGTTATATAAGCTAAAAACAGGTTGCATTGATACACGTTTTTCCATTACCATCAGTTACATTGTGATGAAGATGAATTTCGTGTAAGATTCATAACAGATATGGTGTTCTGCATGTAGGGGTGGGAGATATTGACAAAAATGAATATCTCGATATTTTTTTCCAATATCTAGATATCAATATTCAGGCGATATTTTTGCCATCCTTCAAAGAAATGTGTGCAAACTGGCAAAGAAGGTCCAGTTGGTCTTTTGACTTGCTGCATTTGACCTATATTATTGTAGGCTATAGAAAAAAACAATAAAGGAGCTAACTAAACAGAATCTGTGGCAGCCCCTACTTTTTCCACTTACAAAAAAAAAAAAAAAAACTTAACTATAGGCACTTCTTGCAACAGTGATTATTAAATCAAACAACAATATTGTTGATGATCAATTCAAAGTAAAAAATATTTTACATTATATATTTTACATTATATAATATAAATATTTTCAAAACGGTATAAATCCATCCATTTTTCCCCAAAGCGCTATAAATCCATAATTTTTTTTTTTTTTTCAAAAATGGTTTGTCTTTTAAAAAAAATCTTTTGTCTTTTATTTTTCGTGTTTGTATTTATGAGGAAAAAACTATATTACTTGACAGTTCTCCATTATGGACGCGATGGCTCTGAAAGCGGCAGTAAAAGACTTTCAAACTTTCACAGAGACCTCAAAACAGAAAGCACAAAGCCTTTCTTTAAAACGAATTTCGTTTTGTATTAATTGTATCTTGATTTTAATATTTTTTTCATTAAACAATTTCCTGTATTTAAAACATAAAAGTAAATATAGGCTATCAATCAAAACATAACGTGCTTGAACTGGAGATTCATCGTGAACCGAACCGTAGCCTCGCCTCACAGGCCTAAAAAATGTGAAATATATTTACAGAAATCTGGTTCTAAACAAAACCATCCAAAACAAAATAAAACTATGTAGCCTAATAAATGTGCATTTCTCCGGTGCATGCGTTCACTAGCCTACTGCGAAGATCGCGAGTCAAATATCGTCAACTTCATCTTTGCAGCCGACACAGAAATTAATAAACAATTAAAATGTGTTATTGCAATATTTTACATATTCATAATCATTACTTTAGCAGCTTTTTAGGTTTATGGCGTTTTGGAAAAAAACTCTTCACGTACAAACACCGTTTCACCAAGGCACAGCGGCCCTTCAGCACATAAGAACAAAAAGAGAAAAAGCACGGACTTACTAGTTACGAAACTTTGATGTGGTTGAACAGGTGAAACAGTCACAAATTCCTCTGCAACTCAAACCTTCTCAGTAGGCTACGAGTTATGAAGGAAGAGAACAGCATTACAGTTTTCAGCGCGTCCTCCTCTGATTGCTGTGTTGTGACTGGAAAAGTGCGTGCAGGAGCACAAAACGTAGGTTTGTAAAATGTCCTTTTGTAAAATGACATATGATAAAATAAAAATAATTTTAGGGCGAAGGAGGAGGTCGTGCAAGAGGCCGTGGCGTGCAACTAGGGTCCGAGGAAGTAGAGACCGAGGACGGGGTGGTCGCTGGAAAGCCACGCCGATATTGACACACGTTATATTTCTTTGTTTATCCAAAGACTTTTTGTTCATTACCTTTTCTAGTACTGTCTTCTTTTTTTTGCCTTGTTTGCCTTGCTAACTGCATATGCCGGTAATGTGAATGGCTCTTTCTCTGCCATTGTTTTGCTATTCCTAGGTTCCTGCCTCTTGAATTCCTCAAATCAAACGTGCGCGCGCAAGTGGGCAGATCCAGTGGCAAAAGGGTGGTTGCCATGGTTGCGAGAGAGAGTGACAGTTGCCTAAGCCAATCCTTTGTTTCGTCCCGAATGGAAATAATGAGCTGTGTTTAATGCAGATTAAACGGTCTAGAGTCACTTGATTTTTATACTCTTTTTTTCAGAGTACTTACATTTTAATTATGTATTGATATATATAGAAAGTTTAAACAAATTTGGAAAAAAGTTTTTTATAAAATCCTACCTACCCTGCCTTTAATTATAGCCTAAGTATAAAACAGCATGTTATCCATTTATGAGATTGTGATGCATCATGATGGAATGACATGTGACGTATGGTGATGTGTGTGTGTTAAATAATGTGAGGTGGGCGTGTGTGTGTGTGTGTGTGTGTGTGTGTGTGTGTGTGTGTGTGTGTGTGTGTGTGTGTGTGTGTGTGTCCCGCCCATGTGACATTAGGAAAAGGAGGAAGTGATTAATGAAACCTAAACATAACGAGAAACCTTTTTAAAATTAGAATAGCATGCAGCAAAGACATTCATTAGTAAAAAAAAGTCATAGTTTTGAATTAACTGTGATTAAACATGCCAATAGATTTGTTAAAGTTATATTGCTCAACTCTCTGGAATACTTGATTCTGATTGGTCAGTGTGCTTTCGCTATTTAGTTTTTGTCTTGACTTTAATACGCGGAGTTAAAGTATTGTCAACATGTTTGCTAGCTGTTTGCTTCACATTGCATTCCCTCTTTGGCAATATCTGTCAGTTCCTATTTGACGTAGGATAATTGTTGAGTTATTAAATTCATAAATATCTGGAGAGATATAAGAGAGAGTATTTTAATGCGACTCACCTGTCAGCAGCGATGCTCATCACCGACACCACAGGAAATGAGATCACAGGCATCATCTTCTGACAGCACCATTTTAAACACACACAAACACACACACACACACACACACACACACACACACACACACACACACACACACACACACACACACACACACACACACACACACACACACACACACACACACCATCATTACATTCCCCCTCCGTCGCTCCATTATTATTATTATTATTATTATTGACTGGAGAGAGAGATGCAACTGAGGCCTTTCTGCCTTCATTACCAGCTCACCGTCATGTTTACATGTTCACACACTCCATATTCACTACTGGGAAAACTAAGTTATGAGTTACGCAGTTTACATGCTCCTCAATGGGATCTAATGAGAATATCAGTCAATCAATCAATCAATCAATCAATCAATCAATCAATCATTTCTTATGTAATATTAATTGTATTATTATTAATAGCAATATAAGTATTAATATAGTATTCAGTATTAACATTATTAGTAATCAGTATTAACATTATCGATATCAGTATTTGAATTAATTAATTAATTTAACCTTAATTTCTTATTTTATTTTTCCTTATTTTTTATTAACAATCAATATTAACATTCATATTACTATTGGTATTAATAATAATTATTATATGATTTTAATTAATATACTATCAATAGTAATAATGGTGATAGTACAGCAAAAAAACAATTGCAATATATGTTTTTCTTATTTAATTTCTTATCTTAATATTATTTTTTATTTTTATCAGCAATCAACATTGATATATTAATATTAGTATGAATATTAATATTCATTCATTATTGATATTATGTATGTTGATATTAATAGCAATATTAGTATAAATACAGTAACAATTATTTTTTTCAATTTACCATTTATTTATTGTTTGATTGATTGATTAATAGGTGGATGGTGAGTTGATAGATTTATTGATTAATAAACTAATAGTTGGTTAATTTGTTGATTTAAATGGTGGATAATTAGATGGCTGATTTGCTGAATTAATGATTGTCTACTTGATTGGTTGATTGATGGTCAGTCATTTAGAAGTCCATTAATTGATTTATAATTGGTTGGTTGGTTAGTTTTTGGTGATCGATTGATTGTTTGTTTTTGATGAATATATGAATGCTTGTTTTATTTGGTGATTAACCCATGAATCAATGCATAGTTTGATTGACAGCTTACCTGCAATTAACACATTGTGACTCATCCTGATTTCATGAATGTTATGACACTGTCGTCAAAATGAGCAGTAAAAAGGAGAAGCTGGAGATGTATTAAATCAGCACATGAACGGTCAGTGCATCTGCATGCCTGTTGTCTTGATTGTGAAACTGAAGCCGTCAGAAATCTAGTGAATAAACACGCAGCGCTGATCATGATCTCTGAAGAGCTTCGGGAAAATAACATGCTGCGCTAATACGAGTGCAGAAGGTATTTCCAGCGCTGCTGGTCTCATTCACCCATTGTTTGCTAATTAGTGTTTGTTCAGTGAGCGGAGCAGGTGTGAGCCTGATTCTCCGATGGTTTGGTGTGATTTCAGCAGCGTTTAGTCATTGACTGCTCTTAATCTGCTGCTAAGACCCGTCCCGCTGGAGACATTTCTGCAGGAACTAATGAAAGTCCTGAACTGACAAACCCCAGTGCTCGATTCTGCCCAAACACTGACACACGTCTTGGATACGGCCTTCTCGTTTACAGTCCAGCTCAGATTAATCCGGGTTACCTCTAAAAAACATTTGATTTGCTCAGAAGATTTCACGGTTCTCAGTTACATTTCATTTACAGTAAGTATCAACTTGGTCTAAGATGTTCCGGCAGTTGTTAATTTGTTCTTTTATTATTTTTTTTGTGTGTGTGTGTGTCATTTTGTTTTTGATTATCTTTATTTTATTTAATATAAAATTATTTATATAAATTATTTATTATAATTTTTCACTCATTGTTCTCAGTTATATTTCATTTACAGTAAGTATCAACTTTGTCTCAGATGTACCTGCAGGTGTTAATTATATATATATATATATATATATATATATATATATATATATATATATATATATATATATGAAATAAATTAAAGATAAAACAAAGAAATAATTTCACTCATGGTTCTCAATTATATTTCAGTTACAGTAAGTATCAACTTTGTTCCAGCAGAAACAAGATTTTATGTATGTATATATATATCAAATCTGGTGAATAATTCAATGCTTATTAAGAGAATGAAATCAGAACTCTAAAAATGCTGGGTTGGGTCAAATATTAATTATATTTTCAAACCCAATGGTTTGGTTTGTCCATATTTGACCCAAACATGGGTTAAAACACCCTTTGTTTTTTTCTTTCTAGAGTGAATGCTTAGAAACGTTGTTATTCATGTTTTGAGTGTTTAAGTCGACTCCAAAATGGTCAGAAATGGCTCTGAAGAGATTTCACGTGTGATTTTTCTTTCCCGAGCGTATGATCTGCTGGAAGTCAATATTTCTGCAGCGGAGGGAAGATGTATTTGTGGTTCTTATAATCGGTGACGTGCGGCGTGATCAATAGCTGAGTGTGAGCGCTGTGTGTGTGTGTGTGTGTGTGTGTGTGTGTCAGCTGAAGAAACCAGGAGAAAAAGACGATTACCTGCCAAAGCGCCACTGACTGGAGAGACATCCGTCACACACACAACCTTCATCGGACAGTCACCTGACCTCTCTGTCTTCATAATGCGCAGTTCCTTTGTGTGTTTGTGTTCGTTTCTCACTCTGAATGTTTGGTTTGGTTCTTCTCATCCACATGATATGAGGTTATATGGCTGGCTATGTTTTGCACAGGCATCTATTTATTCCTGACACTCTTTTCTTTATGGGACTCTTTCACGGTTGTGTGTGTGTTTTATGTGCTGGCATTGAAACAGCATCCCATCAGTGTGTGTCAGAGCTGATTTACAACACACACACCGCACACAGGATTGAATAGCCATCACTGTATATATATATATACACACATACACATATACAAACATACACACACACACACACACACACACACACACACACACACACACATATATATATATATATATATATATATATATATATATATATATATATATATATATATATGTATATATACACATGTCAATATATATATTGACATGGACTTCCTGGTTCTTGGACTGGCAGATCTGAGTCTGGAGCTTCATCAGTCTTGTCTTGGCCCTGATCTTAGGCAGTCTGGTATTGGTCACTTGTTTAGTGGAAAGAGCACCGTAGACTTCAATTCTGTACTGGAGTAACTGTAGTGAAGTAGTCTGACCTCTGAAAACAGAAGACAGAGAGAGAAAGAGAGAGTCATAGACCTGTGTTGTTCTTCCCTTACAGTCACTCTTCATTCTCTCATGTTGTTTTAATCTTATGGCACCTGTCTGTCAAATTTAAGCATATTTAAACAGAATGTTTTCTGTATGGCATATCCATGTCTGAGATATGTGTCTGTTTATGAAGGTACCTGTCAGAAAATAGACCCGTCTGTCTAGAAGAGCAGTCGTGACGTCAAAGTTGATAAAGCTTGAGTGCTGATCGCTATGTGAGAGTCGACATGACAGAACAGAGTTAAAAAAGAGACTGACTTCAGCTGGAAGATAGATAGATAGATAGATAGATAGATAGATAGATAGATAGATAGATAGATAGATAGATAGATAGATAGATGGATGGATGGATGGATGGATGGATGGATGGATGGATGGATGGATGGATGGATGGATGGATGGATGGATGGATGGATGGATGGATATGTTTAGTTACATTAATTATGGTATTTCCTGGTTTTGGAGGTTGTATGTAGTTCAATTCATTTATTTGTATAGCGGTTTTCAAAATACATATTTCAAAGCAGGTGAATATATTAATACATATATTCCCCTTAGATGTTGTTCAATAATTTTTTGGTAGCTAGTTGTTAGACAGAAGGGGGAGAGAGACGGGGGGGGGGGGGAGAGAGAGAGAGAGAGAGAGAGAGAGAGAGGAAAACCCACAAGGCTTTCCACTGACACTGTGGAAATGATGCATCACAATTTTCTCACACCTTATGCTGAGACGAATCTGTTGTCTTATTCAGCGTGTGCCAGCCCACCCTCAGTAGCGCTAGTCAGAACACACACACACACACACACACACACACACACACACACACACACACACACACACACACACACACACACACACACACACACACACACACACACACACACCAGGACTCCAGAGACACACAGACTGACAGAATCTCAGCAGGCCAACACACACATCCAAGCGGAAAGATCCCATCTGAAGCCCGAGCCTCTGTCATGACGCTGGGAAACACTCTTCATGAGCATATCACTGGGTAATGTCCTGAAAGACGGGAACCTCACGGGGGAAGGAGGAACACAGCACAGCGCCTCCTGAACTCCTCTAATTCACCGCTTCACACGCGCCGTCCCAGGATGCACTGCGCTTCCCTTTTGGAGGGAAAATGGATTGCGCCTGAAGGGGAACGTGACCTCGGATATCATCTCTGCATCTCAGCGGTGGGAAGATTGCATCTCCGTCTGAACAACTCGCACTGCATAAAAATGTCTGGTGAGGACAGAATGAGATATTCGTTCACATTTACTCGCCCTCATGTCAATCTAAACCCGACTTTCTTTCTTCTCTGGAAGATAAAAGAGATATTTTGTGTAATGTTCACAATGCACCCTCTTTTTAAAAACAAAATGAATGGTGACCAGGTCAAAAAAAAAAGAGTCAGTTTTAATTAAAGTCCCCCTGTAATCAATCATTTTATCCCTTAAAACTCATCTTGGATCACCAAAATTACATATTTAAATTTTTTTTCCTTGACAATAATGTCTTCGTGCCTTAAAATAGCTTGAATGTGACTCTACACCCTTGCCTCATTAAGTATGCATAGTTCTATGAATATGCAAATGAGCCCCGCCTCCACTCACTCACAGCAACTCAGAGATCCACTCGTTGATGATCACACGTTGATCTGATTGGGTTACAAGGTAGTTTGTGACGTCAGAAACACCAGCGATTTCAAACCGTGTTTTTGAGACTTTGATTCACTGCAGTTTTAAGGAGAAAATACTCAGCAATGGTGTCGACTTATGAATTTGCACATGGTTTGTCTTAAAGCACATTAAAAACACCAAATAGACATGTAAACACAAATTTTCACCGAAGAGCAACTTTAAGTTTTAATTCACAATTAACTTGTATTGACAATGCAAGATTCAAGCACTCTTAAGCAATAATGTTTCAGTCATAGACTCTTAAGCACTCTTTTGAGTGACATGTTTGGGTGCACTGTCACTTTAAGTATCTCGTTTTTCATTCGAAAGCTTTGTATCTCTCTTCCTCGCTATAGGTTCACTCGCAGTCTCTTTGACATTCTCATCAAAATATGACGTTGAGGAAATTTCATTTGCCGTGCAGTATGTGTGTGCTCGTTTTATAGGAGGTCGCTTTGCCGTTTTGCGGCCTTCTCGTATAATGAAGAGAAAAGAGGAGGATCTTTGCCGCCTTCGGTCACGGCATTATTGAGGATGAATTTCATGAGATCTCAGTCAAGGCCCGTGGAGACTGAACACAATCACCTCAGCTGACTGACCCTGGACCCGCTCGTGATTTACAGCACCAATCGCCGTGCTCCATTATTGAGAAAACAGGAGGATTATGGGATGTTAGCGGAGGGCCGACACCTTCAGAGCAGGACAGTAAAGGGCACAGCAGAAGCCTTGAGCGCTTTCTTCACATTCTGGCCTTTTTCTTGCTGCTGCTGCTTTGTGCTGCCACTAGTTTTGATTGCTCAGTCCGAACAGTGCATCTCATTTTAATACTGTATTAGTTAATTGTGAATTGAGCACCGCTAGCAGCAGCTTTTAAAAGGATAGTTCATCCAAAAATGAAAATTCTGTCATCATTTACTCACTCTCAACTTGTTCCAAACCTGAATAAGTTTCTTACAACACAAAAGAAGATATTTTGAAGAATGTTGGCGACCAAACAGTTGACGGTAGCCATTGACTTCCATATATGGAGGGAAAAAAATACTATGATAGTCAATGGGGCCCATCAGAAAATTTATTTTAATTTTTTAATGGAACTATCCCTTTAAATACATTAACAGAAAAAGTTCAATACAGAAGCTTAAAGGTATAGTTCACCCAAAAATGAAAATTAGCCCATGATTTACTCGCCATCCTAGGTGTATAGGCTATGACTTTCTTCTTTCAGACGAACACAATCGGAGTTATATTAAAAAACACCCTGGCTCTTTATTAACCCCATGGAGTCGTATTTATTATAATTACAATATATAATTAAAATATTACAGTGATATATAAAATAGTAATATTGTGAAATATTATTATAATTTAAAAGAACTGCTTTATATTGTAATATATTGTAAAATATAATTTATTCATGTGATTTAGAGCTGAATTTTCAGTATGGTTACGCCAGTCTTCAGTGTCACATGATCCTTCAGAAAAACGATTTGCTGCTCAGGAAACATTCGAAACAAGATGAACTTCAAGAAACACGATGAACTTCCCGCCACCCCGTTCACAAAGCAAGCACAAACACATAGCCTACCAGTGAAATTCTACGAGGGTCACAGAAGTACATGTATTTGTTACATCTTTATTTAGCAGGGAAACCCCCCAAAACAGCTTTTTAAATCAGTGTGGTGTGCGTGTCGCGGTTCGTGTCGAGTGTTTGAGCGCGCGATTGAAGAGTCCGTGTTTGATTCCTCAACAGAATGTTTTATCAAACCCGTGAGCTCATCAGGAAGCGAGAAGCGAGTCGCGTCGACGCTCTTTGATGTTGCACGTATCATGACAACGCTGTGCGGGGACGCCGAACGAGCGACGTAAATAATAGATCAGAAATAGGCTACGGCTGCAAAGAGAGCTTTAATGGAGGCGCGTTCGCAGTGTTGTGAGGAGTCGTCGTCCTGAGAGAGTTTCAGTGTCTGATGCCGAACGGTTTGATGAGGCAGATGTGAATGGAAGAACCCTTGTTAAGGAGATGTTTGAGCTGTTTGTTTATGGTGGGGTGGTAATCAGGTCAAAGGTCAGCCGAGCTCTTCAGAAATGTCTTAAAATCGAGCATGCGTGTAAATAATAATCCCACCAGAGATTTTAACTGAAAGCAGTGACGCTATATTAAAGGGATAGTTCACCCAAAAATGAAAATTCTTTCATTATGTACTCACCCTCGTGTCCTTCCAAACCCGTAAGACTTTCATTCCTCTTCAGGACACATATGAAGATATTTTTGATGAAATCTGAGAGCTTTCTGGCCCTCCATTTACAGATACGCAACTATTTTGACGCATCAAAAAGTTCATAAAGGGATCGTAATCCATATGAATTAAGCGATTTAGTCCAAATTTTCTGGAGACTCTGATCGCTTTATATGTTGAACAGATTGAATTTAGGCTTTTATTCACATAAACATTCAACACACACATGTGGTAAACAGAAGCTCAAGCGAGCTTCTGCAAGAACCAATGAGGTTCATTCTTGTGTTACGCATCATGTTTGAGCTTCCTTAAGAACCAATGAGGTTCATTCTCGTGTTACGCAGCACTTTTGAGCTTCGGCAAGAACCAATGAGGTTCATTCTCGTGTTACGCAGCACGTTTGAGCTTCCTTAAGAACCAATGAGGTTCATTCTCGTGTTACGCATCACGTTTGAGCTTCCTTAAGAACCAATGAGGTTCATTCTCGTGTTACGCAGCACTTTTGAGCTTCGGCAAGAACCAATGAGGTTCATTCTCGTGTTACGCAGCACGTTTGAGCTTCCTTAAGAACCAATGAGGTTCATTCTCGTGTTACGCATCACGTTTGAGCTTCCTCAAGAACCAATGAGGTTCATTCTCATGTTACGCAGCACGTTTGAGCTTCAGCAAGAACCAATGAGGTTCATTCTCGTGTTACGCAGCACGTTTGAGCTTCAGCAAGAACCAATGAGGTTCATTCTCGTGTTACGCAGCACGTTTGAGCTTTAGCATGAACCAATGAGGTTCATTCTCGTGTTACGCAGCACTTTTGAGCTTCGGCAAGAACCAATGAGGTTCATTGTCGTGTTACGCAGCACGTTTGAGCTTCCTTAAGAACCAATGAGGTTCATTCTCGTGTTACGCAGCACGTTTGAGCTTCAGCAAGAACCAATGAGGTTCATTCTCGTGTTACGCAGCACGTTTGAGCTTCCTTAAGAACCAATGAGGTTCATTCTCGTGTTACGCAGCACGTTTGAGCTTCCTTAAGAACCAATGAGGTTCATTCTCGTGTTACGCAGCACGTTTGAGCTTCAGCAAGAACCAATGAGGTTCATTCTCGTGTTACGCAGCACGTTTGAGCTTTAGCAAGAACCAATGAGGTTCATTCTCGTGTTACGCAGCACTTTTGAGCTTCGGCAAGAACCAATGAGGTTCATTCTCGTGTTACGCAGCGCGTTTGAGCTTCAGCAAGAACCAATGAGGTTCATTCTCGTGTTACGCAGCACGTTTGAGCTTCCTTAAGAACCAATGAGGTTCATTCTCGTGTTACGCAGCACGTTTGAGCTTTAGCAAGAACTAATGAGGTTCATTCTCGTGTTACGCAGCACTTTTGAGCTTCGGCAAGAACCAATGAGGTTCATTCTCGTGTTACGCAGCACGTTTGAGCTTCCTTAAGAACCAATGAGGTTCATTCTCGTGTTACGCAGCACGTTTGAGCTTTAGCAAGAACCAATGAGGTTCATTCTCGTGTTACGCAGCACTTTTGAGCTTCGGCAAGAACCAATGAGGTTCATTCTCGTGTTACGCAGCACGTTTGAGCTTTAGCAAGAACCAATGAGGTTCATTCTCGTGTTACGCAGCACTTTTGAGCTTCGGCAAGAACCAATGAGGTTCATTCTCGTGTTACGCAGCACGTTTGAGCTTCCTCAAGAACCAATGAGGTTCATTCTCATGTTACGCAGCACGTTTGCGCTTCCTTATGAACCAATGAGGTTCATTCTCGTGTTACGCATCATGTTTGAGCTTCCTCAAGAACCAATGAGGTTCATTCTCATGTTACGCAGCACGTTTGAGCTTCAGCAAGAACCAATGAGGTTCATTGTCGTGTTACGCATCATGTTTGAGCTTCCTCAAGAACCAATGAGGTTCATTCTCATGTTACGCAGCACGTTTGAGCTTCAGCAAGAACCAATGAGGTTCATTCTCGTGTTACGCAGCACGTTTGAGCTTTAGCAAGAACCAATGAGGTTCATTCTCGTGTTACGCAGCACTTTTGAGCTTCGGCAAGAACCAATGAGGTTCATTCTCGTGTTACGCAGCACGTTTGAGCTTCCTCAAGAACCAATGAGGTTCATTCTCATGTTACGCAGCACGTTTGCGCTTCCTTAAGAACCAATGAGGTTCATTCTCGTGTTACGCATCATGTTTGAGCTTCCTCAAGAACCAATGAGGTTCATTCTCATGTTACGCAGCACGTTTGAGCTTCAGCAAGAACCAATGAGGTTCATTGTCGTGTTACGCATCATGTTTGAGCTTCCTTAAGAACCAATGAGGTTCATTCTCGTGTTACGCAGCACGTTTGAGCTTCAGCAAGAACCAATGAGGTTCATTCTCGTGTTACGCATCACGTTTGAGCTTCCTCAAGAACCAATGAGGTTCATTCTCGTGTTGCGCAGCACGTTTGAGCTTCTGCAAGAACCAATGAGGTTCATTCTCGTGTTACGCATCACGTTTGAGCTTCCTCAAGAACCAATGAGGTTCATTCTCGTGTTACGCAGCACATTTGAGCTTCAGCAAGAACCAATGAGGTTCATTCTCGTGTTACACAGCACGTTTGAGCTTTAGCAAGAACCAATGAGGTTCATTCTCATGTTACGCAGCACGTTTGAGCTTCAGCAAGAACCAATGAGGTTCATTCTCGTGTTACACAGCACGTTTGAGCTTTAGCAAGAACCAATGAGGTTCATTCTCGTGTTACGCAGCACGTTTGAGCATTAGCAAGAACCAATGAGGTTCATTATCGTGTTACGCAGCACTTTTGAGCTTCGGCAAGAACCAATGAGGTTCATTCTCGTGTTACGCAGCACGTTTGAGCTTCCTCAAGAACCAATGAGGTTCATTCTCATGTTACGCAGCACGTTTGAGCTTCAGCAAGAACCAATGAGGTTCATTCTCGTGTTACGCAGCACGTTTGAGCTTTAGCAAGAACCAATGAGGTTCATTCTCGTGTTACGCAGCACTTTTGAGCTTCGGCAAGAACCAATGAGGTTCATTCTCATGTTACGCAGCACGTTTGAGCTTCAGCAAGAACCAATGAGGTTCATTCTCGTGTTACGCAGCACGTTTGAGCTTCCTTAAGAACCAATGAGGTTCATTCTCGTGTTCCGCAGCACATTTGAGCTTTAGCAAGAACCAATGAGGTTCATTCTCGTGTTACGCAGCACGTTTGAGCTTCCTTAAGAACCAATGAGGTTCATTCTCGTGTTACGCATCATGTTTGAGCTTCCTCAAGAACCAATGAGGTTCATTCTCATGTTACGCAGCACGTTTGAGCTTCCTTAAGAACCAATGAGGTTCATTCTCGTGTTACGCAGCACGTTTGAGCTTCTGCAAGAACCAATGAGGTTCATTGTCGTGTTACGCAGCACGTTTGAGCTTCAGCAAGAACCAATGAGGTTCATTGTCATGTTGCGCAGCACGTTTGAGCTTCAGCAAGAACCAATGAGGTTCATTGTCATGTTGCGCAACATGTTTGAGCTTCTGCAAGAACCAATGTGGTTCATTGTCGTGTTATACTGCAGTGAATCAGTTCTTCTATTATGCAGTATACGCTGTGAAGTGTGCAGTATGCAGTGCACTTGTATCAATCAGATTTCTCTCTGGCTGAAATCATTTTCAGTGTCGTCTAAATCATTAACATGAACCATATTAATCTGATAATGCATGCTGTAAGTTCAGGACCGTCATACTGCCTCGTGAGTTTGGAGGTTGTGCGAGGAGCGGGAGGCCTTCAGAACGCCTGAGAGAGAGAGAGAGAGAGAGAGAGAGAGAGAGAGAGAGAGAGAGAGAGACACACGAGTCATTAGGATTATAAATAGCGTGTGTCATGTCTGCCATCGTTTCAATCATGACTTAATGGGGTGAAACCCGAGGACGAGCGTCGCTGACAAACACACACTCTTGCAAAGCATGGTGGAGTGACATCATCTGAAGAAAGATCCATCATGAGGTAAACAATAGCAGAAGCACACGTCGTTCAGAAAGAGATCTTTATGAAAGCCCAGCGGGAAGGATCTCATGAAACCGCCATCATTGAGACTCTATTATCTGATTTAATATTGTTAATTCAAGGTTTGATTAAACTGAAGAGTGTGCTGCTGACCTCACACAATCACTGCTGGTCTTGTGGCATCTCGAGTGCTTTAGAGGGCTTGACAGCAGTCAGTCACAGTTTCTCTACACTGAGCTTCTGCTCTGCTATTTTAGAATTATTTATGTATTTTAGAATTATTATTTAGCTTTTATTTATTTCCCATGAGTATTATGTACTATTATAATTTTTTAGTTTTCATTTGAATTTTTAGCAGTTTTTGTTTTAGCAGTTTTTGTTTCAGCTTTATTTCAATAAACAAAAAATGTTTTAATTGTTTTATTTATTTATTTATTTATTTTAAGTTGGTAAGTAAATTCAACTTTTGGTTTTATTCTTTTACTTTTACTTTTGCTAGTTAAATGAGCATAAGCCGTTGAGCGTACATCAGTTGTACACTCGTTATTGCAGTGCATTGTGGGATTGAATAAGTGCAGTCGATAATGTCCACTATGGTTTTGGACAAGACTACAAATGGCTCCCTCAAATAGTGCCATATTTAAAGGTGTAGGGGGCGTTTTCGAACACAGCCAATGAGTGATAGATCATGCTGGTTAGCCCCACCCACAGTGAAATCTCATTGGCTCAAACTCCGGCTCCTTACTGTATGCTGAACATCACGTTTTGATTGTTGCTCATAATCACTTTAGTGAGTTTGAATTTAGCTTTTAGTGAGGACAGAAAAATGGCATCATGATAGAATGAAGTATATCAGGTGACCTGGAGCAGATCTCAGTTTCAGTCAGATATATAATAATAATATAACCAATAATAATATTTTTTTTGTGAATTTCTGGCCTCTTTAGACCTATTGTGTGTGATTGAGTGCAAGTTTGGTTGCTTAAATGTTTGTTTTCATTCCTGTTTTACATGATGTTAATGTCTTTTAAATTATTGATGAGGTTAAAACGCTCTTCGCATGATAATGCGTGACTTATGCAGATCAGATGGGATAAAATCTCCATGATGTACTGCATCTCTGATCTGAACACGCGCTCATGAAGGCAGGTGAGCCGTGTGAATGTGAAAAGTAGTGCGCTGCTTTCAGAGCCATAGCTAAAGATCTGGTAACGAAAGAGTGATTTTTTCCCTGCTAAAATGTGCCTTGAAAATTTCAACAGTGCTGCAAGTTAATTTGCATTTAAAAGCATTTGTCCAACGATAAACACCTGACAGCTCTTTTCACTCAGTTTCTCCACCCATCTGTGCTTTGGTGGCTCTGGAATCGGTGTTAAATCAGGATTTTTGCGGTTTTTGTTGTTGTTGCTGGTGGTGCAGAGGAGGGGAGGAACCTACAGCATGCATGGGCGGCAGAAAATTGCATAATCCGTGCTGTGTGTGTGTGTGTGTGTGTGTGTGGGTGTTTTCCTGGCCCAAAACATCACAGAGAGAGCAGCATGACTCCGGAGAGGAGGAAAACCCGTCCCACACTCCTCTCTCCTTTAATCTGTCTTTCTCTCTCCTCTCCATCAGACACCTCTCATAATTTCGGGTCTTTCATTTCAATTATTTTTTCTCTTTAGTAGTTAAGCTACAGCACTAAAAGCTTTGATGAATTATTTGATGAAAAATACAGTAAAAACAGAAATATTATTACCATTTAAAAGAACTGTTTTTTATGTGAATATATGTTAAAATGTAATTTATTCCTGTGATCAAAAGCTGAATTTTCAGCATCATTACTCCAGTCTTCAGTGTCACATGATCCTTCAGAAATCATACAGTTGATGTGCAGTGTTAGGGAAAGTGGAGTAGATGGTATGTTTTAGCATTTTTAATGTTTTTATTTATGTATTTATTATAATTTAATAAAATGTATTGAAGGCAGAAGCCCTAAAGCTCATGTCCGTTGCAAAGTCATTTTAAAGGCTAAAGGTCTAGTATGATCTCACCTTTAACTTTTAACAGATGAATTGACACTAAATGCAAGTAAAAACACGCTAAAAAACACTAATTTATATAACTGAGAGGAAAACACACTGATGGTTTCATAATATTGTAGCTTCGCCAGAAACAAGCTACAATTCCCAACAAGTTTCCATTAAAAAAAAAGTTTAAGCATGGGGTTTTTTTTCTCAAGATTCTAAAAGCTACTTGACAGTAAATCTGCATGTGCAATTTTACTGCTATACACACACACAAAAAGTGTATTTTGTGGAAACAGTGGCTTTTGTGGAAAAAGTGGCTTGTTTCTGGTAAAGATACAGTAGAACATCTGAAAGAGCAGATGAAAACAGGTGAAATAAAAGGAAGCGTTTGAAGAAAGACAGATAGAGGAGAAAGCATGAGAGAGGTCAAACTCACGGTATGTGTTCAACCCCCCTAGAAAGAGCTTTTACTTGACTTTGCACCTTACCTGCGGGTTTCCGTCTCACACACACACACCTCGTTCTCTGACAAACGCTCTGATGTTTAATTCATTTCTCCTCCGCGCCGGAGGACATTCATAACAGCACAGGAAGAAAAGATGGTAAAGAGAATGCGAGAAACATTGTTGACGTGACTGTAGGAGGTTTACGGGGACACAATGCTGAAAACACCTGATGTGATGCATAAAACCCTGTTTCTTGTTGTGTTGTCACACTAAAGCTTGTGTCTTGAGTTTCACTATGTCATGGTCTTGGTCATTTCATTGAAAAAAAAAGGTATTTTCATCGTGCTGCTGTCAATACCAAGTTCATGAGTTTGATACCCAGGCAATACATGAACTGATAAATCTATATGAAAGCCATTTTGGATAAAAGTGTGTCCGAAATGCGTGAATGCGAATGAAGGCTAAAGTGATCTTGAAGGAGATCTTTGATGTGTCTCTGAAACAATTGTCGCGTTTCCATTACCCTTTAAATTGCGCAAATTGAAAATATGCTCAATGGAAACGCGTCAATTTCGCAAAAACTCCCATTTATCGCAAAAAAGTTTTTACGCTCGCATGTGGTGGTTCTTCAGGCAATTCGAAAAAGAAATATTTTGCAAAACTGCAATGGAAACAGTTTTTGCGCATTTACAGTCACCTGACTTAGAAGGCGCGATGTGTTTGGACAGAATACGAGACAGAGTTCTTTATTAAATTCATAAAAGACAAAAGAATGACAGAAATACCGGATTTTAAACCTCAAAGAAATGACACAATCAAGACCTCGAAGCAGATATGAGGGTGAAAGACCCAAAAACACCAAGTATAAATATAAATATATAAACCTACCAACGTCCATTGGCATGATTTTTGGAATTACAATATCGCGAGAGGAAAAAAAAATGACGTTTTAGTCGCATAACGCTTAATGGAAATGCTGGCATTTCGAATAGTTTTTTATCGATATTTAGAAAAAATCGCGAAAGTTTTGCGCACATCTGTAATGGAAACGCTCCTAATGAGACGAGGGGTCATTTTGACCCGAAACTTTTTTTTTCTTTGTGTTCATCAGAGGGGTCCAAGACCTTAGAACTTTTGTCACACTCGAACCACAAATACACAGAAACAACTTTTTAATGGATTCGAGGAGTTTTGTGGTTGAAATTTAAAACTCCTTCGCTCTCGGGTCAATTTGACCCCCATAGGAATGATTAGAATGCGAGGAATGCTTCAGCACACATAGAAAAACTTAAAAATGCTAAAAATTCTAACTAAAAATGCTAAAACTTCACCAAAAAATGATTTTATAATGTCTACATGTGAATGCATACTGAAGAGAAACTGACTTTAGGACCCAGCGGAACAGCTCATTTGCTCCATATAGAGCTATAAGGCCATCTAGTGGTCCAGAGTCATGAAATATCATGTTATATTATTATTTTTCCACAAGAGGTCAACAAAGACACCCAATGTAAGATGGCATGAAATTGTGAGTTATTTTGAAGTTAAGTTGAAAGAATGTGAGGAATGTGCTTAAATTACTATTTATTTATTATTTATTGATCAAATCTAGTCATTTAAAGGTAAATGAAATAAAAAATCTCCGCAAAATGAAATAAAATAAGCTTTCTGGACAAAAAAATAAATAATTAAGTATAATTTTTACTGCATTTGTGACCCGATTCCAAAGTGCGAGGGAAGGATAGGTTAAAGCGTGCGCATGTGGATGATTTGAAGTCATTGGTGTACATGATTTTAAAGCGTCCTGTTGTTCCACAAGCGTCATGATCAGTCGCCTCGCCAGCCGTTTACAGAACAGCACTCCTGGGTAATTGCTCCGCTCTCGTTTGGGTGACAGTAAACCGGCAAACACACATCTGGGAGTGTATTTAATGGCTTTTCTTGCTCACTGTAAGGTGGTCTATGTCAAACTGCTTCTCAGATGTGTGTGGATTTATTGTTCTTCCTCTTCCTGTTGCTCTCTCTCAGATTTCAGACGGGGTTAGACACCTTGGTGTTGTGTTAACTCAGTATTGAGTGTTCGGTGACTGAGACGTGTCAGTCCTGAAAGAGGCCTTCAGAAAACAGCACACTGGATTGCTTTTAAACGAGTCATGGCATACAATTGTACTTTTTATTTCCCTCCCTGAAGCCAACTTATGATGCTAGTCGAGGTTTTTAAGTGAAAAAAGCCTTTTCATTACCATTTTTTCATCTTGTTTGTTTATCCTGTAAAATTAAACTGCTTTGCTGCCATGTTTTTAATATCTCTATTTAAACAGTGCATTTTTACTCATACATTATAGGTTTGCTTTCTATGAAAGCTTGTTTACGCCACAGAATAAAACATTTTAAAAGATAATTGCGACTTTTTATCTCACAATTACGAGTTTACATCTCGCAGTTCTGAATTTATAACACACAATAGGGAGATATAAAGTCTGAATTGCATGATTTAAAGTCGCAATTGCATCTTATAAATTCAGAATTTAACTGACTTTAAATCAGTTCTAATTCTATTCCGAGTTATATTCTGATTAACAGAATATGATCGCAGTTGCGTGTTATAAAGTCCAATTCTAAGGACTTTTTTGTATCTCACAATTCTGACTTTATAACACACAGATGTAGTCTGACGTCGTCATACTCAGATTCTAGTCAGAATATGAGTCTTATACTGCTCCATTGGGCTGTGATTATGGGGCGTGTTTCAACCGAACCAGGAAAGAAAATGCCTCTTCACTCAATTGGATAGACCAACAACCAATCAGAGCAACGGAGTAAGTGACTTATGTTGTTCATTAATCTTTCTGATCGACAAATGCCTTGATCGCGGTTCTCTGTTCCTCTTTTCAAATGAATGCGCTGTCGATATCTTCTATAACAGACGCGATGGCGGAATCTACACATGATGTTTCATAAACAAAGTTCGGGAGTAGCACGTTCAAATAATCAATCCAATCAACTTGTCATCAAACATGTCTACCCTATCAGCATGAGAGGAAGCATATATTTATTCACTCTGTCAACTCACCTAACATTCCTTGACAGTTTTCACTGCAGCCGCCTACTCTCGCATACATTTCAGGCGAGGCAAGGCGCATCTCAAACAAGCCTAATGGCTCCACAACGGATCAAGTCCAGACCGAACTTCCTGACCTAAAAATGTTGTGGGCGGGGCTAAGTTCGGCTGGCATCCAGGCTAACACAGATGCGACTTTATACCATGCAATTCTGACTTTATATCTCCCTATTGCGTGTTATAAAGTCGAGATATAACATGCAATTCTTGAGAAAAAAAGTCGCAATTACCTTTTTTATTTTTTATTCTGTGGCGGAAACGAGCTTCCATAGCTTTCGGATCAAATATAGTTTTCAGCCTTCTTTCTTTAGGCATTTACCCAGTTAACACCTATTGACGGTTGAACTTGCTAGTCAAGCACACTAACTTGCTATGTTTGCATATATCACATGAACATGAACAAGATTTACTGACCAAATATAGTTCCTTTTTGTCCAGTTGACAGAAATGAGGAGCCATTTGACAGTTTATAGCTAGCATTATGCATGCATGAAGTGTGAAGCCGAATGCATTGGACTGTGTGTGATGTGTATTCGTGCACAGGTGGGTTTTTGCGTCTCCAATCAGGTTTAATCTTTTATATGAATCGTATGAATTGTATGTTTTTGAATGTGGAATTAGTGTGGGATTATCTTTCTCTCAGGTGTTTAGCACCTGAGTTTTATGATCATCTCAGATTCATCCTAAATCTCATCAAATATAAAATTAAAAACCATCACATCAT
>CM040817.1:19466701-19484201 GCA_022828995.1 Vimba vimba | reverse complement strand
CGTCAGAAACACCAGCGATTTCACACCGTGTTTTTGAGACTGTCTTTGGTTCACTGCAGTTTTAAGAAGAAAATACTCAGCAATGGTGTCGACTTATGAATTTACACATGGTTTGTCTTAAAGCATATTACAGTTTTTCTCGATTGGTTTGGCTCATTTCTTGAAACCGAGATGACATTCTCAAAACCATAAGGTCATTTGGCCAAACAGTCTTACAGTTCTGCTCAACATTATAGCTCACTAGCAAAATCAAATATCTTTCCCCAAACTCTTCGTCCATGCTTCAAAAGCAGATTCCTTTCCCATATAAAAGGTCAGTACAGTCAAAATAGCACAGATCCTTCTCAATTGCCTTGGCACATGTGCATTCATTTAGTGCTTTTGTCAAAATAACCTGGATGGTTTAGCACAACACCATGGATCCCCTGCAAAAGCTCATATCTCTCCCAAAACAGTTTATCCATGTGTCAAAACTAAATATCCTTCTCATATAAATAGTCAATGCCCCCAAAATGCATTATACCTTTGGCATTGTTTAAGCACTGCAAGTCAAAATGCTTAGACGTTTTGTCACTGAGGCACAGGTCTAGCAACAGAATACCACTATGAATAAAACTAAAAGATTTTACAGTAAAATCAGCCTCCAATAAACCACTCATACTCAAGGAAACTGTAAACATTTTTATTCGTACAAAGAAATGTTAACATTAGAGAACATACTGTGAAAAGAAAACATATACAGGATTCTGTAAATGTGAACAGTTATAAACACAAACAAAAAACAAAAAAAACTCTAGCCTACCATACTGTAAATAAAGTTTCAGAACTATAGTACAGTAATATTTTCAGTGGTCGCCATTGTCACCCTCTCTTTCCTGGCCACCATCCTCATCCTCCTGGCCATCGACGCGCTGCTCTCTGTTAGGCCATAAATTCTCATCCACATCGCAACGGATATTTTCTCTTGCGATGCAGCGAGGGAAGAAACGGCGTGAATGTCTCAACCATCCCCTACATTGATCCCCTGTGATGTCCTCACATGCAGCATCCATTGCATGCAGCAGGGCCCTCTGGTCTTGAGCCTGATGCTCATACACCCTCCACCTCCAAGCTGAAAAAAACTCCTCAATTGGATTTAGGAAAGGAGAGTAAGGTGGAAGAAACTCCATTAGCATCCGGGGATGGGTGGTGAACCAGGTTCTGATGCGTGGGCCACGGTGGAAGTTCACATTATCCCACACAATGACATAATGTGGTAGCTGAGGTCCTTCTTCACCTCTCTCATTTTCCAGGATCAGATCAGTATAAAGGTGGTCCAAAAAATTGAGGAGCTTTTGTGTATTGTAGGGCCCTAAACTGGGAATGTGTGTGGCCACACCTCTTTCTGATATAGCGGCACACATTGTTATATTTGCTCCTCGCTGGCCTGGGACATCCACAGTGGCTCGGTGGCCAATGATGTTACGGCCACGCCTTCGACCTTTGGCCAGGTTGAAGCCAGCTTCATCAACGAACACTAGGATGTGAGAGGTTTCGTTGCCTTCTAATGCCATTATTCTCTACAATAGAATAAAAATAAATCTAATCAGTCAAGTAGAGACAGATACTGCAGGGAGGATCTAAAGTACTGTAAAAAGAGGGAGTGAAAAACTGAAGACAATTTCTAGGCAAAATGCTCTAGTCACACAAAGCTGGATTCTGAAGGTAAAAAGGATCAAGCAAAACAAAAAAAAGTGGTAACCATGTCTTACTGTAATAGTGTTACAATGATAGACAACCAGTAGTTGACTTACATGCACATACTGGTACCGCAGCTCTTTCACTCTGTCAGAGTTTCTCTCAAATGGTACCCTGTAAATCTGTTTCATGGTCATCTGATGTTTCTTCAATACCCGGTCTATTGTGGAGATGCTGATAGAGTTTATATTTTTGAACATTACATTGTCTAGAAGGATTGCATTACGAATCGGTCTCAGTGTGATGGCATTATTTGCAATGACCATGTTGCATATTTCTCGTTCTTGTTGTTCATTTAGAAGTTTTCTTCTGCCACCCACTTGAGGCTGTCGTCCAATCCTAGACATACAAGTCAAAGGTCAACACTGTAAATTTGTTACAAAATGAGTTACCAATGTAATTGTACTGCTGTTTTATGGTACTAAAAGTGTGATGCACTGCACAGTGACTGGAATACTATTCACAGTATTTTCTCCATTTTTTTTTCTGTCATTTTTATAGTATCATATAACATCACATGAAGATATTACAGTACTCTAGGCCTACACACACACCAACACTGAATAGTTCAATAGAATAGTTCTGTACCTGTTTTCCCTGCGAAAGGTTTGGATGATGGAGGAGACTGTAGACCGAGGCACATTAGGCTGCACTCTGCGACCTGCCTCTGCCATTGTGAGGCGATGGTTTATAACGTGGTCAATAAGGGTGGCCCGGATTTTCATCTGGGACATCATGGTGCCTCCGTGCTCCTCGGCCTCTTCCCCCTATTCCTCCACGCATTCTCACTCCTCCTCTTCCTCTTCTTCTTCCTCCTCTTCCTCGAGCAGGAAGTTGCTGTTGTACTTGGCGAGGTGCTTCCATGTTCACACTGCAAATGAAACTGGCCCCGGGCCAAGCTCTGTCTATATACTTTTGGCAGCAGTCATAATCATAGACAACACCTGTCAGGTAACTAAACAAACTGTTTGATTGGTCATCTGAGATGTGGGAAACTGCTCCTTCGTTAGTTCTAATTTCACCTGATTGATTGTCAAGTACTGTCATAAATTTATCAAATGTTCCAAGAAATTCTTTCATGGTATTATATCTTTGACTAATTTTGACAGTTGAACAGACAATTGTGCATATGATGACTTACACAATGAAACCATGCTGATATGTTTTGGAGAGAGTAACCATTTCACTGAAAAATCAACTAATCAGTTTAGATCAGCAAGATCTATTTATTTGGAAAATGTGCTCATTGTGCTAACTGTAGCTACTTGTACATAATCATTTGAAAAAAAGCACAGAGTCACTTGAGACATGTACTAAAGCATTTGCAATTTGATAAAACCAATGAAAAATGACATTCTGTTGTGAACAATTGCAAGGTGGTTTGGAGATTTGTCCATGTTATTTTGAGAATGTCATCTCGGTTTCAAGAAATGAGCCAAACCAATCGAGAAAAACTGTAAAAACACCACATAGACATATAAACAACATTAAAAACTTGATTTTCACCACAGGGGGAGTTTAATATGAGTCAAGTGCGAGTAAACTGTCCTCTCCTTGGTCAGCTGTTTATGATCTGGGATTTCGTTCATATCAGTTATCCGTCAGGATGGATAGACAACAGTTCTGCAGGCTCATTGTGTCTTTCTTTGTACCTGTCATTATATTACTTTATCATTACATAAATATCATCAGTGGCTTCGATGGTATTTTTATTTGTTTCGGACAGTTGTTCTGAAATATGTTTGTCCGACCAAATTTCAATTAGGCATTTCACCTCGTCTTTGCTTCAGGTTAACCCACAATTCATTTTGAGAGTCATTAGCAAAACAAACACAATGTGTTTTGGTGCGGATCCGAGTGAGATTGCATGATCATATATGACTAAACGAACCCAAAGAAGGGAGAAAACGTGCCAGGTTCAAAAACAAACTCTCTAAATGAGCCAGGTGTGAAAGCGGCCTTAGGGTGTGTTCACACTTGTTCACCCCTGTGAAATTCAGGGTGGATTTAAAAATGTTGACTTTTATTTACAATTGCACTATTTGGTCAATACATTAGTGACCTTTTACACCCTTACTCTCCAACTAGAGCACTCAGGTCTTCTGACCAACTGCTATTGACGCTTCCTCGTTGCCGTTATAAATGTAAGGGTGACCATGCCTTTTCGGTGAAGGGTCCGAAATTATGGAATAGTCTTACTTTCCATGTGAGGCCATCTTCATCGCTAGCCATTTTTAAGTCTTCTTTAAAAACATCTATCTGTTTTCTTTGGCTTTTGGATAGATCATGAAATGGGTTTTTGAAGCTGATAGAATGATGTTGTATTTAAATGTGTTTACTTATTCTTGCTTGATCTGTAAAGCACTTTGGGTCAACTTCTGTTGTTTTTAAATGTGCTATAAAAATAAAGGTTGACTTGACTTGGCATTTGTAGTTTGGTTTGTTTGGTCCGGACCAAAAAAAAAACATTTAGACCTTGTCCGCTTAGCTTAGCGTTCACATTGGCATTTAACACCGAACCTAAAGATACCGGACCTAAAGACATAGGGATATGTTCACAACCTGATTGGTCTGCTTTTATTATGTATATTTCACGACAGAACTGAACATCTAAAGCAATGCTGTGTTCTGGGATAAATGCACTCGTTGTTTGTGCGTAGCTGATGGTATTTTGACCAGCTGAGAAGTCGTGAAGAGCTTATAAATGTGTGAATGAGTCAAAACAGCGTCAGGAATCCCTCCGTCACACAAACCAAGATCTGCTGCGAGGAGACGCGGTTCTGGTCCTGTACTGAACTGTGATGGGCAACATCACGACTATGAGAAAAAACAGGTATGCTTGAGCTTTCTGTCCTGTTTAGGCTCACATCTTGTGAAATCATGTCCTATTCTTGGTTCGTTTACATGTCTTTGATACGTGTTGTGTTCATATTTCACCAGAGTTTGTTTGGAAATGGACTGAGACCCATCTTTTCAGCGTCTCGGTCCGCTTGTTTGGTGGCACCAGTGTTCAGATGTCAGCGTTTACACTTATTCAAATGAACCGCACTAACAGAGCAATCAAACCAGAGTTCGTTTTAATCCAACCAAACCTGTCGAGTGTGAACGCACCGTTAGTGTTCTTTACGAGCAGTAGTAATAGTGATGCTTGCTTTAGCTGATGAATAAGCACAGAACAGCCCTCAAAATTGGTGATATTGTGCGTTTTTTACCTGAATAGTTTTCCCTCTAGAGGTTCTAAATGCTCTCCTGAAAATCTAGCGTATTTTGATTGGACTGTGGAGATCTGACAGCGCTGAAAGAAGCAATATGGTTTACATCACCTCCATTTGCATTTAATTGAATCATTGTGTGGAAATACAATGTAGAAGATCACGACAAAGCCACGCAGAGAGCAGGAGACTAATAGGCCTGTCAGGATATTCATAATTCTGTTATTTCTCAAAATCATTTCTCAGAATCCCATTTTAGGTTCATTTGTGCTCCTCGAGCTGTCAGGATAGGCATGTCATCCAATAGGAACCGAATCATCTGTTGTTCAGTTGAGCATTTGGGTTTTAATGGACGACGTGAACAGACAATAGAGAGAATGTGTGGTAAATTGATAGATGGATTGATAAGCTGCTCTGAGTGGTTGTTAGGGAATTGCTATGCAGTTGCTAAGGTGTCTGTCTGTCTGTCTGTCTGTCTGTCTGTCTGTCTGTCTATCTATCTATCTATCTATCTATCTATCTATCTATCTATCTATCTATCTATCTATCTATCTATCTATCTATCTATCTGTCTGTCTGTCTGTGTGTCTGTCTGTCTTTCTGGTGTGTTCTCTCAGTTTAATATGCTACACACTCTCTGAGGGTCGTAGTGGTTTCTCTCTCCTCCTCTCTTGTTCTTTTTCCTCTCCTCTCCTCCCCTTCCTTTTTTTTCTCACCTGAGGCAGTTAATCACAAACACTAATTGCTGTTAATTACTTACTGTTGGCCCAGAAGTGAGTTTCCCTTAAGAACCTTTGCCAGTGGAGTTTTCTGAGTACCCACAATCCCTTGCTTCTAGACGAGACCTTTCGGGTGACTAATGAACTAAGGAGCAGGACGTGAGTGAGGGAATCATTATTTATTGGTTTGTTTGTTTACTTGTTTACTTGTTTATTGTTAACCTTTGTGACAGCTCTTGTTGAGCTCTTCACAGTGAATGCTCATGCATCACTTGTTTATTATTTTTGATCATAAACACCTCTACACTGCCATTACCAAAGTCCAGTGGGTCAGCCTGTATTTGGGAGTTTTGTTCAAACTGTTTTTAGTTTAGATTTGTTTTTCAAATTCAATCTTTAGGATTGACTGTCTGCATTTGGCAAATACGCTGTAAAAAACAAACCGTTGATTAAGTAAAAAATGCTTGATGATAATAATAGCAAAAGAAAAATTCTTGATAATTCTGTTGTGATTGGTCTACTCTGCTCTGATTGGCCAGATGTCTCAGTCTGTTGTGATTGGTCTACTCTACTCTGATTGGCCAGATGTCTCAGTCTGTGGTGATTGGTCTACTCTGCTCTGATTGGCCAGATGGCTTAGTCTGTTGTGATTGGTCTACTCTGCTCTGATTGGTCAGATGGTTCAGTCTGTTGTGATTGGTCTACTCTGCTCTGATTGGCCAGATGTCTCAGTCTGTTGTGATTGGTCTACTCTGCTCTGATTGGTCAGACAGCTCAGTCTGTTGTGATTGGTCAGATGGTTCAGTCTGTTGTGATTGGTCTACTCTGCTCTGATTGGTCAGATGGTTTAGTCTGTTGTGATTGGTCTACTCTGCTCTGATTGGTCAGATGGTTCAGTCTGTGGTGATTGGTCTACTCTGCTCTGATTGGTCAGATGGTTCAGTCTGTTGTGATTGGTCAGATGGTTCAGTCTGTTGTGATTGGTCTACTCTGCTCTGATTGGTCAGATGGTTTAGTCTGTTGTGATTGGTCTACTCTGCTCTGATTGGTCAGATGGTTCAGTCTGTGGTGATTGGTCTACTCTGCTCTGATTGGTCAGATGGCTCAGCTGTTGTGATTCGTCTACTCTACTGAGATTGGTCAGATGGCTCAGTCTCTTGTGATTGGTCTACTCTGCTCTGATTGGTCAGATGGTTTAGTCTGTTGTGATTGGTCTACTCTGCTCTGATTGGTCAGATGGTTCAGTCTGTGGTGATTGGTCTACTCTGCTCTAATTGGTCAGATGGCTCAGTCTGTTGTGATTCGTCTACTCTACTGAGATTGGTCAGATGGCTCAGTCTCTTGTGATTGGTCTACTCTGCTCTGATTGGTCATTTTTGGGATAATTTTGATACCCAAGTTCCTGAGTTTGGCGGGCCACAACAGCTACATCTTGTCTTGTTGTTAAAGTAGTGTATATTTACATATATGAATAATCATTTGAAGTTTATTGAATGTTTTATAAAGAGCGAAAATAACCTGTATTTGACTGAAATTCAAGAAGGATGAAGTTTCTGATAGAACGTGAAGGCAGCATCAGCTACTGGTGGCCGTTGTGCTACCATTATACACTACATGAGTCTGATCAACACAATCTAGCAGGTTGTTAGCGTGTTCCTGCCGTGGCCATTAATCGGGACAGAGAACGTCGCTTTCTAGACGTCGTGTTACGACTGACTGCGTTTCCTCCATGTAATTCTGCCTCTGTGCGTTCCATTTACTTTCATTAGTGGCACATTGATTGATTTATGTCCTGATTTGTCTCATTAACCAGAGACACTTATAAATCTCTGTGTGGGACAAAAAAGGAAGAATAGAGCAAAAGGTCTTTGAAAGAGAGAAAGTTTATTAAACATTAAGTGAGATCCAAACAGCACCTAAGAAAGATAGATGATATTGACACGGTCTGCCGGCGGACCTTGTCAACAGTGACTCCATAAATCATTTCTGCCGTCATAAAATCGCATTAACAGATTTCATATCGTACCAGGTGCAAACAGAAACGTTCAATGAATGGCAAAGTTCATCACCTCATGTGGACGCTAAATAAACCATCATCACACCTGCTTCTGATGAGCTTAATACGTGCAATAGAAATTATGTCAGCTTGGAAAATGTTCAAACTTAAAATATATAATATATAAAACCATACAAATATTAATTATTACGTTTATACTATAATAATCTAAATAAAAAAGGGTAAATAAACATAAGCATTGTAATTATTATTGTCTGTAATAAAAAATATATTTACTGGAAAAAAACATGAAAAATTTAATATCAGTTGGGAGCAGATTTTTTTGTATGTCAATATTCAACAAAGCTGTAATTTTGTAAAATGATTAAAAAACTGAAAATGTGATTTACTTGCACATATTTTGGGACATATAACTTGCACATAACTTATTACTTGGTAAAGTGCAATAGAAATTATATCAGATTTCCAATTTCAATCTTAAAATATGTAAAACCATAATAAAATTATGCAAAAATATATGAATTATTATGTGTTTAAACTAATATTCCAAACAAAGAGTAAATAAACATAATCCATGTAAATATTTATTGACTGAAAATTAGTTTATAGCTGTTTTTGTAACACACACACACACACACACACACACACACACACACACACACACACACACACACACACACACACACACACACACACACTCATTATTACTGGCAAAAAACATGAATTATTAAAGTAAATATCAATTGGAAACAGACATGTTAAATTTGGAAAATCCAGATTTTTATCTTAAATACAAAATCCATAAAAATATAAATTATTACATTTCTAAACTATAATAATATAAAAAAGAGTAAATAAACAAACCATTCAAATGTTTATATATATATATATATATATATATATATATATATATATATATATATATATATATATATATATATATATATATATATATATATATATATATATATATAACTAACAAAAAAAATACAAATTAAAGTAAATGTCACTTGGGACTTATGTCCCATAATCAAGCTGTAATATTGTAATTATTTATTTATTCTGTATATATTTAGGGTTAATGAAACATCATCGCACCTGCTTCTGATTATCTTAATCCTTGGAAATAATACTGTCAGACTTCCAGCTGGGAAAATCCGCAAAATACACATTATTACATTAAACTATAATAATATGAACAATAGTAAATAAACTTGAACCATTTACATATCTGTTTTCAAAAAAGATTTTTAGCTGTTTTTGTAACACTTACCAATGTATATAGAATATAGATATTAAATAGCCTAATTAAAATAATAAATATATTAAAACAGTCATTTCTATGTTATAGTTTTCAGTATTATTTCCATATGGCAAATTTGTGAATTACTTGTGGCTTGCTGTTATTCTTCAGGAGTCATGTGACTGTTGCATCATCAAGGTCAGGCTGTAGAATAGCAGCCCAGTATTTCAGTATCTCTCTCTCTCTCTCTCTCTCTCTCTCTCTCTCTCTCTCTCTCTCTCTCTCTCTCTCTCTCTCTCTCTCTCTCTCTCTCACACACACACACACAGTCAGTGAAAGACTCGTGTGGACCGTAATCTGCGCCTGCGTTCTTTCTTTTGTCTAAGAACTTTAATAAGATGTTTGGCATTCATAGATCCTCTGTGCTGTCTTTTAGTCGTGGCATTCAGGAGAGCGAAGGTCGTGCTTTTATATTGCCTTCATTAATTCCCTTTCAACCTATTTCCGGAATGAATAGCACGTTTTTTAACCTTAAAATGTAATGTCTACTCACATAATATTTGACCTCCCTGATACCGAAGTGGCTTCGGAGAATGAAAAGCCTCAGCAGGACGCGTTTCATGAAATAATCATCAAGTACAACGGAACGAATACAAAGGAAATAAAATTGCCCACGTTTAATTTTAAAAGGATATTCTCTGCTCATTTAAAGCTGCTATTGTGGCACAAACAGGCTTTACCACATGCCAAATAGCTGCTTTGTTTGGGAAGGAATCATGTGAAGGTTTTGCCCGTGTGCGGATATTTGAGCATTGTCCCAATGTGGCCCCCGCTGCGATGCAAATACGTGTCTATATTCAGGAATCAGTGGGTGTCCGGAGAACTCGACTAATGTGAATGGATGCTTAGCAGGTGCGATGAGACTTTTAGGATCAGGGATGCTAATAAGTCTGGATAGGGCCAAAAATCTCTTCACAAAACCCACGGGAAGTTCGAAACAAAAGAAAAGTTAAAATTGTTTGCTAAATTAATTGAGAGCTGTGCACTTGACGCAGTTCGTTCGTTTTCCTTTCAATGAGTGAGAATTTGAATTGAATTGGCATTCAACAGGAAGTTGAATTTACTGAGAAGGGGAATTTACAGAATCCATCCATCCATCCATCCATCCATCCATCCATCCATCCATCTATCTGTCTGTCAATCTCCATCCATCCATCCATCCATCCATCCATCCATCCATCCATCCATCCATCCATCCATCCATCCATCCATCCATCCATCCATCCATCCATCCATCCATCCATCTATCTATCTATCTATCTATCTATCTATCTATCTATCTATCTATCTATCTATCTATCTATCCATCATCCATCCATCCATCCATCCATCCATCCATCCATCCATCTATCTATCTATCTACATATTTTTATCGTTCTATCTATCTGTCTATTTATCTGTCTATCTATCTATCTATCTATCTATCTATCTATCTATCTATCTATCTATCTATCTATCTATCTATCTATCTATCTATCTATCTATCTATCTATCTATCTATCTATCTATCTATTTATCTGCTGTAGGGTACGATTATTTTCCCCTTCTAAGATAATAATACACACATTCAGGCAACAGTAGGCCTCTGGAGATTTTATCTAATGTGAATAGATTTCATAAAGCAAACTTTCTGTTGTCTCTCATCACTTCTGCTCACTGTAAAGCCGCTCCAGTGAGTGTGTGGTGAAGTCTCAGCTGGAGGTGTGTTGTGGTTCATTAATGAAGCTAACAGCAGACGTGGTCTTCAGGGCCCCCGGCGGGTCTGTCCGGGCTCCTCCTGACATCCGCTGGCAGCATCGAGTCCGCTGGGCTCCGGGAGGCTGAAGTTAAGTGGATGTCTTAAGGTAATTTAAAAGCGGCAGGGAGCTTTGGCTAATTACTGCTTTCCCTGATCTGTAATGAAAGCAGAGGAGCGTGAACACACGCACCGCTAGAGGAACAGTCGATAGCCTATAGCCACACACCACCAGACCCGGCCTGAGCATGTGGACTTCTGCTGTGGGAAACAACTTTTCACCTGTTTCTCAGACTGATTCCTCTGCCAACATGATCTCTAGTAATTAAACCAGGACGTCACATGGCTGTTTCTTCAACTAATGGCACTTTAAAGGGCTGGTATAATGCCCTTTTCAAAAGATGTCAAATAAGTCTCTGTTGTCTCCAGAGTGTGTATGTGAAGTTTTAGCTCAAAATACCCCACAGATATTTTTATAGAATGTTAAAATTGTCACTTTTTGAGGGTGAGCAAAAACACACCATTTTGTGTGTGTCCCTTTAAATGCAAATGAGCTGCTGCTCCCGGCACAGAGGGCGGAGCTTCAACAGCTTGTGTCCTTTTACCTCACACAGACATGCACTGAACATTTCAAAAACTTTTAGCCTTTTTTGTTCAAACCGGAGTCAGGCAATGATGGAGAGACTCAAGAAGTGACAACATGTAGAAGCAACAGGACATTTCTGAATGGTAAGTTGGTGAATTTATGTAGCTGATGTGGAGTTAACCATCTTCTAGTCATTGATTAGCATATTCTGTCATGATAATCTATAAATCACGTTCCCGGGGGAGGGGTTTATGTAAATTTTAGGGTTAGTGATGTCGTGAAGAAGCTCATTGTAGTCCCTATCAGTCGTTTGTTGTAGTCCTTAAAAAGCGATGTCTGTAAAATAAAATATCTCCCTTTGCTTTGAACTTTGAGCGTTGTAACTTTGCAGATGTTGTTTATGCTCAAACAGCAACATTACACTCTAACTAAAGTTAGAAAAGTGAAATCATAATCAACCACCCCTTTAAGTAACAGATTGTAATATTTAAAATAATTTATTAGACCTTTTCAGTTGCCGATTTTATGCAATTTATGTATTGTTTTCTCCTTCTCTTAGAGCCACACATACACCTTTAAAAATTATTGCAGTTTTTACTATAATAATCTAAATGAAGCATAAATGAACATGAACCATATATATATATATATATATATTTATATTTATATACATATACATATTGTATAAAAATTTTAGCCAACAATTCTGCCACTGATTAAGTTTTCCAAAAACTTTATTACTGACCAGACCAAATAAAAATCATGGTAAATGTCATTTACGAACAGAATATTTCTGTTTTTCCGTTATTTCTAATCATCATTACTCCAGTCTTCAGTGCGACATGACCCTTCAGAAATCCTTCTAATATGATGATTTGATGATAAAGAAACATTTCTGATCATTATCAATGTTGAAAAAAGTTGTGCCGTTTCATATTTTTATTTAAAAGAACAGCGTTTATTTGAAATCGAAATCTTTTGAAACATTATAAATGTCACTTTTGATCAATTCCTTGCTTAAAACAAGTATGAATTAAAACAAATTCTAACCCAAATTGTCTATTAGTGCACAAATTAAAGTACTGATTTTGAGTTTATTTTCTAAACATCCACAGGGCTGTAGTTGAAGGAACACCCACATGCTCATGGTGTGGCAGTGGTCAGATCTCTCGTACAAGCCGGGATTTGAGGGAAAAAGCTCATTTGCTGCTGCTCGAGTGAGCTCGGGAGTAATTACGGGGCTTTTAACGTGGGCGGCGGTGAGATTGGACAGGTAATATCAGAGCAGCCGAGCTCATGAAGCATGTAATCAGCTATTTGAGAGTATAACTCACGCCCATGCCCGAATCCACACACTCTCATTGATTATTATCATCAGTTCTGAGCGTAATAAATTACCGAAGCACAATTAGAAGTCAAGCGAATGAATCATTGGATTGGAGGGTTAAGCAAATTAAGAGCATTAATGAGGCATAAACATTAGCCCTGTTAGAGAAGTGCATTACGGGAGCGACGACTCTTTATGACATCATAAAAGTTATTAATGGACTGCGGTGGGTGAGAAACAGAAGAGAAGAAACACGGGAGAGATTGAGGACGCTGTCTATAGATGGAAACAATACATTCAGATTAACACAAGTGGAGGTGATAATTTACTGCGGTACTCGAGGAGTAATTGAACAGACGGGCGGAGCATGAAAGACTTATTCCTTCAGATTCACATGCGAGGGGAACTGATAAGTCTCTGTGACCCCGGAATGAATGAGATGTGGAAAGGTCAAGGACAAGTAGAGAACGAGAAGCTGTGCAGGGTTTTCATGATATATTGCAAGTCATACACAACTTTTTAAACATCTGGACTGCAAAAAATATATATATTTAAAAAAATTATAAAGTGGAAATTACCGAAAACTATACTATACCAAAAATTCAAAATGGAAGATTTGGCTCCCTTTCAATTCATGAGTGTGAATTTGAATTGAATATAATAATAAAGTTTTGATACACATAGATCTGAAACGCTTCCAATAATCATTTCCCGCAGAATAGTGTGATGGATTTTTTAATTAATCACCTTTAATTAATCAACTAACATTTGTTTTTCTTGCAGGAACAACATTCATATGCTTTTAAATGTTTCCAAACTCTTTGGGGAAAACTTGTGGCTTTGAGTGTGTGTGTGTATAAATAACAATTAGGGAAGTGAAACTAGACAGATGACTGGTTCTCAAACCTTGTGATAAGTAATCACAAAAACAGAGTTTGCTTGTGCCAGTGACTGAGGGAAAAGGTTGGGGCTTTTAAACCAATTGAACCAATCATATTGAAGGTGACATGTTAGTCTTATTTGTTTTCTCGATTCTATAAAAACTGTTGTATCTGTGTTATCTGGTGGGATTCTCAATGGAATTTGTCTGAGATCCTCCGTCCTTGCTTCTTGGGAGAGATTCTCTGAGAACTGCTCGGGAAGATCTCCTGGCCGTGATTAAAGCATTTAAAGGACATTTGCTTAAGTCTATTTGTCAATTATTCCTGTGCAGGAAGCTAGTTTAGGAAGTAAGCTAGTTTAGGGGAACAAGTTAGTTAGGTGACTATTATTGAATGGGGACGTCGATTTGTAGACGAGACCCAGATAGTTAGGTTTACAGAAAAATCTACCACAATAGACACGCGATACCAGCTGCTCTCTCTCTCTCATCTCTCTGACAGCGAGTTACACACAAACCCGCCTCCACTCACTCACTTGTTTCATTTGCTCCCAATGCATATTGCTGCTGTTACAGGGCTTGAATTTCGACATGGGATTGCACGTATTGTGCATAATTTTACTCATTTAAGAGCTTATTGCTCTTAAACAGTCAAATACACATAAAATAATGTCAAAGTGCTGGTCTGGGTGAGTATTCACGTAAACACTGTCAGTTCTTTTAAGTGAACATAAACAGTTGAGAAAGAAAACACATGTGTATAATGGATCAGTGCATCAGGTCTTAAAGTGACAGCAGCCTGATTTTCCCCATGGTCTCAGTGTAAAAATTGTGGCCAGTGAAAATGCTGAGTGGCTCGTAACTTTGAAAAACCACTAGCCACAGTGACTGGTGAGCAAAAAGGTTATTGTCAAGCCCTGATTATAACCCTGGAGTAAAACCAGGAAGGTTTAGAAGCTCAAGGTGAGATAACGTTCTCAGCGAATGACAGAAACGTTCAATTAGAGCCTGTGAAAATGACAGTGGAGTTTAGTTTAGTCGAGCAGACGACGCTTCCACAGGAGCTCAGGAGAGAGATGTGATATTTCTCATCTTTAAAGGTCAAGAGTAAGCATTCAGATAACTGATCTAAATGAGACAATCTCAAGACTCGTGAAGTACTTGAGACAAACAGACGGAGACTCGATATGATAAAAGAAGCGCTGTGCCCTTATAAATGAGCTGTTTCTGATGTGAATTATGCAGCTGAGGTCAGTAATGCTCGTGCATTCCACTTCAGTTTAACCTTCATGCTCTTTTGAGGAAGACATCTGCAAGCTCAGTTCATCAGGGAAGAGGAGGGAGTTTCTTCATTATCCTGTGTGGTGAAGATGCTCAGGATCTTTGTTCTAGTGCTATTTTTTACTTGTTTTGTTCAAAAGATGTTCAGATGAAGATGATCTTGTACTAGTGCTGATAGTTGGAGGTAATTGATAGTTTTGATAGACTAACACAAGTATTGAAGTGCAGTGTTTGCGTTTATAATTTATTATTATTAAAATATATGTTGTATATTATATTATTTATATTTATTTTTGTTCATCATTATTTAATGTTTTATATTTTTAAAAATCTTTATTATAAAAACATATAATTAGATTTTTTTTACAAGTTTACAAGTGATTTTAAATATATAAAACAAAAACAAAATATTATCAAATTATTTTATCATATATATATATATATATATATATATATATATATATATATATATATATATATTATATTTAATATATTGAAATTTTGTTTTGTATTTCTAAAATATTTATTATATTTATGTTTTATGTATTTAATATATATGTATACTGTATATATACATTTTATATTTTTAAAACTATCATTATAAAGTAAGTATAAGTAATTATACTGTATTTTATATTGACACAGAAACCACTTTATATATGTGTATATACACACATATTTATTTAAAAGGTCTGTATACATATATATATATATCATTTATTAAATATATTTGACATTTATATTGATTTAATTTTATATTTTCTTAGCTCTTTTATATTGAAACAGAAACCGCTTTAACAGAATTGTATTGTAAACATTACAACACTTAAAATAATCACATTATTTCACTACTTTCTTCCTCCCATCTGTTTTAAACTCTTTCCTCCTCTTGCTTGTCATTGCTGTGACTGTTAAACGTGGTTTTCAGGTCTTGGTGAGGAATTATTAATCGTTCAACACTTCACATGGGTCTTATGACAACATGTATGCACTTTAATTAGAGCTGACCTCCTCCTGATCCCTGGCATCCAGACAGACTCCGGCTCAGCTCCGGCAGATGTGTGTGAGTGAACCCGCTTCTTCACTGAGAACTGATGACTCATGAACTCGTGCCTGTGTGGAGTGGAAATGTGATTTGTGTTCACTTGTTTCCTCTGTTGTGCATGACGTTCTGCTCCTGTGGGAAGTGTGTGTCTCTGTCTCTGTGTGTCTGGAGTGTTTCTCCTGGGACTCGTGTCTCAGCGCTGGCGTTCCTCTTGGTTTATTTGTCTGATGTCTTGAGTTTATTTGTGTGAAATACTGCTTGGATAAACTTATTCTGAATCTGTCTGTTAACAGCAAGATGCTTCTTTGATGGAGGAAGCTTTGGTTTGATGAGCATGTGTGTGTGTGTGTGTCTGTGTGTAAGGTTAATGATCTGTCCCTCACATATTTCACAGCAGACTGGAGAAACACTTTACCAATTTCCTTTTCACCGGAGCGCAGGACTCAGACCAGCTCGAGCAGGAATAACGTCAAACACGTTACAGGACAGAATCACGTCACCCTTCTCACATTTAAACAATCAGTTCCTTGATTTCTATAATGTTGAGCACTTTTACACAACTGATGCATCCATTACCAGATCATTCTCTCCCAGGATTGTAGTTACAATCCATAAAGTCCACTTTCACACACACACTGTAGAAAACGGCAAACATCTCTTTGACTGTCGCCTGCTCAATTACATAAATTATTCATTTATTTTTTAATCACAGACTCCAGTCAGTTTGAGTGTCTTCAGTCAGAATCAAGCTTTGTTCCACATGTCCTGTTGAGGAGACTTGCTGAGTTTTAATGAGACACATGCTTAAAACTTCAGTCGCAGACTCTTAATGATGCTGGGAATATAATAGGAGTTTTCTGCTTAAAGCCAGCGTGAGGGTTTGAGTTTAACTGTATTATTTATAATTATGAACATGCACTGTTTGTCCTCAGCTAAGTGATCATGTGTGTTTGTGTGTGTTTAGGTTAGACAGTAATGACGTTTATTTTATGGTGTTTCTGCCAGAGTGAACATAGGTTCAGTTCAGATGAAAATCAGTAGAGTTTTGACGGCTCCTTCTGCTTCCTGAAGTTGTGGCTACATTCGCTCTATAAAATGTTGGGTTGTTTTAACCCAACTTTTGGTCAAATATGGACAAACCCAAATGTTGGGTTAAAAATGTAATTTAAAAAACTGAGTTTTTCCATATTTGACCCAAAATTGGGTTAAAACAACCCAGCATTTTTTAGAGTGTTGCTTTGTTGTTCTGAGTGTTGCTATGTGATAACTTGTGTGTTGTGGATGGTTGCTATGTGGTTTCATCTTATCTGGAATGAAAAGAGTCCTGCATCATTGGGTCTGTGATCTTCTAGAAATGTCTCATTTAATGTGTGTTAGTGGGATTTGTTTTTGGTCCATGGCAGATGAAATGGAGCGTCTGATCACCCACATAGCAACATTGTGTCGGCCCAGATCCGGCCCACATCTGGCACACGTGGAAAGATGATCTGGCCCACATGCAGCGTGGAATTACGGCACTTGGGTGGGCCACTCCTGTTTGCCAGATCTGGGCCACAAGCAGGCCATAGCAATGCCACATCTCAGCCAAGAGCAAAGAAATAAACCAGAACTGGACCTTATCTGAGCCACAAAATCTGTGTATATTAAATATGAAGTCA
>CM040817.1:19431701-19461701 GCA_022828995.1 Vimba vimba | reverse complement strand
AACACCACAATTCCTTCATAAAACTGGAGAAATTTAAAGTTATAGTGTCAAGCGCTTGTTTTAAATTGAAGAAATGCAGCCTTGGTGAGCATAAAAAGAGCATTTTTTTTTCCATTTTCTTGATTCAGTTGAACTCCTACTCTACATTATTTTCTTTGGATCTCCTCTTTCACTCATTTCAGAAGTAAAATTGGTTGCGAACGCAGTTTTGAGTTGACTATAAACAACGTGCTGGATGAAACCATCCTCATCCACGAAGCATTAGGCCCGTGTTGAGGTGAGCGTGAACTTGTTTAGAGATGCTAGCGTTCCCTCATAGAGAGTTGAGGCGAAACCGAGTGGAAAATAAGGAGAACGACAGAGTAACGCCCACTCTTCCATTAGCTAAACCATTGAACGCTTCCATCATCTGCTTGAACAAAGTGTGAGGTGGGAAAGGCGAGAGAATGGGGCGTCAAACACACATCAGTGATGGATAGAGATAGCGAACCAACGCCTCTCCCTCACCACACCATCTGTTCTCCTCCTGCCAAGAGAAACATGGGCTTTGTGTGTCGAGGTGGGCGGCCACAATCTTTATCACGATATGAGAGATGGAATGCATCACAGAAAACTTGAATATGAAATGTTAAAACATGTGGTAATGCCTATTTATTTTCAAGTAAATTAAATACTTCATATCATATTTGACTTTCTTTCATTCGGAACTTGACGTACACAAAGCAGAAGATCAGATAATAAATGAACTATATAAATTGACTTTATTATTTTTTATGCATTTGGCAGATGCTTTTTATTTAGTGCATATTAATGCTATTGCAAACATAATTGTGATTTGGAATTCAAATGCAAGGAAGTAGAATTCATATAAAAATCCATATCATTGTTACTAGATTTTTCACTAAGCTAGATAGTAGATAGTAAGCTAGAAGACAGATAGATAGATTGATAGATTGATGGGTGGATGGATGGATGGATGGATGGATGGATGGATGGATGGATGGATGGATGGATGGATGGATGAATGAATGAACAATTGAATTTATAGATAGATACTGTAGATAGATAGATAGATAGATAGATAGATAGATAGATTAGATAGATAGATAGATAGATAGATAGATAGATAGATTAGATAGATAGATAGATAGATAGATAGATAGATAGATAGATAGATAGATAGATAGATAGATAGATAGATAGATAGATAGATAGATAGATAGATAGATTTAAAGATAGATTAGATAGATGGATTGATTTAAAGATGGATGGATAGATTGATGGGTGGATGGATGGATGGATGGATGGATGGATAGATAGATAGATAGATAGATAGATAGATAGATAGATAGATAGATAGATAGATAGATAGATAGATAGATAGATAGATAGATAGATAGATAGATTGATTGATTTAAAGATGGATGGATGGATGGATGGATGGATGGATGGATGGATGGATGGATGGATGGATGGATGGATGGATGGATGGATGGATGGATTTATGGATGGACAGATAGATGGATGGATGGATGGATGGATGGATGGATGGATGGATGGACGGATGGATGGATGGATGGATGGATGGATGGATGGATGGATGGATGGATGGATGGATGGATGGATGGATGGAGGGGTGAATGTTTGAAATGACACATCTGTATACATTTTTTATTCACTATAAAATCGGCTACAATCACTGGCTGATGCTGATGATCTGAAATGTCCAAATATCCACTGATTCAACATTCTGTCTCTTCCACTGATGCGTCTGCAAGCGCTGTGTGTTAAGCGTTTGTAAATCCACAGCTTTGATGGCATATGCAGCACTCAGAGCGACATGATGCCGTGTGAGCGAGCAGGATTATCCGTGAAGATCGTCTCAGTAATCACAGTAGAACAGCCTCGTCCTGACCTGCTGTCATTATTCATCCGCAGCGACAGCATTCACACTCGCGCTTGTTTTCATTCTCCTGCCTCAGTGAATCAATGTGTTAACCAGCTATTCGTTAGGCCTGTCCTGAAATAACATGGATGTGCACTCCTCTGCTTGACAGGTTATTTCCCTGATATATTCCTATGTCCTTCTGTATTTTGTACATGTATGTTTTTTGCATGTTTTTCAGGGGTTGGGCTTGGCCCCTTAGTTCCAGTGAAAGGAACTCTCAATGCTTCAGCATACCAAGACATTTTGGACAATTTCATTGCTCCCAACTTTGTGGGAACAGTTTGGGGATGTTCAAGTTCCAACATGACTGCGCACCAGTGCACAAAACAAGGTCCATAAAGACATTGGTGAATCTTGACCTCAACCCGATAGAACACCTTTGGGATGAATTAGAGCGGAGACTACGAGTCAGGCCTTCTCGTCCAACATCAGTGTCTGACCTCACAAATGCACTTCTAGAAGAATGGCCAAAAATTTTGGAAAGTCCCTTTCCACAAACCTTGTGGAAAGTCTTCCTAGAAGAGTTGAAGCTGTTAAGGGTGGGCCAGCTCCATATTAATCCCTACGGATTAAGAATGAGATGTCATTAAAGTTCATGTGCATGTAAAGGCAGGCGTCCCAAAACTTTTGGCAATATAGTGTATATGCAAACTTTTCTTCTTGTCATCTGAATACCTGGCCTCCAGTGAAGTGTAGAGTATGCAAGCATGTATTTTCAGTGGTATTTTTAGAGTTACGGGGGGTATTTGTCTGTCAAACAAATGTCATTCACCAGTGAAATCATGTCTGCATGTTTTTCACGCATCAGAGTGCGCTGCAGAGTGACTTTGGTGTGACCTGGAAAATTTGTTGTCATTAAAAGCCAGAGGAAGTTTTAAACGTCGACTACTGTGTCCTTCCAGACGCGGTCTGAGAGCGCAGCGTCCCAGAAGAGAGTCTGATCCCAGACCCTCGTCCTCTTCCCTGGATAATGGCAGCGTTTAGGTCACCTTGGAGTCCGTGAGCCGCGGACGAATGGATTAGTTTGACTCCATATGGATTCATGCTCCACCATCTGCATTAAGAGCTGGACACATTCTACAACATTGTGAAGAAGTCATCAAAGTAATTTCACATTGTTGACCACCGATCAAGTTTTCCTCATTTCAGCTATTTTTGAGAGAGGAGTCTGTTTTATTATTTCCCTGAGGGAATGCTTTCATGCCACAGCTCATTATTAAATATATAATGTATGCTGTTTCTTTTCCAGGAAAAAGTATTTCATTTTGCATTTATTTTTTTTTCTAAACAGGCTCCTCCAAAACAATCAGTGTCGATACTGGCCGAACGAGCCAATTTCCCCTCATTAAATAATCTCTCCAGCCATCCTCTTTAATGAATAACAGATGTGCTCTGATCTCTCAGGAGGGATTTGGACGAAGCGCCAGTCATCAGGAGAGACAGAGCTGCCAAATCCAAACGCCAGTGACCAACACATGAGAACCACACTGAAACATCTCACTCATGAAATTACTTTTCTATCTATCTATCTATCTATCTATCTATCTATCTATCTATCTATCTATCTATCTATCTATGTCTGTCTGTCTGTCTGTCTGTCTGTCTGTCTCTCTATCTATCTATCTATCTATCTATCTATCTATCTATCTATCTATCTACACTGAACAAAATTATAAAAGCAACACTTTTGTTTCTGACTTTTTCTATGTACACAAAAGGCCTATTTCTCTCTATTGTTCGCAAATCTGTCTAAATCTGTGTTAGTGAGCACTTCTCCTTTGCCGAGATAATCCATCCATCTCACAGGTGTGGCATATCAAGATGCTGATTAGACAGCATGATTATTGCACAGGTGTGCCTTAGGCTGGCCACAATAAAAGGCCACTCTAAAATGTGCAATTTTATCACACAGCACAATGCCACAGATGTCGCAAGTTTTGAGGGAGTGTGCAATTGGCATGCTGACTGCAGGAATGTCCACCAGAGCTGTTGCCTGTGAATTGAATGTTAATTTCTCTACCATAAGCCGTCTCCAAAGGCGTTATAGGAAAATTATAGGAATTTATTTGAATTTCATTTTATTTCTACTTATTGAATTTGAATTGCAATACTGTGTCCTCAAGGTGTTGTTGTGATGCTGATGGTGACAATAGTTGTTATGGAGACACCAGTGGATGGTGTTGTTTGTTGTCATGATGATGATGGTGTTGTTGCCTGTTATGATGGTGGTGTTGTTGGTTGTTATGATGGTGATGGTGTTGTTGTTGGTTATTATGATGATAGTGTTGTTGTTTTTTATGATGATGATGGTGTTGTTGGTTGTTATGATGATGGTGTTGTTGTTGGTTATTATGATGATAGTGTTGTTGGTTGTTGTGATGTTGGTTATTATGATGATGGTGTTGTTGTTGTTGGTTATTATGATGATAGTGTTGTTGGTTGTTATGATGATGATGGTGTTATTGGTTGTTATGATGATGGTGTTGTTGGTTATTATGATGATGGTGTTGTTGTTGGTTATTATGATGATAGTGTTGTTGGTTGTTATGATGATGGTGTTGTTGTTGGTGGTTATTATGATGATAGTGTTGTTGGTTGTTGTGATGATGGTGTTATGATAATGGTGTTGTTGGTTGTTATGATGATGATGGTGTTGTTGTTGGTTATTATGATGATAGTGTTGTTGGTTTTTATGATGATGATGATGGTGTTGTTGGCTGTTATGATGATGGTGTTGTTGGTTGTTATGATGATGGTGTTGTTGTTGGTTATTATGATGATAGTGTTGTTGGTTGTTGTGATGTTGGTTATTATGATGATGGTGTTGTTGTTGGTTATTATGATGATGGTGTTGTTGTTGGTTATTATGATGATAGTGTTGTTGGTTGTTGTGATGTTGGTTATTATGATGATGGTGTTGTTGTTGGTTATTATGATTATGGTGTTGTTGTTGGTTATTATGATGATAGTGTTGTTGGTTGTTATGATGATGGTGTTGTTGGTTGTTATGATGATGGTGTTGTTGGTTGTTATGATGATGGTGGTGTTGTTGTTGTTGTTGGTTATTATGATAGTGTTGTTGGTTGTTGTGATGATGGTGTTATGATGATGGTGTTGTTGGTTGTTATGATGATGGTGTTGTCGTTGGTTATTGTGCTGGAGTAGTTTTCTCTCCCTCCAGCAGGAGGCGTTGTAGTTGTTATGAGTGTTATGTTTAACCTTTACTAGCATGAGAGTGAGAAAAACAGCACATGTTGAAATATGGTTGACAGCAGAATCCACTTCTGACGTGATCTTCATTCATCCTTCTTTGTTGTCTTACAGAAAGCATTGCTTGTGAGTATTTTATGTTTAATATGAGTCTTGAAAACAATATTTGTGAACATTTTTGTTAAACAAGATTATATTTGATAGTTTTTAGGTTTGATGAATGTTAGCCAGACTTTGCATAAATACATGTGAACATACATTGGAATACAGTCTACATGCTGTTTATTTGTTTCTTTTTGTAGTTTCACTCTGTCGATAATTGAAGGATACGTCAATAAAAGGACATCACACCTGTCAATTGTTGAGGAGTTTATCTATCTGCATAGCTGTGTCTGAGTCTAACAGTGAGGGCAGAATAGTGAAAAAGCACCTATCTACGCGACAACAAGTGGATGTTACATCAGCCTCAGCATAATCAACTATGTCTGAAGAAGGGAGAAAAAGCGCAGCGTCCGTCTGCTCCAAGAAATCACATCACTCCAAAAGCTCTAAAGGTTCAGTTAAATCAGCTGCCAGTATAGCCGCTCTCAATGCTCGAGCTAAAGCTGAAGCAGCTCGTACAAGAGCAGAATTTGCAAAAATGGAAATTGAAATGAAAGTTAAGAAAGCAGAGCTTAAAGTAGAAGAGGTGCGCCTGGATGCCACACTACAAGCACTACAACAGCAGTGTGATGCAGAAGCCGCACAAGCTGAGGCGTATGTCTTTGAGAAAGCGGCCACTGATCTTGATGAAGAATCTGCATCGGGGTCCGTGAAGGTAGATTCCACAGAACGTACTCGCGACTATGTAAAACACCAAATAATCCTAAAGGCAGATTCAAGTCCATTTCGCATCACAGAGCACAATGATACTCTAGCAACAACTGTCCCATACGAGCCACCAAAACAAGAACCAGGCCAGTCTACGGACATAGAGTATCCCAATCTATCCCCAAGTGTAGACAAACGTAAAGATGTTCCCCAACTTTCCCAAAGCATTCCTGTGCAGAAACTTTCATTTGGAGCATTACCGACACATCAAAGTACGGGATACACTCCACAACATGGCAATATGACTGATATAGCCAGGTTTCTAGCACGACGTGACTTGCTCACTGGCGGCCTCAGAAAGTTCAGTGACAAGCCAGGAGACTATTGGGGATGGAAATCTTCATTTAACAATGTTATTGAGGATTTGAACCTGTCTGCTAGCGAAGAATTTGACTTGTTGATCAAATGGCTCGGAGCAGAGTCCGTTCAATATGCAAAACGTCTGAGAGCAGTGTATATTAACAGACCCTCTGAAGGATTGGGCAAAGTATGGGAAAGACTGGACGAGTGCTACGGCTCCCCTGAAGCCCTGGAGAAGGCGCTATTCGACAGACTTGAGCGGTTTCCGAGAATCTCCAACAAAGACCCATACCTCTTGAGAGAACTTCAAGATCTTCTCCTAGAGATAGAGGCTGCAAAGGAAGAAGGCTATATCCCAGGCCTACTGTACCTCGACACTGCAAGGGGCATTCATCCTGTTGTGGAGAAGTTACCCTTCGGGTTGCAAGAAAAATGGATGACGTATGGGTCTAAATACAAGGAGGAGCATTCTGTATCATTTCCACCATTCTCAGCATTTGTCACCTTCATTAGCAGGGAATCAAAAATGCGCAACGACCCAAGCTTTAAGCATTCAGTGCAACCCGGTATTGTACCCACTAAGATGAGGTTTCAGGACAAGCAGAGTAAGAGAGAAGCAATCTCAGTCATCCGGACTGAAGTGGTCAGCACTGAGCCAAATCCAACTGCAGGATCAAACATCCATGACCCAAATAAAGAATGCCCAATTCACAAGAAACCTCACGCGCTTAAAAAATGCAGAGCTTTCAGAGAAATGCCTTTGGAGGAGCGTAAGGTCTATATGAAGAGGAATCTGATATGTTTCCGATGTTGCGCATCCACTAATCATCAGGCAAAAATATGTAAAGCCGAGACCTTATGTGCAGAATGTAACTCCAACTCACACATTACTGCTCTTCATCCTGGTCCTGCACCTTGGGCAACCACCACAGAGCCCTTTTCCGACAACGGCGGGGAGTGCAATATAGCTTTACCTACGGCCACGTCTACATGTACGCAAGTCTGTGGGAGTGAAGTTGAAAGTCACTCATGTGGCAAGATCAGTCCTGTATTCATTTATCCACAGGGCTCCCCTGAGAAGAAACTCAAAACCTACGCTATTTTGGACGACCAAAGCAACAGGTCACTTGCCAGATCTTCGATCTTCGATACGTTTGGCATCACCAAAGGCTGCTTCCCGTACAAGCTGAGAACCTGTGCAGGCCTTGAGGAAGCTACGGGGAGGAGAGCATACAACTTTATCGTCGAATCTGTTGATAGCAAGTCACGCCTAAAGCTCCAAACACTTATCGAATGTGACATGCTGCCGGACAATCGCAATGAGATTCCTAGACCTGAAGCCGCTCGTAACCATTCCCACCTCCAAGACATTGCATCCGACATTCCAGATGTTGATCCAGACGCTAAGATCCTGCTTCTCATTGGTAGGGATGTTATTCAAGCACACAAAGTTCTTGACCAACGCAATGGACCTCCAAATGCACCCTTTGCTCAGAAGCTAGCTCTAGGATGGGTGATTATTGGAAACATTTGTTTGGGTGGAGCTCACAAACCCGTACAGGCAAGCGTTTTCAAGACGAACATTTTGGACAATGGTCGCCCGAGTCACTTCCTTCCATGCAAGAACTTCATCCAAGTAAAGGAACGCATCATCCCACAAAGCCACAACAAGGTCAGTCTCCCTAACCATACTAAGAACACATCCATTGGAGAAACCGTGTTCCAACAAACAAGTTTGGATGAGAGACCTGGTTACTCTCAAGAGGAAACAGCCTTCCTGCAGATAATGAATAAGGAAGTCTATCAGGATAATACAAATAGTTGGGTTGCTCCCCTGCCCTTTCGTTCACCTAGGCCACGCCTTTCCAATAACAAGCAGCAAGCCGTCCAGCGCCTAGCTTCAGTTCGTCATATGCTGAACAAACGTCCTCACATGAAAAGTCACTTCCAGGAATTCATGCAAACCCTGTTTGACAACGGCCATGCGGAAATAGCGCCACCCCTTACTGGACAAGAAGAGTGTTGGTACCTTCCCTTCTTCGGAGTGTATCACCCCCGCAAGCTGGACCAAATAAGGGTTGTCTTCGACTCTAGCGCGCGATATGAAGGAGTGTCCCTCAATGACGTCCTTCTTACCGGTCCGAATCTCAACAACAGCCTGCTGGGAGTGCTCATGCGGCTCCGTGAAGAGAAGGTAGCTGTAACGGCTGATATTAAGCAGATGTTCCATTGCTTTGAGGTCAGCGAGGACCATCGGAACTTTTTGCGTTTTCTCTGGCACCAGAATAACGACATGGAACAACCAATCGTGGAGTACCGAATGACGGTACACGTCTTCGGCAACAGCCCATCGCCTGCAGTAGCAACCTATGGACTCAGGAGGGCATCAGAAGATCCAGAGAAAAGAGACAATACAACAAAACATCTTGTGGAACGTCATTTTTATGTCGATGATGGGCTTGTCTCCCTGCCATCAAGTACTGAGGCCATCTCTGTCATTCAAAAGGCTCAAGAAACCTTGGCCTCATCTAACTTGAGGCTGCATAAGATCGCCTCTAATGACATCACAGTAATGAAAGCATTCTCCAAGGAGGATCTTGCAAAGGGTCTGAAAGATCTCGACCTAGGAGCAGACAGTCCACCAATGCAAAGGAGTCTTGGAATAAGCTGGGACATTGCAACAGATGAGTTCACCTTCCAAGTGTCTACCGCTGAGAAACCCTACACTCGTAGAGGGGTACTTTCCATCATTAACAGTTTGTACGACCCTCTAGGTTTCGCAGCTCCGGTCAGCATCAAAGGCAGGGCCCTTTTGAGAGAGCTTTCAACGGATGCAGGTGAATGGGACGACCCACTTCCAGAACGAATGCGAGAAGAATGGAGTACATGGAGGGAATCCCTGAAGCATCTTGAACAAGTGCGAATACCAAGAATGTATACATCCATATCCTTCTGTGGTGCAGCCAAAAGGGAGCTCTGTATATTCTGTGACGCGTCCACCAAAGCTATTGCTGCCGTAGCTTATGTAAAGGTCACAGATACAGAAGGCAAGAGCGAACTTGGATTTGTGTTTGGCAAAGCTAAACTTGCCCCACAACAAGAGATAACTGTACCGAGGCTGGAACTATGTGCAGCTGTTCTTGCCATCGAGATTGCAGACTTGATTTCAGAGGAGATCGATGTTCCATTCCATTGTACAAGGTTCTTCACAGACAGCAAGGTAGTACTTGGATACATACAAAATGAATCCAGAAGATTCTATGTCTACGTGTGTAATCGAGTTCAAAGGATTAGAAAATCATCCAGCCCAGAACAATGGAACTACGTGCAGACAGATTTAAACCCAGCCGATGTAGCTTCCAGGTCCATTCCAGCAAACACTCTGATGTCTAGCATGTGGCTCAAAGGACCAGATTTCCTGCTAGCAGCGCACGCAAAAGAGACCAAGTGCTGTTTTGAGTTACTCAGTCCAGACTCTGACCCTGAGATTCGCCCTACGGTGACAGCCTTTGCAACTCGTCTCACAGACTCTTTCTTAGATCCAAGTCGCTTTGAGTCCTTCTCAACTTGGACATCACTGCTTAGAACAATTGCAAGACTCGTTCATATCACCAGATGCTACAAGGGAAATGCTTATGGAAGCAAGTGTCAAGGTTGGCATATTTGCAAAAGTATCACCCCAGAGGACTATGGGAAAGCAAAAAGCATTATTCTGAGCTGTCTTCAACACAAGACTTATCCTGAAGTCTTTGCATGCATCGAAGCCCAGAAAGAGATACCAAAGCAAAATCCACTTAGAAACTTGTCGCCCTTCAAAGATGACGCTGACTGCCTTAGAGTTGGAGGTCGTCTTTCACAAGCCGACATGCAAAATGATGAAGCACATCCTTTCATCATCCCAGGAAAGCATCACGTGAGTACACTACTGGTACGGCATTATCACCAACAAGTACAGCATCAGGGACGCCATTTCACAGAGGGCGCTGTAAGAACAGCCGGATTATGGATTGTTGGCGGAAAACATTGCATCAGCTCCATCATTCACCACTGTGTCAAATGTCGCAAACTGAGATGGAACACAGAAACCCAAAAGATGTCCGACCTACCAATTGATCGTGTAACTGTCTGCCCACCATTTACTTACGTTGGCGTCGATGTCTTCGGACCCTGGACTATCAGTTCTCGCCGAACTCGTGGAGGTCTTGCCAATAGTAAGCGCTGGGCCGTCATTTTTACCTGCTTGGGTACCAGGGCCATCCATACCGAGGTAATCGAGTCAATGGAGTCATCCAGTTTCATCAACGCCTTACGACGGTTCATCTCCATTCGTGGACCAGTAAAGCAACTCAGGTCTGATTGCGGAACCAACTTCCTGGGTGCATGCAAGGAGCTTGGTATAACCTCAAACCAGTGTGATAACCCGGAGATACGAGATTTCTTGGATAGGAATGAATGCACATGGGTCTTTAACCCACCTCATGCCCCTTACATGGGAGGAAGTTGGGAGCGCATGACTGGGATTGTGAAGCGTATTCTCGACTCAATGTTAACTACCAGCTCAGTTCAGCTGCTGACCCATGAAGTTCTCGTTACCCTTCTTGCAGAAGTAACCGCCATCGTAAACTCTCGACCTCTCATTCCTGTCTCATCTGATCCCGACTGTCCCTTCATTCTTACACCTGCTACACTCCTCACCCAGAAGAATGGATCTCCATCTATCCCTCCTGGAAGCTTTGGCAAATCAGACTTGTACGGACGCCAGTGGAGACAGGTGCAGCATCTTTCTAATGTCTTTTGGCACCGCTGGAGAACTCAATACTTGCCAACATTGCAAGATCGAAGAAAATGGCAGACGAACAGGCCAAATCTACAAGTAGGAGATCTTGTACTTTTAAAAGACAACCAAGCCAAAAGATGCCAATGGCCCATGGGAGTTGTGATCAATACCTTCCCCAGCCGAGATGGAAAAGTCAGGAAAGTAGAGATAAAAGTCGCTTCTGGGGGTACGTGCAAAACTTTCTTGAGACCAGTTACGGAGACTGTACTTCTGCTGCGCAACTCCAATGAATATAGCCAACAGTCCTAAGAATTAAGGGTGACATCCTATGGACGTCAGGCGGGGAGTGTGCTGGAGTAGTTTTCTCTCCCTCCAGCAGGAGGCGTTGTAGTTGTTATGAGTGTTATGTTTAACCTTTACTAGCATGAGAGTGAGAAAAACAGCACATGTTGAAATATGGTTGACAGCAGAATCCACTTCTGACGTGATCTTCATTCATCCTTCTTTGTTGTCTTACAGAAAGCATTGCTTGTGAGTATTTTATGTTTAATATGAGTCTTGAAAACAATATTTGTGAACATTTTTGTTAAACAAGATTATATTTGATAGTTTTTAGGTTTGATGAATGTTAGCCAGACTTTGCATAAATACATGTGAACATACATTGGAATACAGTCTACATGCTGTTTATTTGTTTCTTTTTGTAGTTTCACTCTGTCGATAATTGAAGGATACGTCAATAAAAGGACATCACACCTGTCAATTGTTGAGGAGTTTATCTATCTGCATAGCTGTGTCTGAGTCTAACAGTGAGGGCAGAATAGTTATTATGATGATAGTGTTGTTGGTTGTTATGATGATGGTGTTATTGGTTGTTATGATGATGGTGTTGTTGGTTATTATGATGATAGTGTTGTTGGTTGTTGTGGTGATGATGGTGTTGTTGGTTGTTGTGGTGATGATGGTGTTGTTGGTTGTTATGATGATGATGGTGTTGTTGGTTGTTATGATGTTGATGTTGTTGGTTGTTATTATGATGGTGCTGTTGGTTGTTATGATGATGGTGGTGGTGTTGTTGTTGTTGTTGTTGGTTATTATGATGATAGTGTTGTTGGTTGTTGTGATGATGGTGTTATGATGATGGTGTTGTTGGTTGTTATGATGATGGTGTTGTCGTTGGTTATTATGATGATAGTGTTGTTGGTTGTTATGATGATGATGATGGTGTTATTGGTTGTTATGATGATGGTGTTGTTGTTGGTTATTATGATGATGGTGTTGTTGGTTGTTATGATGATGGTGTTGTTGGTTGTTATGACGATGGTGTTTTTGGTTGTTATGATGATGGTGGTGTTGTTGTTGTTGGTTGTTATGATGATAGTGTTGGTTGTTGTGATGATGGTGTTATGATGATGGTGTTGTTGGTTGTTATGATGATGATGGTGTTATTGGTTGTTATGATGATGGTGTTGTTGGTTATTATGATGATGGTGTTGTTGTTGGTTATTATGATGATAGTGTTGTTGGTTGTTATGATGATGATGGTGTTATTGGTTGTTATGATGATGGTGTTGTTGTTGGTTATTATGATGATAGTGTTGTTGGTTGTTGTGATGTTGGTTATTATGATGATGGTGTTGTTGGTCGTTATGATGATGATGTTGTGGTTGTTATGGTGACAGTTATGGATGGTTTTGGTGTTATCAGCAGTGATGGTAGAATCCTGTCTGTATGTGACTGTGGTGTTTCCCCCATCGTGTGTGTGTGTGTGTGTGTGTGTGTGTGTGTGTGTGTGTGTGTGTGTGTGTGTGTGTGTGTGTGTGACATCCCGTGCAGTGTGATGAAGTCATTAAGAAGCCATTAGGAAGCCATTAAGATTCATTAAGTGAGCGAGGTGGCGGTGTAGTACAGCGTCGCTGTGTTCCCAGCATGGAGGAGAGTCTGTTAATCACACACTTTATTACTGGCCTCTGAGTTACAGAGTAAATATTACTCCGGTGAGATCAATGAGAGGCCATCCTAATGAAACACATGCCTGTGTGTATTTAGGAAAGAGACACTCACACTCACACAATCACTGTCATTGTCTCTACCGCAATAAAACCGAACATTCATTTGCGCTCTCATTCTGTCAAACCACTCGCTCGAGCTTAATACTTGACGAGAGAGACACATTTTGAGACACTTTCTAACAGATGTTTCTGTTTGACAATTAATTATATAGATTGATGACACAAAACCTGTGTGTTTCAATGAAAGGGATTTTCATTCAGTTTCTGGTGTTTTTTTATTAAAAGGTTTAATCAAATATCTAATTTATTGTCATTTAATCTTCTGAAATGTATCAGAGTGGCATGGCTTTGCTGTGCACAAATAAAACAGTTTTTGAGTATGTAGAGTATACAGTTAGAGTATGTTTTCTTAAAAGGATAGTTCTTAAAAGGATAGTGACAGCTACGCAACTACCACTTTGGCGCTTCAAATGGTTCATAAAGAGATCGCAAAACGAATCCATATGAATTAAGTCCAAATTTTCTGAAGAGACCCGATTGCTTTATATGATCAACAGATTGAATTTAGGCTTTTATTCACATACAAACATCCCTTTAAGGTGTTGTAATGACTCAGCCCTGTGCATTATGGGTAAATAGGCTGACCTCACACTGAATCAGCGAAGCCCTGTAGAGACGTACCTGAGCTCTGTACCTGTGAGACATCTCATTCTGACCTCACTCTGACCTCTGAGTGAGCAGGAGGAACTGGTGTGAGAGCAGGTCAAAGGTCAGCACTGCTGCTCAGCACTGTAAAGGTTAGAAGGTGCCGTGATGAATCTGAGCGCTGGATGTGTTCATGTGTGGGTGTTTACATGTGAGTCCTGTGTGTGTGTAAGCTAATTCTCACTTCACGCACAATTCATGCAAAAATAAAATGAATTAAAATATTATGTTAATATTACAATACAGGCTAACACAATGTAACACATTATATATATATATATACTATATGTATTTGTGGCAATCAGGGCTTTCCCACCGTCCTCACTCTGTTCCCACAGCTCTCGGCCCCACCCTGCTTGCCACAGTATTATTGTAGAACACATTATACTAAAACATATACTATTTATTCTAAACCACATATTATTTAATTCAATTCAGTATGCCAGCCAATCAGAAAAGTCCTTTATGATGTCATAGTGTCATGACATTATGATGTCACTTGGACTTGGTTTGCATGTGACTGTTTAAACTCACTGATTTCTTAACTGTAATTCTGCGGTGTGTAGCAGGATCTGTTAACCTCTTAGCTTGTCTGTGTGTTGGTTTGGAGTTTGGAGTTTGGAGAGGTTTTCAGCGCCTGTGGAGTCTCTCTCTCTGGTGCTGTGGCTCGGTTGGCACTGCCGGGCCGTCGACTGGCCAACAGCTCTGTCTTTTCCGGCCCGTGTGATGACTGGCACGGAGAGAGGCTGACAGCAGGCACGGAGGACAAACCAATGTTTTGCTCCACACAAACACATGGAAACACAGGCAAGGAGACAGATACAGGAGTGTACACAGGACAAGAACAGTCTTTAATACTCAGATTAGTGTTGTGTGTTTAGATTAAACTGGAGATTATTTCTGCTAAATAGAGCAGTTTGTCATTGCAAAGATAAATGTCATCCTTGATGAATGAACGCACCTGTTTAGTGTCCACACATCACTGAGACTCATTATCATAAGGGTTAAGCAGGATTTTCAACCAATGAGATTTCAAAGTGGGTGTGGCTACCAGGTGCAACCAAGTTGGTCGATGACAGTGTAATTTTTATATTAGTAATTTTGTTGTGTGTTTTTGTCATTTTTAATACATTTTATATATGTCTATATAGTTTTTATTTCAGTTTCAGTTTTTAGTTATTTTAGTACATGGAGTTAAACTAAATGAAATTGAGAAATGTTGCCTTGACAACTAGCTGAAATATAATAAGTTTAAGTTTTATTATATTTTATTTCATTTCTAGTAACACATTTTTGGTTTTAGTTTCAGTTTTAGTTTTGATTAACTATAATAACCCTGCTATTTATTTATTTTTTTACATTTTCAATTACCTTTTATTTTTGTAGTTTCAGTTTTATTCATTTTGTTATTTGCTTTTGTCATTTTTTTTAGTTTTGGGGGGTTTTCTTATAAATATAACTATTTAGCTTTAATTTATTTCAGTTTTAGATTTAGTAATTACTTCAACTTAAACTTCAAAGAAATTCAACATTTCTAATGTATGTAATATATATGTGTGTGTGTGTGGGGGGGGGGGGGGGGGGGGGGGGGGGGGGGGGGGGGTGAAATAGATTTAATTATTATGATAAAAGACACATGTTGAAAATATGAAATATTCATATTTTTTATATACACAAAGTCATTTATTAGTCTAACTGTAGCTGTTTATGGTTGCCAAGCAACATGACCTTAAAGATAATTTTGTGAACAAAGGATTAATGGGTTATAATAAAGTTCAGTTTCTCAATGGTTGTCTTATAAAAGATTGGAATGTGGCTCATCTAGTTGTTACTGTTATTGAAAGTACCTTATTAAAGTAAATACTCCTCTAGTTGTTTTTCCTCCATATGTATGCCTTCTGTAATTGAACAGCTTCACAATAAGTATAATTATCCAGTACCTGACTGCCTTGCAAATGAATCTATTTTTGGAATAGCTGAACCAAAACATTTATATTTAACACAGACTTTTTATGACATTCCACTCTGGTTTTGTTCATTTCATCTGTCACAACAACACAGCTTTAGATCTGCTCTGCGTTTACTGGATCTGTTTGTCATTTAATTATAATTCAATTAATTACCGGCGTTGCCGTGGCAGTGTATTTTAGATAATTAACTCAGCATATGATCAACATCAGCATCGGATGTGATTCGAGTCGTGAAAACACGAGATGTAACTGCTATCCGTTATCTTTTTTTAATAGTTTGACTGTCTTTTGTTTTTTATTTTTACTCAAGTAGGATATTTTATAATGTAAAGCTGTTTGTTATGAATAATCTGATCTTAAAGCCCTGAAGTGCTTTGAAACGCGCAGCATTATTCGTGACACTAATGAAACCAGACTTCATTCGCACGATGGAAAGCATGTTTACAGTGTCTGAATTGTTCCCTATCCCCTACATAGTGAACTATGTGCCATTCACCATGTAGAAAATAGTAAATGTGTGAACAAGTGACCGATTATAATGCGACTGTTTATAATGTAGGGGGCGGAGCTTCAGATTCTAGAGAGGATTTGATTGGACAGAAAATCTGATGAGAAGCTGAAGTACAGAGTGATGTCATCAAAATCATTGATCCATATTGATGTTTATATCTTCTAAATGTGAATTTTGTAATTGTTTTGGAGCACACCAGCTTATAGATAACAGTACGGCTAACATATTCATACTAAAAGCCAAAAAATTTGATTTTGATTTCATGGGGACTTTAATTCACTGGATTGATAACCTTAAGATTGTTAAAATAGGCCTACACAAACAGTTTTTTTTATATTGTTGTACTCTAATGCTGGAGAGCTTCGGGAAACACAAACTTCTTGATTCCTCTCTTTGAAATGATCCTCCGGTCGTCTCCTGCAGGGAAATCAGGTCGTATTTTCCAGCAGAGTGTTTCGGGAGCGTGACTTAGTGCTGCACGCAGCTTTGGATGTGTGTATTTTTAGTGTAGCGGCTGATAATGAACATTGACTCCCACTGACTCTCTACACACCAGAGACAGAACTGGGGTGGCTAATTAACGCCTTATGTAATTTCTCTGACCGACCGTGGAGCAACAGCGAAAAGACGAGCGATAAATTAACCGCTGATTGACTGTGAGATCTTCACTCGGCGCGGCGGGAAACTCTTTATTCTGCTCTGAGGTGAATAAACGGCCAGACGCTTTGACTGAGAAATACTGAGTTTTTATTTCAGCCTTCAAATTCTTTAAAGGGGACCCATTTTTACAAGATGTCACATTAATCTCAGGTGTCCCCAGGATGTGTCTGTGAAGATTCAGCTCAAAAACCCTACAGATGTTTTATTATACCATGTTGTAAATTCCTAGCCTGGCAAGCCATACCTACATCAAGATGTTAGGTCTGGAAACTCTCCATAGACACGCTCAATCCGAGGGGCGGGATAAACGGCTGTCTTTCAAATTCCCTCTGCACACAATAGGACAGCGCTTCAACCAACCAGAGCGTTTTCCCAACAGCTGAGCTAACGTTAGATGATAGATTCAACTTTTGCCATATCTGACAGGCAAAAAAAAGCATTTCTAAACAAACGTGTCGTAAATACTTCACCTTTGGCTTATAGTCAGAAGTTACGCTGTTTGCGTAGATCATGGAGCACGCAGTGACAACCGCGCCCACTACGGTCACATATTATGACGATCACAGAATCTTGTGTAACACCGGCAAAACTACGAACACATCTTCCTTTTTAAAGAATGACTTAAGTGCCGTTCTTTGCACTTTTCTCAAAGAAAAACTTAACTCCAAGTCCTCCAGAGTCGCGGCCAAAGCCGATTCGAAAGACTGTTCGCCAGCAGCCATTCTTTGTTTTCAAGCCAGGGAACCGTCACATCTCTGTCGTCATTATGTTAAGCCCGCCCCGCCTACTCTATACGCGTTGTGATTGGCCTGACCCAATTTGGGTTTTTGCAGCTAGAAGGTCTATTGAGAGTGTCTAGACCCACCTGGCTGCAAAATACATTTTGCTGCCGCTAGGGTGCGTCTAGATTTCTAGGCTAGTGAATTCCCATTTTTGAGTGGAAGGAAAAACATACTGTTTTTGTGCATGTATCTTTAAATGCAAATGAGCTGCTGATCCCCGCCCCCCTTTCCAGAAGAGGGCGGAGCCTGACAGAAACTAAAACATCTGTTTGGCTTTGATTATCATCTTGATCGCGGTCACTCTTACGTGACATTGCAGTTCTTCATCATCATGAAAGTTTATTATCTGCATGTGTTTTAAAGCCAAATCAGTCTAAACTTCTGATATATGGTTTTCTGAGCGCACACATCCAAAACACACATACAGAAAGCTGATGTCAGACCCGTAAGTATTAAATTAAGTTCTCTTTCACTTCTTATTGCACTTAAACTGACAAACACTATCAAGGTTATGTCAAAAACACACAAAGTTCACATAAACACAATCGGTTATGTCTGTGAATGTAAACAGCGAGTTAAGAAATCGTAGGATCTGTGTATTAAGGTGAAAGCAGCATAATATACAGTATCTAATGCTCTATATGAAAATGCTCTATATAGTTTTGTCTATTTGCTCTATAAATGCTCTATATGCTGTTATTATGAATCAAACAACTAAATAAAAACAGAAAATCACTCGCTGCTCTTGACTGAATAACTTTAGTAGCTTTAATAAGAATATATTTCTTACTTGAATGCTGCTGTTAAATGCTCTGGCGAGGAGATAAACATGATGGACTGTGTACTGCTCACTGAGGGGAGGAGCTAAGCTAATAGGGCGGAGTCCATCAGAAGTCGTGGGCGGAGCCTGTGCAATGTGACATCACAAATGCTAGAATCTGCTAACGGCTTGTTCTGAGACACTGCTTGTGATTTATGGGGATTAAAAAAAGAGGAGTGGGTTGATTTTTACCATTATAGGGTGGATGTGTACAAACACTGTCATTTACATTTAAATTTAATCATTTAGCAGAGGCTTTTATCCAAAGGGACTTACAAATGTGGAGAGCAATAGAAGTAGTTAAACTAGCAATAGGACAACAATATGACCCTTCCCAGTTTATTCTAACGCAATGTGAGTCTGTCGACACACATTTATGTTCAAACACCAAGAGAATTCTGCATAATAGGTCTGCTTTAAAGATGTTCAGATAGTTTCTGGTGTCTGTGGTTGATAGTTTGACCTGCTGAATCACTGTGACTCGGACGCTTTCAGAACATTGACATGGAGTGCGTTTCCCAAAAGCTTTGTTAACCAATATGGTCACAATTTCCATTGAACTCTATTGGTAACGATGGAACTTGCGACCATGGTTGGCTTTGGGAAACGCACATCTGATCTGTTTGTTGGAGATGTCATCTTCTGACTCAACAAATGATGTGAATTTGAGGGCGGGACTTTCTGTTTGATTGACAGATATAAGATATTTAACAGAGAATCGATTATTTAACAGGATTACTCATTGACTTTGGAAACATCACACTTTGAATGAACTTAAAATAAAATATCTTTCTAACAATGGAGTTCCTTGAACTCTGAAAAACAAATAAAAAAAATAACAATTCTTGAAAGAAATTGACCTTATTTACTTTCTTAATGTCTGTGGTATTTTTTGAGCATGACACATTAGTGTAATTTTCTTTTACGATCCAATCAAATCCCAATGATTATGAGGATCATTACTGACATTAGACCCGCAATAAAAGACATCAGCATCAGTGCTGGTGTTAACTTCATATAGCGCTATAAACATATACACGAGAAGCCATTACCCTCATCAAAGCACAGCAGGAAAAATCAATACACTATCATTTTATCTTCCTCCCATACAATGAAGGACTAGACATCTAATATAGGCTACGTGTCATTCTGAGTAAGTCAAACTGTTGCAATTTGATCTGTAATGTGAGATCATTTTCATGTAAAGCAGTGTTGCATGATATTTCCCATGTCTTTTGTGATTGTCATATTGTACAAAATAATTGAGTAAAAGCCAAGGCAGACGGCTCAACATCACTGGTCTTTGTCATCTAGAATGCAAAATGTATTGATTTATGTTGCATATGATGAGCTAATATGAACATTTGTAATTGAATGACTCTTATTAGTTCTTCATTAGATGGCCGTCATAGGAGCGACCCAACATTCAACACTTCTGACATTTTCGGACAATTTCTCTCACGGCAAAGATTCACATGTTGTTGAGCAAGTGCACTAAACAATTCAAGACTGATTATTTTGCCATACATTAAAGGGTAACTCTCACCAAAATTGAACCTAGGCTCTTTTTGTTAATCTACCCGAGTCAAACTTTTGTGTAAAAGTATAATTAGAATGGAAACGCCACTTTTAAGTTTGACCATATTTTCGTTTTAGGTCAAAATGCCTTTTGAATGGGAGTGCATTTCTATGATATTATCAAAATCGCTATTTTTAAAACACTAAGAAGGCTCGACACAACATTAAACTTTGCCTGAAGTATCACCAGGGGCTCTACACATGAACTTGAGCACTGACTACATTGTTTTGTACGACTCACTTTATCAGTTAGTGTTTCTGGTAGTTGGAATTTTGTCAGTCAGCTGGAAACACTAACTGATAAAGTGAGTCGTACAAAACCTTTCTTTTTAGTAAAATTTGTGTACACAAACAATGTAGTCAATGCTCAAGTTCATGTGCCCCTGGTGATTCTTCGAGCACAGTTTTATGTTGTGTCGAGCCTCCTTAGTGATTTAAAAATAGTGATTTTGATGCTGTCATTGCAGTGCCCCTAGCACTCCCATTCAAAAGGCATTTTGACCTAAAACGAAAATACGGTAAATCTTAATAGTGGCGTTTCCATTCTAATTATGCTTTTACACGAAAGTTTGACTCGGGTAGATTAACAAAAAGAGCCTAGGTTCAATTTTGGCGAGAGTTACCCTTTAACAAAAATACTCGTTGAAAACTCATATCGTGTGCAGCCAGCTTTTGTCTTTAGATTAAACCAACATCCCAGAAACCATTTCATGTCTTCATTGAACGGTCAGATCGATTCAACGGCACTGACGGAGCAGCTATTTGATCCGACTGGATAATCATCTGTTTGATGGCCAAATCATGTGATCTAATCGATGAAACTGTTATCAGGACTAAAGACGTGGTCTGTTTTCAGGGTTCCTGCTTGTAATTCTTGCTTGTTGTGGTTTTGTAGATCTTTAAACACCTATACGGTTGGTATCTTCGTTCATTTATTTACTTTATTCATAGAGGTCATTTGCAAATTAGCATAATTGCTCTAGCCTCCCCAAATATTAATGAAGAGCATATTTTAACCTTCTGTTGTATGGGCTGATTTGAATATATGAATTTACAATTGATGATGCCAATAGGCCTGCGTTCTCAGGAATACTGTGTTTCCCAGCAGAAGGATCCGGGTTTCACACTCATGCTGAGATGTTTTCACACACACATTGCTGGTGTGATATAGCTAAGATCCCTGCAGAGAAAGAAAGAGAGAAACCTGTGTAAACGGACGCTCACGTCGCTGTCTGGCTTTAGAAGTTGATAATTGATCTGTCCAAACCTGCTCTGATCCCAAACCAAATGAGATGCTGGACAGAAAGAAGCTCCCTATGTAGACAGTATATCTGCTCACACTAGTTAGTATAACAGATCCAGTATCATCCTGCTTCTCTTGCTGCTCATTTCTGCCTCTCTTTGGCTGAGTTTGAACAGATTGAGTTTTATTTCTCCTCCAACAGACTTGAAACTTGAAGTTCATCTAATGATCTGTGTGTCTAATTTAGACACAGCCATGAAAGTTTCTGGCTTCTTTCCTTTTTCTCTACGAGCTAATGAGTTTAGCTCCCTGGACGGATATGCAGTTTTAATTTGACAATTGGCAGCCAGATTGCAAACGAATCACTAAAAAAACACGTTTGTTTCCCTCAAGGCGACTGCATTATGCAACAACCTAAGGTAATGCACGGAAACTTGAGCGAGGAAAAGATGCTTGAATGATAAAGTTTATGAGTTAGAAGAGCAATGAGTCTGTGTGAAAGAGAGAAGCTTTAGACCTTCATAACATTATGTTGAATTAGTTTCAGTCTCTGCCACTGTTGTACTGTATGTTAGCAGTCATGAAATGACACTGACACTTCTAAAGAGTTGGAACCGGTGTTGGGAGTAACATCAGATTACTTTTTCAAGTAACTAGTAAAGAAATGCATTTACAACAAAATATAAAAAAAGATACCTTTTAAAATACTTTGTTTCCCCAATAATTGACTGACTCTGAGAAATTGGGAGTAAAGGTGCGTTCACGGCATGTTGGAAATATCGTAATTATGAGATTTCAAATTGTAAAAAGCGTTCATGCCCTTGCAGAGCTCATAATTACAGCTTGTAATGTGTGAATTTTCAGAGAACTCCTACTTGTACCACCTGATTGCTGTAGATTCATTTAGGCGTTGATAAGTTTTGCCATAGAAATCATGCTATCACCCAAGCACTCCCATTCAAAAGGCATTTTGACCTAAAATGAAAATATGGTCAAACTTAAATTGGCGTTTCCATTCTAACTATACTTTTACACAAAAGTTTGACTCGGGTAGATTAACAAAAAGAGCCTAGGTTTAATTTTGGTGAGAGTAACCTGCAAACTCTGAATATTACACTATAACCTGCTATAATTAAATGTTAAATTTCACAAAGATACCTTATGTATTTAATCTCACTTTATTAACCCATAATAATAAGCAAAAATGACTGTGAAAATGAAAGTGTTGAACTTTCTTCTTCTGTGTCCTATTCTTCTGCAACAGCAGCACAGCTCACAGGTTTGCATCGCTTCTTTCTGCTTCTTCTTCACCTGTGTTTTGATCAGGAGATTCAGTCCTCTTACAGAAGATGTGTCATAGCGCCCCCTACCATATAACAGTGAAAACACGGAAAGCGTCTGGGAAGCGTTTTCTCACAAATGACAGAAAATTCCGTCAATGGTGGGAAAATAGTTAAGATTTAGATATTTATTCTGGAAAACAAGATAAAAATACTAAGTAATAAAATCATATTTGGTAGTGTAGACTCACATTACATCAAAATGACTGCAGGATTTGACCTCTTTCACCATATTCATCGTACATTCAGTCACAGTCTAACCTGAAGTCTGGCCTCTGGACATCCGCAGTGTTGTTAGTATTCTGATGACCCTCGGGCGACACCGTGACTCTGGTTATGGGGCCAAAGATCAAGACATGATTGAATTACCTGCTCATCTGGATAAAAAGACACGCTCCCCATCGGCCTTCTTATGTCATCTCTGAATCCGACAGAATCAGCCAAAATGATGGAGCCAAAATACAAGTTTTTAGATTCTGACATGTGAAGCACTTTGAGTTGCACTATATTTGATTTTAATGAAAAGTATAAAAACTAGTATTATATATTATATTATATATATATATATATTAATTTCCATGACTTTTCCTGATCTATAAAACACTTTTAAAATTAGGTTTCATCATATATTCAGATTTTTACAGTGTGAATTCTGGTTCAAAAGAAAAAGAAATCAGTTGTTTTGCCTGTTAATTATTTTAAGTCATGTTGAAAACATCAACTTTGAGAAACACTGTTTTAGATGTTTGCCTTCGGTTTAAACATTCACAATTGGACAGGTTTCATGTATGAAAGTGGATAGTGAGTTTGAGACTGACCCGTGATTACATGAATGCTGATATCAAAAAGACTCTCTTTAGCTTGTTGTTGCAAATGATCACTAACGAACCGGTATAAAGCATGAAAAACACTGAGTTCCTGATGCTGTTTTGGGTCAGAGGATGTTGCTCTGTGCTTGATTTGTTTATGTAAATTTTGGCAGTAAAAGTTTTTACACACATAAGCACATTCAGAATCAGAGCCTCTCTAATTGTACCTCAGAGTGCTAATAAATACACGCATGAATAATGCAAACACTGAATGAGACAGAATTGGCCGCCGCTCAAAACTCCCCGAATTACAGGATGAGAACGAACAGAGCAGATCTGTGGAAATAGATTCACTTATCCAGTGTTTCAGGAGGATGATGATGAGACCAAATGATGGTGGTGAGAATCCCTGAGTCATGTTTGGTCGAAAGGCCACGGATAAAGACATTGTGATCACGGGAAACGTGATTTTTCATGATCATTTCTAATCAAACGAGGTTGATTTAATGTAACTGCAAAAGTCCATCCAGAGTTTGATCTTATTCACTCATGTATATAGTTTTAGTTTCAGTTATTACCATAATAACCCTAGTCCCAGATCCAGACTTTCAATCTTAGACTTTGAAAATTCATCATCAAATATTATTAAATTATAATATTATAAAACTATGATAATGTAAGCAAAGACAGAAATAAGCATGAATAATTTCAATGTTTATTTGTGTATTATAATTCATTTTCATTTTACACAAATAACGACCATTTGTGGCATCATTTACAACACACCAAACTATTGTTATCTCCTTAGTAGAACTGTATTAAAAGTTGTGATTGTTTTATTTGTATTCATTTAATTAAAGTTTGAGACGACATATTGTCAGTGAAGTGTGTAATGAAGAACAGCAAAATATCACTTAAACACCAGGGTAAATATCACTTTATTTATTTATTTATTTAGATAAAAGTAATTTATTAATCATCAAGATAAATATCTCTAATTTTTTCATTCATCAAGATACATATTTATTAATTTATAAAGATAAATATAATTGATTAATTTATCAATATGACTATCTCTTATTTATCAAATATCACTTTGTTTGTTTGTTTATTTATTTATCTATCTATCAAGAGGAATATCACTTTACTATTTATCAAGATAAATATTACTTGTTAAGTTATTGTTTGTTTGTTTGTTTGTGCTTTATTTCAAGATGCATAAGATCCTAGAAATGTACATAACAGAGGTCATTTAAATATGGAGGACTATAACCTTGACTATAACATTTAGTGGACTTCAGTCCATATAACATTTAGTGGAAAATGGTACAAATAGTCATTAGTGGCAGTTTTTTAATTAAAATATTTTATTGAGTATACTTTGTGTGGTATTAGATGTATCACAGTCCGTTTAGATGATCTATTAATGTCCCCATGAAACAAAAAATGTTGTGTTTTTTTTTTTTGGGGCTTTTAGTGTTTGCCTTCTGTTATCTATAAGCTAGTGTGCTCCAAAACAATGACAAAAGTAGCATTTAGAAGATATAAGCGTTCAAAACAGTCTCTCACTTCCGACTATATGGATCAATGATTTTGATGACATCACTCTGCACTTCAGCTTCTAGTTTTTTCTGTCCAATCAAATGCTCTCTAGAGTCTGAAGCTCCGCCCCCTACATTAAAAATAGACACTGAAGCTGCGGCTGAAATCAGTCACACTTTCACTATTTTCTACATGGTGAATAGCACATAGTGCACTATATAGGGGATAGGGAACAATTCAGACAGTGTAAATATGCTTTCCATTGGGATGAATGAAGACTGGTTTCACGTAAGTTTCACGCGAACCGCCACAGCTCTGGTCCAGAGACACGATACACAGAGTGGATCATATATCATTGAGTCGCCGCAGACCACGTATTAGACCCATTTGAATTCTGCACAAAATGGTGTATTTTAAAGCGATATGGAGGAGATTAGGAGGAGAAACGGTTAGAGGTTATGAGTAAACTGTGGCTTTACTAAGCTCAAGACTCTGGCTTTGTTTTGATATAAACAAAATGCTATTTATTTTATTTTTTTCAAAAGGGGGAGGAGCTGTTCGATATGCCCCGCCCTCTCTTACTGTTTGTTTCAGTGGAAATGACATCAGCACATTGAATAATGCTGCATGTTTCAAGGCACTTCAGTGGGCATTTAACCTCTATCGGTGCGCTGGTGTGGACCGGCATGTTCCCGCCACTGCGGGCCGAACTCATTAAGCTCGACAGAAGAAGCTGAATCAGAAGTTCAGACAAGTCTTTAGTGTGTGTGTGTGTGTGTGTGTGTGTGTGTGTGTGTGTGTGTGTGATTTCAGCTGCTCCGGGCGGAACACAAATAAACAAGCAGGGAGTGTTGTAAAACAAAAAAACAGATTTAATTAGCTTGTTAAGACGGGTTTGGAGCGCACGGACGCGTTCACACGCGTTTCCCTTCCAATCAGTCTGTCTTTGATGCATCTTACGACTTTCACCCAGTTAGAAATGTTTGTGTTCTGGTAGTGTTTTCAGCGGCTAGTTTTATTTTAAGTGACGTGACGTGAAGATCAAGTAAGGTAACTCATACTCTGAATTTGTCCTCTGCATTTAACCCAGCCAAGTTAGTGCACACACATTAGGAGTAGTGAGAAGTGAACACACACACACAGACACACACCCGGAGCAATGGCCATTTTTGTTCCCAGAATGTTCTTCTAAAAGAATAACATTCTCTAAATACATTCTAAAATTATCTTTAGTGATAACATTGTTAGAACATTATCCCCTAACATTCTTCTGATCAGATGATGTTGGCTGCTTGTTGGTGATACAGATGTAATTATCACTTAGTGCTCTGATTCACTGATCTCATCCAGGAGATAATCTTTGATTATAGAGGTGTTATTCATTTTATGTGGTTTATTATAATATATATATATATATATATAATATATATATATTTATTATAATACACCTGTGATCATGCAGTCTTCTTTAAGGAACATGCAGACATCAAGAATCAGCATATGAATCTCAACAACGGGGACATGCTTCATGCTGCAATGCATTCGGGGTGCATCATACAAAACTCACCCATGGCTCCTAGAATGCATTGTGGCATGAAGCAATGTCACTGTCCGAGTGTGTCTAATAGATGCAGGATTTCAAAATGTTTAGTGTACAATGTATTAAAATACTTTAGATTATCTGATTAAAACACTGCTGGATCTCATGCTGGAATATTATCACAGGTCTATTATAATCAATCACGTGAAATTTACAAAATCTATAGTTTCTGGATGAGTCAGTGAATCAGACCATAAATGATGATTATAGTTGTATCCCCATATAGCCAATATCTTCTGATCACATTTTCTCTTTTTGCCATAACAAACACAGTTACAGCAGCCTGATAAAAAAAATAATATTAGAAAAACAAGGGTCAAGAGCACAACAAAGGCAAACACTGATCACCATAATGATGACTTCAAACAAAACATTTTTCAACATCCGAACATCGAATAATTCTCAATAAGAACTTTGTTATCCTCATAGCATAATTGCCTAAGTCATTTTTTAATTAATTATTTCTTAGGCAATTATGCTATGAGGCTAACGTTATGTAGACCTATGACAGAAATAAAGTCAAACTGGTAAGTGAGGCTGGTATTGCTGTTTGTGGTGTTTTCCACGTCCAGTGCCTGCTAGGAAGCTTCCCACTTAAAACTTTATAGGAATGTTAGAGGATAATGTTCTAACAATGTTATTTTACAGGCTAATAAAAATTCACTAAGGTATGTGACAACAGTAAATGGACAAATCAATTATAGGCTACAGATTGATTAACCAGTTTGTTACAGCAGTTTATCACTATTTCCACCAAAGTGCTCTTATAATGCCTTTTTTTCAACAAAAACAGTCACAGCTCTTGTATGATTAGCTAATCTCTGAATTCTAGGGGTGTAACGGGACACATAAGTCCCAGTTCGGTACGTACCTCGCATTTGGGGTCACAGCTCGATACAAGTTCGGTATATTTACATATTTCATCACTGGACTTCCATGACACAAATCAGCACAATGCTAAATTATTTTGTCTCATTACAACAGCGGAAACAACTTAAAATACTCACACCGATAAGAGTAAGACATCATTCGAAACTGTAAAGGGTTTTTACAGTTTTTCTATTTTTATTTGTGAACATTAACAATAAAAACAAAACATTGTGCTTTTGTAAAGTAAAGAAAACAAACAGAATATTGCTCTCTGCGTCCCGGTTTATTTTCCGTTAAGTTTGTGGAGCGCGTCACAAAAATATATCGAAACTCAGCGTATAGGCTTCTAGCAATCTCTTGTGTGTCATCTGAACTCCTTTTTTGGGTTGGTGCGTAGATCGTCTATTCTTCTGCTCTTTTTCCTGTTGTGGTGGTTAGCAAACAGCGTTGCATTACCACACGCGCCCCCTTCTGGATTGGAGAGTGGATCGCCTGTGACTGACTGTATTCGTCGTTTGACTGTATGCACAACCATGACGGTTCAGGATTGAATACATGTACCATTACACCCCTACTGAATACCAGTTTATCTGATTGAGTCAAGTTGCTTAATGGTGCTGATTTGTAAATATGGGTGGCCATATGCTAATGAGGTCATGGTTTTTTTTGGAAGTCGACCTCAAGACGACCTTGTTCTCCACAATAGACATGATGTTAGTTTTTTATGTGCGAGTTATGAAAGTTTAAGCATGTCACATAGTACATCAAAGGGCTTTTCCTGTGATATGACCCATGAAATGATTTTAAATATATGACCTGTCTGATGCATCACGTGATGTGATCTTCATACTGTCAGTATAAGTGATAAATCAGTGTAGAAGAATGCGGCTAATGCTAACTATCTCCCAGCGTCCTGTTCCACGCGTGTCTCTTCTGTCAGCGTTGGCTTCACATGTGCTATTTTCAGCCATTAGGATAATCAGATGGAAATCCGCCTCCTACTCTCAAACACACACCTTTTCAGCACTTGTCCGCCCAATTAATATTCAGTTTTTAAAGGCTGACATTTGGCACGTTAACTGCCACCAGCGTGTGGTAACCGTGGTGATGTTGTCATAGCTGCGGGTCTGGTGTCTGTGTAAACGTCAACGCTCAAACTAAAGTGATGTTTTTATCGTTTATTCAGCTGTGGTGATGAAGTGGAGATCAACAGAGACACTTTAACCCAGTGAGTTCTCCGGCGCTTGCTTCTGAGATGTTTCTCCAGCAAAACAACCCCAGAAATCACACACGTGACTTAACGTCTCAAACTGTTTTCTGCTAAGATACCAAAGTCTGCAATCAAAAGATTGAAACTCATTAAACTCTCAAGAATGTGTTTTAATGTTTTTAAAAGAAGTCTGTTTCCTGATCACCAAGGCAGCAGTTATGTGATGAAAAATACAGTAAAAACAGTAATATTTTGAAATATTGTTATCATTTAAAATAGCTGTTTTCTATGTGAATATACGTTAAAATACGTTTATTCCTTTGATCAAAGCTACATTTTCATCATCATTACTCCAGTCTTCAATGTCACATGATCCTTCAGAAATCACTCTAATATGATGATTTGACACTCAAGAAACATTTCTGATTATTATCAGTGTTGAAAACAGTTCTGCTGCTTCATATTTACCAGAACACGGTGAATAAAACGTTCTTGGTGGAACATGAAAATGTTCCTCAGGTCAAGGCCTTTTTTGTGTTTACGAGAGCTTTATTTTGAAGGGCAGGAGGATTGAAAGGCATGTGACAGGTGTCGATGTGGCATGTGATGTGCTGTCAGGTGACCGGCGGTCAGGTAAGTGTGGTTGTTCATTCTGATGAGGAGGCCATGCTGATTCCTCGCTGTGCTTTGTGTTGTTTGGTGTTAAGTAACTTAGTGTTGGTTGATTCACTGACAGTTTCTAATCAAAAACACTGACCTAAGAAATCATATGTAGCTGGTCTTGTAGTGGTCAGAGATGCACAGAGACAATGGACGTAGATGTGTGTGTGTGTGTGTGTGAGAGAGAGAAAGAGAGAGAGAGAGAGAGAGAGAGAGAGAGAGAGAGAGAGAGAGAGAGAGGGAGAGAGATATGAACCCACTTTGTTGTTGGTTTTATAATGCTGTAAAGAATCAATTCTGTATAGGCTTGTACTGCTTGTTTAAAACCATCTGAAGATTTGTTACCATTTCTTCTTCTTCTTCTGTTTGTATTCAGAAATATATTGTCTAGATTAAATAACTCTGCTTTTTCTGGTGAAAGAAGCAGCGATTTATTGTCCAGCTTGATCCTGAAATGTGAGTGAATGTGTTTTCTGTTTGGCGACGTGAAAGCACTTTTATCTCCTTCATTCTCTGAACAGGCAGAGGAACATTTGTAAGATAACCAGTGCGTTTCTACGATAAAGTTTAATGAGTTTTTTCA
>CM040817.1:19386701-19429201 GCA_022828995.1 Vimba vimba | reverse complement strand
CTGCTACACTGTCCTAATGCTTCAGGTCTGCGCACCTTTAGACCAACTGATGTCCCAACGACAGGAAAAACCACTTCTTGCTGCCTTTCCAGAAGGGCGTCCATTTCCGAATAAAACTTGAAACGGATACTCCCCTTCTCTCTAGGTTTATTGCTATCTTTTATTTTTTTGTAGGCCTCTATAAGTGTGTTCCACTTCCTGGCCACCTTGTCAGGGCAGAAAGACTGCAAGAAATGGCTGGACAACTTATCCGCAGCATCTCTCCACAGATGCTTTTTACTGCGCATTGCAGATTTAAGCCGTGCGTTCAGCTCTTCCAGAGTTTTCGGGAGACCCTCGCCTTCTCTCTCGATGTGCTGCCGCATAAGATTGATCAAAAACAAAGTTTGCTCTTTGTTGAAGCCATCATTTGCTGGCAGTGGAATGAGTGATGGTAATGTGTTGGATGCAGCATCACTGTTCTCCTGTTGGCTTTCTAAAATACGGGAAAAAAGCAACAGGTTAGCAAGCACGATATTACTACCATTGTAATTATTGTTATCTAACCTTTTATGGTATGCAAGTCTTCAGCTTCAACCATGTTTATCATGATTGTCATGTCCTCATTCAAGTAGTATGTGGTGGGATCTGCTGCCGTCTGGTACAAGGGACCGGTGAATGCAGTGCTCCTCTCGGGATCCATGAACATGTTCACGTTGTTGTCCAAATATACTAGAAAAATGCAAACACTGTTAAAAGGATAGGATTTTTTGTCATAATTTACTCACTCTCATGTTGTTCCAAAACTTTATGAGCTAATTTCTTCTGTACATTTTGAAGAATGTTGGTAACCAAACAGTTGATGGACCCCATTGACTTTCATAGTTTTTTTTTTTTTTTTCTACTATGGAAGTCAATGGGTGCTGTCAACTGTTTGGTTAACAACATTCTTCGAAATATCTTCTTTTTGTGTTCAGCCAAAGAAAGAAACTCATACAGGTTTGGAACAACATGAGAGTGAGAAAGTAATGACAAAATTTTCATTTTTGGGTGAACTGTCCCTTTAACATCACATCTGTAATGCTTTGGGTTAGTTCATTCACTAGTTCATTTAATATGAATAAACATGAACAAACAACTCTCCGTGTTCAAAAAGTAATTTACAGATAAACCGTGCACAATTTCAAAACCTCAATTTATCAGTCTATAAACAGATAATAATACTTCGACAGATAGAACCGACTCATTCGCTTCTTTCTGAGTCGGTTCTTTTTTATTCATTTATTTCGAATCGGTTCTTTGATTCACTAACCCGTCTGGACATGCTTATTGGCTCTGCGTAAGGAGCGTGCTTGCGTCATCAACCCAGAAGTAAAGTTCGATTCCGTGAGATCCAGTTCGAAAACTATTAGTTCTGAAGTCGAACGAATCACTAGTATTCTGCACAGAAAATGCCTAAACATCATCATGTCCACAGACAGAGTTTGGATAGTAAGTTACTCTGTGCACCACTGAGTTTGAGACACAGACAAACAGAAGCGCTAATAAACATTATATTCCTAGTTTCACTTACTGTTGAGGCGCTGAGCAGCCATTTTGCTTTCTGAAGTCGGGGATGTTGTTGTTTCTGCGGTTTCTCCGAGTTCCCCATCAGCTTCATTCTTCAGGATCAGTCGCTGTGTTGATCGCAACACAGAGGAGATCAGTACCCTAAGTCAGAGAAAAGCTGCATTTAAGTAAAGCATACAGTCATAGTACAGTTACTAATTTAAAGGGCTTTGCTACACAAAATTCATTATAACATTTAATAACATACGGTTTACATATCTCATGTTGCAGACTAAAATGAAATCGGAATTACTAAAACGAGCCCCCATCCTTTGAGTTCTGCTGGTTACAAAACGACCGATTAAAGCCGTTTTGAAATACACTGAAAAACAGCCCACCTTCTGCGTCTCCTTTCTTCTTCCGTTATGTTTTTTACGTGAACTTCGTATTTGTTCTGTAGTTGTTTATATTGCGAAACTGGAAGCACAACAAAGGTTTCCTTGGACGCCTCCATGTTGGTTTTTCCGACTTGTGTTCCGTCAACTCGAGGGTGACGTAATTCCCAGCTACGACTTCCTACTTCCGAGATCAATGTAGCGCAGCATTAACCCCTTCACTCCTGATTTGTGTCCTTCACACCTGAATTTTGTCCACTGAGCAATTTTTTTAATCTACTTGATACTTGCTCTTCTCCAGTGTAGAAATTAAACAAAAAAAAAAAAAAATCATTTTTTTTATTAGATTTTTTATGTTACAATGGACAACACGATTGAAGAAACATAAAATATATATATATATATATATATATATATATATATATATATATATATATATATATTAACACAGTGAACTAGTGTTGAAGATTAAAACATACTGTAACAATGAGCAATGCAATATGAATGTAGAAAAAAAGGTAAGATGAAGTCTCAAAAACTCGTCTGATTCTTTTTGCTGGTTGCAAAAACTGACAGTTAATGGTCACAACATAATAATTAATAAACATTAATGTTCATAAAAAATTAACATTAGAATTGCTCTGTATTTTAGCTTTGGAATGCTTTAAAAAAATCATAAACTGGCACACAACTAACATTAAACATAAAAATTGGTTGATCAGGGACCAATTAGTGACCAGGCAAAACTCAACTCATCATAAAAGCTTATCATTTTATTGGTTTACACACACACACACACACACACACACACACACACACACACACACACAAAATGTGATGTCCATTCCACTGGACGAAGTAAAGGAGTTTCTGAGGTAGCCTAGGCTATATAAATGTTATTTATAGCTTATTAAATGCACAGACTTTTCTGTATGGATTGAATTCCCAGGGTTGCCAACTCTCACGCATCTGGCGTGACAGTCACGCATTCAGCCTCAATCTCACGCTCTCACGCTTAACAAAGAAATCTCACGCTAAATTAGACATTCTTCTGTGCTGTATTTTTTTTCACTCGTGTGCACTAAATTTCAGAATTACTATAAACAATTCAGGCTCTTAACTACTGGATGGACCACTATTTATGGCGCAAATTAGTTAAAATCTCCCGGAATCTAGAGCGAGCACGCATGCGAGACAGAAACTGTAGCGCACGCACGGCGTACGGCAGCGTTGAGCATTGTAGCCAATCACTGACATGTCTGTTGAACGCATTGGCCAATCAGAGGCGTTTAAATGAGTCGCTGTCCTGAAGATGTGTTTTGCGCGAGCTCACCGAGTTCTACACTTTCGCAAACCAGTCATTATTATTGCCTATAAACTTAAGATGCAAATAAAAGATTCACTGCAATGTATTTGATATTCTTGATGCTGTTCTGATGCGCTCCATTACGCACCGCTCTGTTTGGTGTTAGGATGACTAAAAGTTCAGCGGTCTAGCTCTTCAATGTCAGAATGATTAAAGAAGTGAACGAATGCCTGGCAAAATGTAAGTGGAAAACATTTAATATTTGACTGTTTTACAATAGAAATGTTCAACTACCGACAGTATCCGGTGACGCGAATTACTCAAATTTTTATTTATTTACGTTACTAAATTTAGCCTTTTTGAATTGAAAATATGCTATAATTTCTTTGATTCATTTAGAGAGCATGCATGCATAATTAAAAATAAAATGTTATTTGCAAATAGTTACAATTATTTCACTAATACAATAAGCTTTTTTTTCTTTATTCCCTTAAATCGCTTTTATAATTAATTCCTTTAAATAAAAATACCCCAAAAAAATTGGGTTGGAATACCCCCCCCCCCCCCCCCCATTGAAATATACCCCCCCCCCCCCCCCCCCCCCCCCCCGTTGGAGAAGTGTCACTCCGAGCTAAACTCAAAAGTTGGCAACCCTGAATTCCTTTGCTGTCTTGAACATTTGTCAACATATGGATAACAGGATACTGTATCCCACAGCACAATGCTCTTGACTTGACTTTAGTTTCCAGTGACTTATCAGCTACAATTTTTACCATCTTTTTGTGACCGGTGCCCAAATTTTAGCATGCTATTGTTTGAGATGTTTATTTGGAATGTGTTGTAAGTCACTTTGGGTAAAAGTGTCTCATTAATGCATAAAAGTGTTGCATCAATTATGTACTTTCACCTGCAAAGAAGATTGAAATTGTATTTTGCTTAAAGCCTGCACTGTAAAAAAAAAAAAAAGAAAATCCGTAAAATTTACGGTAAAATCCGGCAGCTGGTTGCCAGAACTTTACTGTAAAAAATACGGTAGCAACATGTTAGGTTTTACAGACTTAATTTAAATCGGTGGGAAAATTAACATTATATCAGATAGTAATATATATATATATATATATTTTACTGTAAATTTAAGTACTATATCTGTTTTATACCATTGTAATACACTACCAACCACCAACCACAGTGGTGATGAGTCACATGATGAATCATAGCTCATCACAAGCAGCTTCCACAAGAAATATAATACTAATAACATATAGCAGCTTTTCAGTGTAATGCACACAAACACAAAACGCCATCATGGTAACACACATGAAATTTTAAAAATGCAATAAACATTAATTTAACAACATTAAATGTAATATAAAACCCTAAATGATTGGAAAAAACTAAGATAAACTATGAAGAAACATATTATTTCAACAAAAATTGTTTATAGTACGGAAACTTTCTGTTAACCAATTAACAGTTTTTCACCATATAATTTTTTACAGTATTTACCGTTAAAATCATGATAATTTTTACAGTGTATTTTTAAATCATTTTAGATTTGTGTTTGTATTGATTTGTCCCCCTTGTTTTATTTTATTTTATTTTATTTTATTTTATTTTATTTTATTTTATTTTATTTTATTTTATTTTATTTTATTTTAAGAGAGGTTTTCCTAAAAATGTATATTGAGATTTTATTTTACATTTTATTATATTTTAACCTTTATTGCCATGAAAATAGGCTTGCGTTAAACCACAAACAATAACCCAATTCTGTGTTCTCTCGATTCCTAAATCTCTTAACTTCTGGCGGCCGATCACGCAAGTCAAAAAGTAGATCAGTAGTTAAAATCATGGTTGAGTTTTCTTCTGGTTCATTCATTCACTTCAGAAAGGAAAGTCAAGTTGAGCGATTAGCATTGTGGTATAGGTATACAGCTATTAATTACATGACAATTGAAGTCGGCATAAAAAGGATGTTGCGCTAATCTTTTCTTCTCTATTGTGTCGTATATCCGATAGAAACGGCTTCTGGAACAAGAACAAATGTTGGGCGGGGCTTGATTTTGTCTGTGAGGAATTGATTGGATGATTGTGGTTTGCTATTGGCTGATCTCATGTGATTGACAGGTTGCCCCGCCCTCGTCATCAGAGAAGAGATGAACTGCAAGAGGGAGGGGAAGTTATTGTGATTAAAGATTACGACGGCACAACAAATAAAAAAATAATGATGTGCAACAATAAATGATTTCCATAAAAATAAGAATAATCCGTTTTGATTTCATAGTGACATTAAGCACATTTCCTTCCAGTTCTGGCTGTAATAGTATTCTGTTCCTGTGAGTGAAGTAGAATAACATCACAAGTTTGAGGAATAATGTGGGACACATGACAGACCGACTGCAGAAACGTGTGGGACCTCACACCTTCACACAGACTCCTGTGGGATGCTGATGATGAGACGTTTGCGCTGCAGGTGTAGCTTTAGTGAGGGATCAGGGATCTGGACTGACACAACAGAGTTGACTTTATATCAACTCCAGAATGTGAGCTGTAAACTTGACTGTAACCTGAACCTCTGTGCCTATGGAGGTAGATTTGTGTCTTTATTATTCAATCAAAAAAAAGGTTGCTTCAATCAAAAAATATATTTTCAATCAAAAAAACCCGTTTCAATCAAAGAAAAAAAGTGTTTGAATGCAAAAATATATTTGAGACTCAAAAAAATGCATTTGAACACTATTTTTTTTTGCTTGAAAATGTTTTTTTTGATAGAAGTGAAGGTTTTTTTGTTTGAAGCAACTTTTTTGATTGAAGTATTGTTGTTTTGTGTTTGGGCCATATTATGGGTAGGACATTTGTGTCTTTATAATTCAATCAAAAAAGAAGTTGCTTCAAACAAACAAAACATATTTTCAATAAAAAAATCACTTCAATCAAAAAATAAACCTTTTCAATCATAGAAAAAATGTTTTTGAATGCAAAAAAATATTTGAGACTCAAAAAATTGCACTTGAACACTTTTTTTTTGATTGAAAATGTTTTCTTTGATTGAAGTAATCTTTTTTGTGTTTGGACCATGTTATGGGTAGGACATTTGTGTCTTAATTATTCAATCCCAAAAAAGTTGCTTCAATCAAAAAAAAACATTTTCAATAAAAAAAAAAATAATTTCAATCAAAGAAAAAACTGTTTAAATGCAAAAAAAAAAAAAATCATTTGAAGTGTTTTTTTTTATTGAACTTTCTTTTTTTTTGAATGAAGTGAAAAAAGTTTTGAAGTCGTTTTTTTTAAAAATCATTTTGACACAAACGTACCGCAGTGGGGGCGGGTGCTTCCCCATTGGTCAGACATGTTTGAGTGACAAGTGTCTACACCAACGACGTCTTTCTGACAAGCAAGTCATGGTCGCCACTCGCCAGCGAGCCAGGAAGCAGTGGTGGAGTTGTTGGTAAGTAGATAAAACCGTATTAAAATGATTGGTGTCACGTTATTAGCCTACTCTGTTTGATATTTCGATTAAACATACAGCTTGCTAACTTAGCTCACGTTGACTAATTTGTGTGATGGTGTTAGATATCTGACGCCTCATATTGTCAGGCAGGCTAGCAGGGTGCGCTAACGGCTAATTGAATTGTTTATTTCACTTAAGTAACGTTACAGAGGCTTGCTATGTGCTTGTGCTATATTGTGTTATAATACGTAACGTCATTAGTGGTCAAACAACAGTCCACAGGCCAACTGTTGCCCACAGCGCTGCCTGTTTAGCAGCAACAGGTCATGCAGAGCCTGAGTCTATCTTCTCACACAGCCCACAGGATTACAGCTATTTGACCGTCCCGCTCTCTCTCTCGCTCACGGGTAGTGGTCTCCCCACCATCACAGTCAAATGCTCGCAGACACAGAGGCAGATGCTGTTATTTTGAGAGCGGGGCTTACATATGCCGTCCCGTACGGAAAATAATGTTGCATACCACCGGTAACATGAATATATATTCCGTTGCTCGGTGCGCAAACTAGCTGTGTCAGGCATTATTTATAAGTAGCCTAATGTCCTGCACAACTCCACATGGAAAACTGGCAGTTCAATGAAGTGATGCTTATTGTCTGACATAGTGTACAAGTAGTTACTAGCTTAAAGTATTGTGCCAATAATGATCCTTCTGGTAAATTTGGCATTCAGTTGAGACACAAAAGCTCTTAGTTATGCTGTGTGAGAAGATAGACTCAGGCTCTGCATGACCTGTTGCTGCTAAACAGGCAGCGCTGTGGGCAACAGTTGCGCACCCTGCTAGCCTGCCTGACAATATGAGGCGTCAGATATCTAACACCATCACACAAATTAGTCAACGTGAGCTAAGTTAGCAAGCTGTATGTTTAATCGAAATATCAAACAGAGTAGGCTAATAACGTGACACCAATCATTTTAATACGGTTTTATCTACTTACCAACAACTCCACCACTGCTTCCTGGCTCGCTGGCGAGTGGCGACCATGACTTGCTTGTCAGAAAGACGTCGTTGGTGTAGACACTTGTCACTCAAGCATGTCTGACCAATGGGGAAGCACCCGCCCCCACTGCGGTACGTTTGTGTCAAAATGATTTAAAAAAAAAACGACTTCAAAACTTTTTTCACTTCATTCAAAAAAAAAGAAAGTTCAATAAAAAAAAAAACACTTCAAATGATTTTTTTTTTTTTTGCATTTAAACAGTTTTTTCTTTGATTGAAAATATTTTTTTTTGATTGAAAATGTTTTTTTTTTGATTGAAGCAACTTTTTTGGGATTGAATAATTAAGACACAAATGTCCTACCCATAACATGGTCCAAACACAAAAAAGATTACTTCAATCAAAGAAAACATTTTCAATCAAAAAAAAAGTGTTCAAGTGCAATTTTTTGAGTCTCAAATATTTTTTTGCATTCAAAAACATTTTTTCTATGATTGAAAAGGTTTATTTTTTGATTGAAGTGATTTTTTTATTGAAAATATGTTTTGTTTGTTTGAAGCAACTTCTTTTTTGATTGAATTATAAAGACACAAATGTCCTACCCATAATATGGCCCAAACACAAAACAACAATACTTCAATCAAAAAAGTTGCTTCAAACAAAAAAACCTTCACTTCTATCAAAAAAAACATTTTCAAGCAAAAAAAAATAGTGTTCAAATGCATTTTTTTGAGTCTCAAATATATTTTTGCATTCAAACACTTTTTTTCTTTGATTGAAACGGGTTTTTTTGATTGAAAATATATTTTTTGATTGAAGCAACCTTTTTTTTGATTGAATAATAAAGACACAAATCTACCTCCATATGTGCCCACGAGCAAAGCATTTCACATTTAAATGACAGTTGGTCAATTTAAGGCAGTTGGTTTCTCCATGTGAAATTAGTTAACTCAAGTTTTAATTTAGTGCATTTTTACAGTAACATACTGTAGATTACAGTAAAGAACTGTACAATTAACAGTAAATTATTTTACTGTAAAAAAACCTGTTAAGGTCTAACAGTGTATATATATACACACACACACACACACACACACACACACATATATATATATATATATATATATATATATATATATATATATATATATATATATATATATATATATATATATATTCATTTTGCTTTACAGTAACCAATTACAATCACATAATCATATAGGTGTGTGTCGATTACACTATCATTCTTGACTGCTTTGAGTCCAAAGATCCTAAAATTCTCAGTTCACTCTGGCAAATCTAAGACTCTTTGATGCAAACTTAAAACTTTGTCTTGTAGTGTGTGCTTCATTTAACCCTTTGAATAGGCATGCAGAAGTCACTTTTCAACTCTTTAAGAAATGCACACAGTCGCTGTATTCCCAGAAGATCACAGCGACATGTTTCCGTCTCGTGAACGAGAGTGTGTGAATGCTGATTCTAATGAAATATGAGTTGGATGCTCTGCTTGCCGTTCTTAAATTATTCATAATGACTCGATGTCTGAATGTTCAGGTCAATGGACAGAGTAACGTGCGTCTCACAATTACACCGGTTGTGTTTCTGATGAACCTCGTCTCTGCTCGCAGTCTTCATCACTCTTCCGTTTGATGGCCTGTGCTAAATATATCTCTGCCTTTGCTTCTAAGTGTTTCTCTGTCTCTCAGTGGGTCTGACAGCTGTTTCCTGTCGTGTGTGTGTGTATGTGTGTGTGTCTCGAATCGATCAATGATCCGGTCACCTGTGGCGATCTGTGACAGAAAACACAGCAGAGAGCGAGAGGAAGATGGACGGTAACGAAGGGAAAGAGACTGAAGAGGTTGCAGTAACCAAACATCTACTGTTTTTTTATTACCAAGTTTGAAAAACACTGTTGGATAATCTGCAATGCGTTCTGTCATTCTGACATATAAAGTATCTGCTCTCTTAGAAACATTCCCACAGTCAAGTGATTAGAATGCTTAATGAGTTTTTAATTAATCTTTTTGAGTTGTTTTCTAGTAAATATCTCAAAATCCTTGAAAAAGAACGTAGGCGTATACTTGAGAAGCAACACTGCATGAGATATAAGGCTTGTTTCAAGGTTATTTTAGTGTCACTGACATACTATACATTTTTAATGGCCTTAATGGCTAACTAATTTGAGTCAAAGTTTTAGTATTTTTGTAATTTGCATTAATGTCTATAGAGTTATTAATCATGTTTATTTCAGTTTTAGTTATTTTAGTAGGGCCGACATCAAGTTCAACTAAATTAAAATGTTCCTTTTGCAATTAGTTGAAATAACTTAAATATTTTATATCATTACATTTCAGTTAACTTTGAAACTCTACACCCTTGTTACCTCATTTATTATACGCGGTTCTATGAATATGCAAATGAGCCCCGCCTCCACTCACTCACAGCAGCTCAGAGATCCACTCGTTGGCGATCACACGTTGATCTGATTGGTTACAAGGTAGTTTGTGACGTCAGAAACACCAGGGATTTCAAACCGTGTTTTTGAGACTGTCTTTGATTCACTGCAGTTTTAAGAAGAAAATACTCAGCAATGGTGTCGACTTATGAATTTGCACATGGTTTGTCTTAAATCATATTAAAAACACCACATAGACATATAAACAACATTAAAAGCTTTTAGAAGCTTTAAGAATATTGGGATCTTTGACTTTTGATTGCAGACTTTTGTATCTTGGCAAACCTCAGCGCAGTTTTAGACATTGTTGAGATCTCCTGTGTAACTCTTTAATCGTTCAAAGTAGGTGTTGATATGTTAATGAGAGAGTCATTTTTGCAGTTTAGTATCAGTAAATGTTCAAGATTGACTAGAGATTAAGTTTTATTTCCTCGATAAGTTCAAAACAAGCAAGTAAAATCTTTATTATGACCAGTCCATCTGATCATCCTTCCAGCAATGCTGTTTCTCCTCCTCATCCAGTTGAACAGGCCAAGGTCGGACTGTCTGATCACACTTCCTTTATCTGTTTTCCTTTTCTCAATTCCGCCGAGGTTTCACAGGTAAAGGTTTGCCTTTTACGAAAGACAAATAAAGGTGAAATAAAAAAGAGACTGGAGTGATTGAACAAGACACGCAGGTCAGAGAAGAGAGACAGACGCCTTTCCTCGCGCTTCCGATACGGTAATGATGCCGAGTTTGAGTTGACGCTTTGAACACGCAGACTTACCCCTCACACACTAAAACACACGCTGCTCCAGAGAGAGAAACGGAAGAAGAAGGAGAGAGAGAGAGAAAGTATGAAAGGGAAAGATATAGAGCTGTGGGCTCCCCGGGGACCCCTGGAGAACAGGCTTCATCCTTCACACGAGTCAGATTCAGTCACTATGGAAACCCCTCGTTATTTCATTTGCTGGAAGACGCCGCCACCGCAGTCGATGAGTGTGTGTGTGGAGGGAAAACACTGATGGGACCAATCGCACCCTCGTCCTGATTAAACCCAGAGCAGATGTTTCTGAGAGGGCTTTCGCGCGGGACACTTTCAGTCATTACGTCTTTGTGGTGCTCAGTGTTGGGAAAGCAACTTTGAAACGACTTCATCATGTTCCAGAAAGTCTATTGTCAACATTATTAGTTCTCATGTACAGTTATGCTCTGCTCTAAAATATTTTTTTTGGAGAAACTGGGTCAGCATCATATTTGCTGAATGAAATCCAATACTTGTTTCTTCCTAATTTTGGGGTGCTGATTCCAAAAATAGTGTTGTTTTGCTCTAGAAAAATATAATTTATTATTCATAGCATTTTTGTTTTTTGATACCCAATGTGTAAGGTGAAGACGTCTTGTATTATCCCTTAAAAACTGACAGAAAAACATGATTCTTGTCTTCCTCGGAGCCGGGTTACAACTATCTGTTTAATTCTCAGCCGATTTTTACATGCATGACATTATTTTATGCTTAATCCTGATTTCAAGGTTAGAATTTTGACCCATCTTTGTGGGTTTGTCTGTGGGTGTTTTACATCCAGACAGCGACAGAAAAAGACTTGCATTTATGTGAAGTTTTTTAAAATTAAAAGGAGTATTTGAACATATTCTTCCACTTTGCATATTGTAAATTCAATTTTTTGACATTTGACTGCTTTTGTTAATTTGATAAGTGCTTGATACACATATTATTTGAAAAATATTCATCCTTATTTTGTGAAAAATTATGTGATGGAAAGCTATAAATAATATTTTTGAACTTGGCATCATGAAATTATGCTTTTTTTTAGCTTTTTTTGCAAATCAGCAGAATTTTTTTTTTCAAGATGCTGTTTCAATAATAGCGTGGATTAATTTGGATTTGGACGCACAGAAGTTTTCACAAAAAAAAAATGGTCTAGTTCACAACGTGTGTACGCATATGAATTTTTCTTAACCTCACTCCAATGATAATGAATTTGAAGTGTCCTAAGTGAGTAAACTTATCAATTTGCATAAACCTCACCCACTCTCCATATAAGGGCTTTCTTCATAACCTTACAGCCTTATTGGTTTTTATATTCAGCTATGCTCTCCTCTGAAATATTTTGTTGGCTTGAAATTGGATCTCATTTTCATATTTGGATACACAATATAGAAAGTCTCGCCTAAATTCACATGTGTGTTTGCACTAACATAACCTCTTTCTAATTTTAATATGCACATCTGTATACGATGAAATCTCACAGCTCAAACTGTAACTCTGCTTTTCTTACTTTCACATTTGATGGAATAAATTTAAGATGAAATATATGTATACAATTTCATCTTGACACAACTATACAGACATCCAGAGTATGTGTTTTTTTTTTTTGCGTATGTGTGGTTTCAGTTCAGATGCAAAAGCCTCTAAAGTGCTATCTGAAATTTTCTTCTAGAATGATCATTTTTATCAAGCTTGTATATATAAATTCAGTCATTTCACTTAAATGGCAATGAAAATTACCTATGAATTGTCATTTAAGTGAAATTACTGAACTTAAATATACAAGCTTGATAAAAATGATCATTCTAGAAGAAAATTTCAGATAGCACATAAAGGCTTTTGCATCTGAACTCTTCATATATTTTTCGTAAATGTAGATATAACCACATGCTTAGTGAATAAGACCCATTGTTCTTTTGTAAATGCATTTTTTAAAACTTTTATCCAGTAATCCCATGCAATCTATAAGGTCATGGTAAGGTTGTGGAAGTTCACCACTGTAGGAACCCTGTGTTTGCTCCTCCTCACCTTCAAAAGCAGCAGAACAAACTCTTCCTCCGGCTTAGTTACCGCGGTGAAATAAGGTAAAGCTCAGATCTCACTGTTCTGTCAAGTATCAGCAGATTAAAACAGCAAACGCAGAAACCTGTGCGTCTGCTTCTGCTTTCAGTTGAAGGTGCGAGTTTGTTTAGAAAGTTTGAGACATTGTCAGCTTTGTGCTTCTTAAAACTCTTCCAAACGTTTCATGTCAAAGAAAATATGAAAGTCTTTTTAGTGCTGAAATGATGGTTTTATCTGACAGCTGGTGAAATAATTTCAGCAAAAAACAGAAGTTCCCCTCAAAACTCGGCCTATAGCAATGGTTTATATGTAAAAAAAGAAATATGGGCAGCTCCTCAATTTAATTGTCCACTTTAGACTAATTAAACTATAAGAAACTTTGCAACTTACTCTCACTGCATTGGACTATCAGGTAGGATTAATAAGATTGCATTGAGAAGTTACTTATAGTTAGTAGTTATAGTCTGTTGAGTGTTAAAGTGTTAGCAGATATTAAGAAGACAGTCTACTACTCTAATGAGAGTTAGTTGACATGTGGTTGCAAAATTGCTCAATAGTTATAGTAGAGTGTCTAAAGTGGACCATCAAAATAAATAGTTACTGAAATATGACTTTAGTTTACTTAAAAAACAAAACAAACAAAAAATAAAACCTTAATTTAGAAGCAGATCATTTTAATTTATTAATATAAAGGTATTCATCCTTTACGGCCCCTCATTGAGAACCACTATAAACTATAGTCTCTCCTGATCAGGCGGATCAGATCGGTGTGTGTTTTCCTACAGGAAAGCTCTAGGGATGACAGATAGTTGCGTTGATCCTGAGGGATTTCACATGTAAACACTAAACGTCTGAGCCGTTCACAACTTCCCCTCCGTTTATTCGGCTTCTGTGATTTCACTGTGCCAGACTGCTAATGAGTTACGCTAGGGAGGAGATCGTGTGTGTGTGTTGTGTGTGTGTGTGTGTGTGAGTGTGTGTGTGTGCAGGTGTTTGGTCTTCAATCTGCGCAGTGCGAAGGACTATCCCATCCCAGGAGGCTGTTAAGATACATATCAGTACAGTACACTATACTTCTGAAATGTAGACATTGTATGTATACAGCCTTCGACATACATGTGTGAAGTGTTTATATTTTGTTACCAGACTATATTAAGATAGTGTATGTATAACTTTAAAAATGTAGATGTTAGAAAAATGTACACATTCACTACTGTTCAAAGATTTGGGGTCGGTAAGATTTAAAAAATATTTTTGAAAGAAGTCTCATGCATTTATTTGATTCAAAATACAGTAAAAACAGTGATATTGTGAAATAATATTACAATTTACAATAACAATTTTTTTGTGTGAATACATGTTAAAGGGGTCATGACATGAATATCAGAAATCAAAACTTGTCTTGATCTTTTGACAAATAAGAGTCTTTAAAACATCCTGCAAGTTTCATATCTTAAAACATTCTCCTCGTTATAAACAAAGCATTTATTTAAGCAAGCTCTAAAAACACCTTGTTCTTCTGATATTGCAGGATCTATGATATTGTAACATGGGCAAACACATTTGCATATGACTGCCTCCAGAGCAAGACATTGACCAATAGTTATAAATCATTGCATCATAGGCACCGCCCACTGGCGTTCAGATGCTTAAACGAACACTCCACCGTTTTTTGAAATGGGGCTTATTCACCTTCTTTCCTACATTTAGATAGGTGGGCAAATGCATTTTTGTCTCAGTGCATGCATTGTTTTAGTTTGACAGGGTCGGCGCTAGCTTAGCTTAGCATAATTAATGGAATCCTTTGTTGCCAGCTAGCATGTCCTGAGTAAAAGTAATAGAAAAAATAGAAAAAACCCACCTAATTACTTCTTGTGGCCTGCGTATTCACAACAGGTACAAATAGCAATGCAGATTAACACTAGGCGATTTCCTAGGCAGATATTGACTTGGGACTATATTAGGGGGAAGCACAGGCGAAGCACTGCTACTTGGGCGCAGAGATATCACGCCCAAGTAGCAGTGCTTCGCCTGTGCTTCCCCCTAATATAGTCCTTAATATATAAGTCAATATCTGCCTAGGAAATCTCCTAGTGTTAATCTGCATCGCTATTTGTACTCGTTGTGAATACGCAGGCACAAGAAGTAATTAGGTGAGTTTTTTATATCACTTTTACTCAGGACATGCTAGCTGGCAACAAAGGATTCCATTCATTATGCTAAGCTAAGCTAGCGCCGACCCTGTCAAACTAAAACAATGCATGCACTGAGACAAAAATGCATTTGCCCACCTATCTAAATGTAGGAAAGAAGGTGAATAAGCCCTATTTCAAAAAACGGTGGAGTGTTCCTTTAAAGGCTGACATTTGCCTAGACTGGATGTGAGCGTCCCGTCAAAAACAAATAAATCCATTATAATCATGGTTGCTGTCTACACTGAGACAGTATACAGATGTGTGTTCAGTTTCTGACACACTCCATGCGGTTGAGTCTGTCGACAACAGGACAAATGAAAAGAGTGAAAAAACGTTCGCTTTGTCCAATTGAAACAGCTGGTTTGGGTCTCTGTACAGATTTCAGAAGGATCCCAGCGTCGGAAACAGTGGATGGTTTTTTTAATGGCGTCTCGGATCATGTCGGAGGATTATATGTTTGTTCTGAGCATTTTGTTTTGTATCTGAAACACAGTGTAATAGACCGTTCGCAAAGAAAAGTCAGCTGTTGGCTATTGGATCTGACAGCAGCTGCATCACAAACCGTAAGTAAATGATTCTATTTGAGTCCTGCAGTAAATGAGTGAAACATTTTAACATTACACTGTAGCCTAAATGTGTACTTAAGTTCGCATTATAGTTAAATATGCATGCAAAGAGTGTTAAACTAAAGTCCCCTTTAGTCAATTATTTTATCCCTTAAAACTCCCCTTTGATCACCAAAATTACATATTTAAGTGTTTTATCCTTGAAATATTTTTCTTCATGCCTTAAAATAGCTTGAATGTAACTCGACACCCTTGTCTCATTTAGTATTCGCAGTTCTATTAATATGCAAATGAGTCCCGCCTCCTCTCACTCACAGCAGCTCAGAGATCCACTGTTGACGATCACAGGTTGACCTGATTGGTTACAAGGTAGTTTGTGACGTCAGAAACACTAGCGATTTTTGATTCACTGCAGTTTTAAGGAGAAAATACTCAGCAATGGTGTTGACATGAATTTGCACATGGTTTGTCTGAAAAAGCATAAAACAACTATAAACAAACATTAAAAGCTTGATTTTGACCACAGGGGACTTTAAAAGTTGCATCAAGATAAAAACATTTGCCTTTAAAAAGGTATTTGTCATATAGAAATTCTTCATTCATGATTTAATGTTAAATGAACAGTGCTGTGGGAAATTGGAAATGTGTCTTGAACTCATTCATGGCTGTCTCTTAAAGCCCGGTGGCCGTTAAGTGAACTGCAGCCAGCAGTAACAGCTCGTGCACAATTGACTGAACGTGTTTCAAGGCTTGTTACTCACAGCAAAGATCTTTTTTCGTCCTTTTCTTAGAAGTAAACAGAAGCTGGAAATACATTTTTCAGGGATAATGAACATCCCGACGCCGTCCAAGCTGCTGCGAGCGACGTTTAGATGAATAGGCTATGTAAATATGTGTTGCGCGCTTATTTCCCAATGCCAAAATAAACACACAACAAAAATGACAGCGGTGAGGAAACAGCAGTTCAGAAAGCATTTGATCATGGCGATGTGGATATGTTTGAACCAGCTCTGCGATTCACCGGCATCATGTCGACTGATGAGGTAATTAAAATTACATAGTTTGATTATAAAGTATATTTCAAAGTCAATAGATCTGGCAATGTGAGACCACAGTTTGAATTAATCCTTTCTTTGCATGACACATTGGCATTACTGTACAGAATAGCTCTTTAGCATTATCCTGAACTTTGTGAGCATTCATTTCATGTGTCCTTGAACGGAAGAGGCTCTCGACATATGACATTATTTTGATTTTCCCGGCAAAACCGACCCATACAAATCGGCTTTCAAAGACAACAAAGGAAGTCGGGGAAGGTCTCGTTTTGTTACAAGCTGTTCTCACATTGAAAATAAAAAGGCAATTAATAAATTATTTCATGTATAAATGGAGTTTTGTGTTCGAGATAAACTGCAAAGCTAAGTCTCTAAATTTGACAAAGTAAACTTGACAAGATCCTCTCAGTTTGTCTCTCTGTAGGAGAGGTTTAAATGCAGCTTTTGACTATTAATCAAGTCACCTTGATAATTTGTGTGATGTCCATGTTTAATTTCTGTTTTGGTTTCAGTTCAGATATCTTGTCTGGAGATCAATATATTTGTAACTATTTCTGGTATAAAAATGTATTGTATGAGTTTTTAACAAATTCAATGTTTTTTAATATACAGTAAGGGAGACAGAGGATGGAAGTAATACTTTTTGTTTGAGCATCAGCATCTCAGTGGTTGTTTCTGGCAGATCTCTCAAAATTGGATACACGGTAGCCACATTTGTCTACTACAAATATTACTCACTTGAAGATGTTCATCACAATCACAGATAATGTGAGTTAATGGCAAACACAAAGAGTTCCATTGTTACAACCTATTATGTACTATATAAACTATTGGGGTGAGTTGTAACACTAGCTGGGAATAGATGTAATGGTAATTTGCTGAAATAAGATCCACACACCATCCAATTAATACAAGAATGTCACTAAAGAACAAAGAATAATTATAAATAAAAATCATTTTTTAAAATAGAAAACAATTTAAACTGACAAAAACATTGTATTGTATTTCTTTTTAGACTTTAAATTAAGCACAAAAACAACTGCCCTGTGTGTTTGTGTGAGTGTTTGTGAATGTGTGTTCATGTGAGTGTGTGTTTGAGTGTGTTTGTGTGTGTGTGTGTGTGTGTGTGTACTGTATTCCTGTCACAAGGATTCAGTCACTAGCTATGTTGCCAACCTACCACCTATTTTAATGTGAATTTAATTTAATAATAAAAATAATCAAATGTAATATATTGGCTATATATTGCCTATATTATTGTAGACCCTGCTTAAGCCTTGTGTGAATCATGTGTAATGTAGTAGTGTGTGACGATAAGATGAGCGTGCGCGTGTGTGTGTGTGACGGTATTCTCCTCCCACTCTCTCTCTCTCGTCTCTCTCTCTCGCTCCATCACTCTCTCTGCTGGTGTTCCTCATCTGTAGCTGGTGGATCACTGGAGCCGTGTGTGTGTTGTGTTGTGTTGTGGAGGAGCGTGTGCTGATCGCTCAGGATCGTGAGCGTCTGTGTGAGTATTCACTTCTGCAGTCAGTGTGTGTAGAGACCGACAGCTCAAGTGTGTCAGAGAGTTCCTGGACAGCTGTGTTCTAAAATCTCTACTCTATTCTATTCTATTCTATTCTATTCTATTCTATTCTATTCTATTCTATTCTATTCTATTCTATTCTGCTTTGGGTGTATTTCCTACTGGTCACTGTTTGTGATGCTTTTTGGTATTGTTGTATGTCACCAGTAAAGTACTTTGAATGGAGAGAGAACGGATGATGGTATTGTTTAGGAAAGCATTTACTCTCTCTCTGTGTGTGTGAGTGTGTGTGTGGTCATTAGTTGAACTCTTCAGTAGTGTCTCTCTTTCAGAACAACATGTTTATTCACACTGCTGTTTGTTTGTGTGCGCAACAGAAGATTCATTACAGGCTTTTCTTTCTGACTCATAGAATGACTTTATGATTCACACTTTTGTTTGATGCTCATGTCTTTGATTAGTGGTGCTTGTTGCGTCAGGTCATGCTCGTAGATTTGAACAAGCCTGTAAAACAAACCTGAGCATTAAATGTCAGTGTGTGTGTTGGTGAGGATAGGTGTGTTTTCACTTTAATAAAGCGTCTGAAGTCATGCTCAGTTTCTCAGGCTGTAAGTGGAGTTCAACCCTTTAAATGCAGCTAATGAATATTAATCAGGTTCCCTTAATTAGTGAGATGGAGCTGATCTGGGATCTGTGCTCACGTTTTATTTCTGTTTCTGTTTCATTTTGGATGCCTTGCCTGGAGCTCATTATATTTGAACTGTTTTTATTTTTGTTATACAAATTTATAGCACGGGTTTTCCCAAAAAGTTTCAATGCTTTTGTTTTCTTCTTGTGGCTAAATTTGAACTTTTGGTTCAAGAAAATTCTTATTAAATGTGATTTTGTGTCTTTTATAATTAATTATTTATTTAAAGTTGATATTTAATGTGCTTATTGTTGTTCACAATACAATTAAAATAATGTATTTAGCATTAAGAAAATTAAGGCTATTTTAGGTCCTTTAAGATTATTTTATTTTATTTTATTTTATTTTATTTTATTTTATTTTATTTTATCATGTTATTTAATTTTTTTTTGATTTTTTTTTTTGTGGTGAATAATATATTTAGCGTTAAGAAAATAAAACTATTTCAGGTCCTTTTAAGTTTTTTTTTTATTTAATTAAATTTTTTTATTTTTATTTATTTTTTTGTGGTGAATAATATATTTAGCGTTAATTAAAGCTATTTCAGGTCCTTTAAGTTTTATTTTATTTTATTTTATTTTATTTTTATTTTTTATTAATATTTTATTTTATTTTATTTTACTTTTGTGGTGGAATATGACCTGGAAATAATTTCACGAGACACACCTTTAAAAAGTTTTCTTTTTATAGTGTTTTCCCGTTTCCTTGTATCCCATTTCCTTGTGTATTCGAGAGGTTGGTAAGTACAGTGTTTGTGATGTTTCCAGTACGGTGGTGTTGTAGTTCCCTCAGCAGTTGTCAGTGATGTCTCTGTGAACACAACCACAGATGGCACTTTGTCATGTTGTAACGTTTGGGCTTTGAGTAAACCGCCGCTGTACTCTTCACACACGCTCCTGTGAGGTGTTGTTGATGATGCAACAGCCCTTCAGAATTCGGCGAGTAAAACAGGATGCAAAAGAAAGGTACATGATACTAGTCGCAGGAGCTTAAACCCCCTGAGCTGCTGTACGCCGCTAAATCTACTCCACTTTCATTTGTCTGAGAGGCGCGCGCGGGAGAGAGAGAGAGAGAGAGAGAGAGAGAGAGAGAGAGCATTTGGAGTGATGCGGAGGGAATGGCGTGGGTGTAGCGGGGAAGATAACTGTCATCGCAGCGCACGCCGCTCGCCTATACACAGTTTTGTGACAGTAAGTGTCAGTTTTTAGAGAGGAAAGTGTACAGGCTGTTCTCGTCTCAGACGTGTCGTCCCATCACTGTCTTATGAAATCTGGAAGGTTGTTCCGCTCTACATCAAGCGCTCGTGTCCAAGGAAACAATGCGAGGCTCACTGTGAGGAGCGAAGGTCACGGCAATCCAAACATGGCTGCATCCCAAATCACAATACTCCTGCTACACAGTGAAAGTGTGTACTTCAGTTGTGATGGAATCCTTTTCAAGCACATGCACTAGAAACCAGGCTGGATCTCGGACTTTAAATGAGCAATGTTGACTCTATTTACTTCTTAAAACATGTTCCAAGTCTTTATGTGAACAAATCATCAGTGTTATTCTAAATAAAATTTTGTCTTCTTAATTTTAGACCCAAAAAGCTGATGTTATCAGTTCCATTTTTTTTTTAATGAATAACCTGTTTCAATTGGAAATAAGGCACATACCATGTGTAAAATTGTTTATTTAGATTTTTTTTTTTTACATATTTTTTCTACATCTAAATCAGTTGAAAAGATCTGTTACAAACTTCTTTTAAAGGTGCCATGTGTAAGAACTGAGGTAAAAATATCCCAAAAATGAGCTACACGCATCAAAAGAATGAGAATAAATAAGGGCGATGATGTCATTTAGGGATGCTCATTTCGATTAATTTTCCACACCGACAACCGCCGCTCGTTAATCGATTATTAACCGTTAACTGATAAGATTACGGTATAATATTGAATTGACAGCCGATCTCACCAATCATAATCCGCCATTTTGTCCGACAAAGCAGTCAGGAGAGATAGGCTAACGTTAGCTAGCAGATTAACATGGGAGGATTTGAACTTGAAAAACGGAATGTACTGACGCCTTTCCGCGGTTTAAAACAACATTCCTTCTTATGTTTGTTCATGTTTATTTGAGGCTATAAATTAACTAGAAGGAAGAGATGATCGGTTCACGAGCAGCTTTAACGGATGCTCTACAGCGATCTGTCAGACACATTTAAGAGCCACAAAACGGTATGTAGCCTATTGTATCGTTTAAATTTATTTTAAAAAATGACCAAATTTGAAAGATGAGACTTTGTTTAATATGTTTAATATCAAAAGTAACCGAAAAGTAACCTGGTCTGTCCTGTCTGTCAGCATGTTGTCAGTCTCCTCTCTGCTCCGCGATGTATTTTTCACTGCGTGAGAACATGGTGTACGTGAGAGCAGCGTAGCTTGTCGGACATAGCGACAGTAACTAATGATGCAGGTCTTTGCGAAGGGTCAATTGCATTAAATACAAATAAAATGGACGCGTATCTGTGACCCTTTTAAAAAAAAGTTATCATCAAAGGGTTTATTTTAACGTGCAAAGTGCAAACAGCAGCATACAGAACAGATCAACAACAGAACCTGGATTCAGTTTAAATTTTCACGCACCTGCAGCATTTCTGACAGTGAGAGAAAAACAGAATAAAATAATACAAACAAAATAGGCCTACACTAAACTTTTTAAACTTAAATAATTAACAAATTAAGATGACAAAAAGAAAACACTGAATCCGTTTGAACAAAGCTTTAGAAAAAAAACGGCAATTTTTTTCCGTTTGACTAAGATTTTTCGTTAAATAAAAATAGAAGCCCTACCTTAACACCTTGTCTAATTTTTTATTTAAAAAAAGCAACATCAACGTGATGTGGGGTCAGTCTGGAGCGCAGCCTGTTGACAGACCCTCGGCAGAAAACACCCTCTCCGATGGGATGGATGTCCCATCGGACGGGAATACACAGGTAACGTCTCGAGACGTGTGTGGTTGCGCGTGTCGACCATAGACTGTAAAAAAGGTGTCGACGCGCTCCGTGAGTTAATAAATATATAAGCTATAAAGTATTTTATTTTTTAAACCATGCAGCAAACTAAAAAAAAAAAGAAGATAAAAAAAAACGTTTTAAACCGTTTAACTGATAGTATTAATCGGTCAAAATTGTTACATTCGGTTAACGGTTAAACGGTCAATATGAGCATCCCTAATGTCATTAAAAAAATGACAAGTTATAGTGCTGCAGAGATATCAACCTGTATTAGCATGCTAAATTACTAGCCACGGCCCGACAGGTGTCATAATACCAGTTTCGGCCATGGGAGGCGGTATGCGGGGCGGCAACATAACCACCAGCCAAACTGCAATACACGAATAACTCGCACGGCTTGTGGGCATACTTGAACCTGATGTCAATCGTGTGGAAAGTACAGTAGAGTCCTGCACGGGTGAGCCGCAAATTTTGTCGGATACGGGTGCGGGTCGGGTCGGACACGGGTCTAAACACGGGTTTAAAACGATCACGTGCAAACGTAAAAATATATGCATATTTTTAGGAACACATCTACAAAAATATTCCTGTTTTTCAAGTTGATAAAATAATTTAAAATCCACATCAGTTTATTTGTGCCCACGCGCCACGCCCTACCAGGATCTATAACGTTACCTAGGCTACTACTTTCACTTTTAAAAATTCCTCATAACCGCACACGCAATCTGCTTGCAGTCGCCGAGATGGATGCTGAGGAGTTGAAGAAAAGAATAGCTAGTGGAGATTGTAAAGTTGTCGACAACACGTCATCAAAAGTCAAGTCCAGTGTGTGGGAGAAATTTGGAGTTATCTGAAGAAAACAATATTGTGAAAGGCTTTGCTGCATGCATTTTCTTGTTGGATAGCCGCAAATGTGGAACTTCATTGCTGAGGAAGCACGCAGATAACTGTGGTAACAAACCAAGCAGTTCTGTCGAACAGTATTTTTCAAATTTAACACTGTTCAGTATGTGCAGGGCGTGTTTGAACCCAAAATTGTAAGATGTAGGCTAGACGAAATTGCGTGGCAGATATAGAGTTGTAGCCGCGTCTGTTAGGCTACTCAGTTTTGTGGTAACGTTAGCCATGCAAATAAAAATCTGATAAAAAAAAAAAAAGGAACAGAACCAGAGTAAACATTGGCACTGCTTTCCATCGCTGGAGACAACTAATGGACATGAAAGAAATGAGGTTCGACTCCGAACTTGCAACATTTCTTTTGGATTGGTAAGTAAGATGCTGTTAGTATTTCGCTAGAAGTTTGTTTTATATGTTTGTGTAGTTTTTTCAGGAAGTTATAACATAGTTATCACATGAATGCGTGAGAGTTGGCAGCTCTGGTTACGTTGACGCTAGCTTGGTCAACATCAGCGAATGCTGTCTGTCAAATTAATGTAATTCAAACTAACAATAAAAATGTAATATGAACAAAACGAATATGAACATATTCACTGGTAAAGGTGAAGGGGAGTAGCTTGAAGATGTCATATTTCAAAATCACTTGACATCAACCAACATTCCTCTGGAGTCAAAACATCCTCTATTAGGAGTTGGCTCGGCTTCGGCTATGGCTCTAGGGTCGTTGTGAAGGTAGGGGCGGAGCATAGAGACTATGCCGTTTCTCGGTTGTTACTCTAGAGAAGACCAACTCACTTTCTGGAGGTATACTGCCCCCATCTGGTATGGAATGTGGAGTATGAATTGATTTTTTGGCGGACATTACACAAGGCACCTTTAAGCACAAGGGGTTATGAGTAAAAATTAAAACAAAACAACACAATTTTAGTCCATGCATGCATTCAAGAAACTTCATTTTAGTCCAAATGCATGAATGCCTGGTGGTTAATATTAGTCCAAATTGCATGCACACATGATGGGTAATAGTTCAAATGCATGCTTGCATGGGTAATATTAGTCTAATTGCATGCTTGCCTGATGGTAAATTTTAGTCCAAATGTAATGCTTGGTGGATGGGTAATATTAGACTAAATGCATGCATGCATGATGGGTAAAATTAATCCATATGCAAGCATGCATGATGGGTAAAATTAATCCAAATGCAAGCATGATGGGTAAAACTAATCAAAATGCAAGCATGCATGATGGGTAAAATTAATCCAAATGCATGCATGCAAGATGGGTTAAATGAATCCAAATGCAAGCATGATGGGTAAAACTAATCCAAATGCAAGCATGCATGATGGGTAAAATGAATCCAAATGGTTGATATTAGTCCAAATGGATGCATGATGCATGCTTCAAAAATCCACCAAATAGTACACCAACGCAAGCACTTTTGACACACAATTTTCAAAGCATGCTGATTTGGGCTGAGCTCATTCTTCTCCTGCATACAACATAAGATGTCTGTGAATTTGGATGCTGCCTGTGTGTTCTCGGTGTGTATTGAGTGTTGACTGATGGGTAATTCCCATTAATGAGCCCACAAGAGCAGCATTAGTGTTAGTGAAGTGTACATACAAATAAAATGAAGTCATTTTGCTATTTATTTATCTATCACATAAACCTGGTTGCAACATCCTCAAAGTTAATTTTGAAATCTTCAAGCTGAAAGCGCTCTTTGTTCGTGAATTTCATCAACTACCGAACGCACCTCAGAGTTAGCGCTACTGACTAGCATGCTAACACACTCACTTAGCGACTCGGACGGGCCGTTAATCACACGTAGGTGCCACATGGCACGTGCCCAAGGAAAGCTGGTAAAGATAAAGATCAGATGTGTGTGTGCACAGTGCTGACGGGGAAGTGTGCAGGAAGCGCGCTGGACGTCTGGCGGCGGGAATCAATCTGTGTGTTCAGGCTGCTGGCGCAGGTATTGCTTTCGCGATATGATCTCGGACGTCCATATTTTAGAGGTCGCGGCAGAGAAAGACGACAAGGGCAGCAAAAACCCCTGACCGCTCATTTCTACACGTTTACTGGAAAAACGATCCTGCTGCAAGGGATTGTAGGATCTGATGGTGACATCACGTTTGTGTGTTTTTAACCAAGGCTCGTTCACACCAAGGACTATTACTATAACTATAACGATAAAAATATAATATTAATTTATCATACAACATATCAATATTTACAACGATATTGTTGGAATCACTTTCACAATAAATTTTTTTTTTGCGGCATGAGCAATATGAACTTTGACAGATCATTCTATCGTTCTGTCTGTCTGTCGAGTGTCGATCAATCATTTGTTCATTCGCTGTAAAAAACAAAGTTGCTGCCTTAAATTTTTAAGAACAATCAACTTCGATGTCTTTTCAACTTGAATTACATTAAACTGACTTAAAAAATGAGTTGAATCTTGTATAACAAAAAATTTGAAAATTACTTAGAAAAGTAAAATGTAGCATTCTATTTTTCTATCATTCTAATGTTTTATCGTTCTGATGTTCTATTGTTTGATCGTTCTATCAATCTATGTATTGTTCTGTCATTCTATTGTTCATTCTGTCTGTCTATCAGTTATTCATTCTATCTATCTATATCTATCTATCTATTGTTCTATTGTTCATTCTGTCTATCTATCATTCGTCATTCTGTCTGTCTGTCTGTCTGTCTGTCTGTCTATCATTCTGTTATTCATTCTATCTATTAGGGGTGGGAATTGGCGAAAATGTGACAATTCGATAGTATTGCGATATTTGGGCCACGATTCAATATTATTGCGATTCTTAACATATTTCGATACAGCAAGTATTGTGATTCGATTCTGCGATATATTGCGATTCATGTCCCCCATATTATTCAAAGGCATTACAAAAAATGCTCAACTCACTTCAAATGTCACATTTAATTCTGTGAACATTATCTTCTACACATTAACTGAAGTGCAAAAACTTTGTCCTTGAACATTCAGGACACAGGACCTTATTACAGGACAGGACGTAATTATTCTCTGAATAGGAGACCTCTCACATGAATGGTGGGCTCCCAGCACCTAACTTAAAATTATTTAAATACAATAGAGTAACATATAAAGCAGACATAATTGAGTAACATAAACCTGAGAATAATAACAAATAAGAATAACTTAGAGCTTCAATCAAATTGAGAAAAATAAACAAAAATGTGTAGTCCTGTTGGCATCAAGGTCATCAACCAAAATTCATTTGGGAATATTGGCACTTTTGTTTAGAAAAAGGAGTTGGTCAACATGCCCACACTTTCGATTTGAAAGAAGATGGAGCGTCATGTAACCGGTTGTGATGGTGAAGCCATTTTCAGTTGAATTAGCTGTTGAATGCACAACGACAAAGCACCACAACAAGCGCCACCTTGTGGATGTTATTACCCAAATGTAAATTATCAGAGTAAACTCAGAGAAAACCAATGGAGAAAACCCGAAAGTAAAACAGATCATTTTATCCAAATAAATTTTGCAATACTTTGCGCTACTGTATCGTTATAATTGCGTGCGCAAAATATTGCGATTCTGAACACTTATCCATCCATCCATCATCCATCTAACTTTCTATCTATCTATCTATCTATCTATCTATCTATCTATCTATCTATCTATCTATCTATCTATCTATCTATCTATCTATCTGTATCGTTCTATCGTTCTATCTTATCATTCTTGTTCTGTGTATAATTCTATCGTTTTATGTATTATTTCATGATTCTATCTATCGTTCCATTTCATTTTATTGTTCTATGTATCGTTTGTTCTTTCGTTTGTTCTGAGTATTGCTCATTCTCTGTATCACTCAATGGTTCTGTCCGTCTCTCTCTCTCTCTCTCTCTCTCTCTCTCTCTCTCTCTCTCTCTCTCTCTCTCTCTCTCTCCTCTCTCTCTCTCTCCCTATCTCTCTCTCTCTCTCTCTCTCTCTCTCTCTCTCTCTCTCTCTCTCTCTCTCTCTCTCCTCTCTCTCTCTCTCTCTCTCTCTCTCTCTCTCTCTCTCTCTCTCTCTCTCTCTGTCGTGGAGTGTTTGGCGGTGTTTTATAGACTGGCAGTAGACAGTCCGAAACATGCAGAAACACACGCTCATGTTTGCGCTGACAGATTGTCTGGCCATATGTGTGAGTAACAGACAGCGAGGAGAGGTGTTGACAGTCAGATCTGGTTGTGATCAGACGTGTTGCTGGGAATTTGACTGATTTATTTATAAATACTAAAGGCTGGCCAGATCATTCCTCCATCTGTACAGCCTGCGTTTCATTTCTCTTTTATTATCTCATCTCATCCTGTGTTCTTGAGTGGGTTTGAGTCTTTACATTAACACTTCTGTACATCAGAGCAGAACTCATCCCACTAAACATCTGGCACGATGCCGAACGTGTTTATTGTTTTCTGTTTTGTAAGTCCAATTATGCTGTTAGTCAAAGTGGTATTACGCATTTGCATGCTCTCTGGCTCTTCAAATTAAGCAGGTGGTTTTGCTACTGTACCTTTAAGACTTTTTTGAAGCTGTAAATAAAACAGATTATTGGAGTATGTTTTCCAAAATACTATTTCAGGCTTTTACTTCAAAATTTTAATGCAGTGTGTTACTTGCTGTTTCTTTGCAATTAATTGTGCATTTTACTAGCAATTTCTGAGTGGAAATTGTTTGCATGTAAATAGCATGATTTCTTTAGTAATTGTAGGTATTTGTACATAAGTGTGCATTTTCATAGATACTGAAATGTACATTATTAACAGAATCTAAACAAGCATTTTACACATGAATGAGTCTCTGAATCATTTTAGGTTCATGGAATATGGAATTTAGACAATTAATGGGCTAATCTTAATATATTTATTCAATGCCAAATGACATGAACTTTTAAAATGTCATTAAATACATAAATTGTCATCATTGATCAGTTTTAGCTTTCTGTGGCACAAATGTGGCTAAAAATGGCAAATGCACCATGAAATGATCATAAACGTACTGCATTAAATATCTTTATATTATAAAAATTAGGGCTGTGAAATTATCGTGATTAATCGCATCCAAAATAAAAGTTTGTTTACATAATATATGCCTGTGTACTGTGTATAATTATTTTGTATATATAAATACGCACACATGCATGTATATATTTATGTTATTTATATATAAAATACTTATATTTATATATAATATAAATTATATATAAATATATAGGCTATATGTGCAAATATTTCTTATATATACAGTGGGGAGAACAAGTATTTGATACACTGCTGATTTTGCAGGTTTTCCCATTTACAAAGCATGTAGAAGTCTGTAATTTTTATCATAGGTACACTTCAACTGTGAGCGACGGAATCTAAAACAAAAATCCAGAAAATCAGATTGTATGATTTTTAAGTAATTAATTTGCATTTTATTGCATGACATAAGTATTTGATACATCAGAAAAGCAGAACTTAATATTTGGTACAGAAACCTTTGTTTGCAATTACAGAGATCATACGTTTCCTGTACTTCTTGAGCAGGTTTGCACACACTGCAGCAGGGATTTTGGCCCACTCCTCCATACAGACCTTCTCCAGATCCCTCAGGTTTCGGGGCTGTCGCTGGGCAATACGGACATTCAGCTCCCTCCAAAGATTTTCTATTGGGTTCAGGTCTGGAGACTGGCTAGGCCACTCCAGGACCTTGAGCCACTCCTTAGTTGCCCTGGCTGTGTGTTTCGGGTCGTTGTCATTCTGGAAGACCCAGCCACGACCCATCTTCAATGCTCTTACTGAGGGAAGGAGGTTGTTGGCCAAGATCTCGCGATACATGGCCCCATCCATCCTCCCCTCAATACGGTGCAGTCGTCATGTCCCCTTTGCAGAAAAACATCCCCAAAGAATGATGTTTCCACCTACATGCTTCACGGTTGGGATGCTGTTCTTGGGGTTGTACTCATCCTTCTTCTTCCTCCAAACACGGCGAGCGGAGTTTAGACCAAAAAGCTCTATTTGTGTCTCATCAGACCACATGACCTTCTTCCATTCCTCCTCTGGATCTTCCAGATGGTCATTGGCAAACTTCAGACGGGCCTGGACATGCGCCGGCTTGAGCAGGTGGACCTTGTGTGCGCTGCAGGATTTTAACCCCTGACGGTGTAGTGTGTTACTAATGGTTTTCTTTGAGACTGTGGTCCCAGCTCTCTTCAGGTCATTGACCAGGTCCTGCCGTGTAGTTCTGGGCTGATCCCTCACCTTCCTCATGATCATTGATGCCCCACGAGGTGAGATCTTGCATGGTGCCCCAGACCGAGGGAGATTGACCGTCATCTTGAACTTCTTCCATTTTCTAATAATTGCGCCAACAGTTATTGCCTTCTCACCAAGCTGCTTGCCTATTGTCCTGTAGCCCATCCCAGCCATGTGCAGGTCTACAATTTTATCCCTGATGTCCTTACACAGCTCTCTGGTCTTGGCCATTGTGGAGAGGTTAGAGTCTGTTTGATTGAGTGTGTGGACAGGTGTCTTTTATACAGGTAACGAGTTCAAACAGGTGCAGTTATTACAGGTAATGAGTGGAGAACAGGAGGGCTTCTTAAAAGAAAACTAACAGGTCTTTGAGAGCCGGAATTCTTACTGGTTGGTAGGTGATCAAATACTTATGTCATGCAATAAAATGCAAATTAATTATTTAAAAATCATACAATGTGATTTTCTGGATTTTTCTTTTAGATTCCGTCTCTCACAGTTGAAGAGTACCTATGGTAAAATTACAGACCTCTACATGCTTTGTAAGTAGGAAAACCTGCAAAATCTGCAGTGTATCAAATACTTGTTCTTCCCACTGTATACGTGTGTGTGTGTGTGTGTGTGTGTGTGTGTATTTATATATACAAAATAATTATACACAGTCCACACACATATATTATGTAAACACAAACTTTTATTTTGGATGCGATTAATGGTTTCACAGTCCTAATAAAAATATATTTGTAATACAAAGGATTTGTAAGTTTTCTGAAGCTGTGCATTCATAAGTATTTTTGTACATCCAAACGTGCAAAACTGATTTATTTTGGTGTTCGAGTTTATTTAGTGGCTCCGATAAAGAGTGTGTTTTCTGAGCATCAATAAAGCTAACAAACTCAATCTCATTCCATACCAAAACTTTATGACATTCTTTCCTATTTATTCCATATATCTATTTCCATGCAGTCTCAGTAGGTACTGAAGCTTTCATGCTTAGGGGTCACGAGTCTTTTTTTTATGATACTTTTCATGATGCTTTTGCATCGTTTTTGAAGCTTGAAAGCACCAGTCATCATTGTAATTGCAAGGTAAAGTCGCACAGGTGTGAGGGCGAGTAAACGATCTCCTCATGTGTTTTGATGAAGACCCGCTGTTATCGGCCTGGTCTGACTGTGTGCTGGTTCTCAGTCACTCTACACGAGTGTGTTTCTCTCCTGCTGGGCGTCTGAGGGGTTTTTCTGAGAGCTTTCTGCCCCCCCGTCGACCTCTATTCATTGACAGTGTAATGTTGTCAAACGCTGCGAGCGAACACACGCTCGGCGATTCATTACCGGCATGTTCTCGTTTCATTCAGCGCTGTCACTCCATTCCTCCCGTGAAAGCGGATTACACATTAACCTCGTTTACACCTGTTTTCAGTATCAATCCAGTTTGGAAGCTGAAAATTGCTTGTGTTTGGCAGATGCTCTTGTTCATAAGAGGGTTTATTGTCGTGTTTGTCATTAGCGGAAAAAGTATTTTCAGTTTCACCAAGTTTCATCATTCCTGTTCTGCAGTACTAGCTTTTACACTTTACTTTAAATTACACCTATGTATGTATTTATGCATGTATACACACACACACACACACACACACACACACCCACACACACACATTCTTGTACATCTATCTTTATGAGGCACAATGCAATCTCTAGCCGCTTACCCTAACCTTACCCATCACAACTAAGTGCCTAACCCGAACCCTGACCCTAAACCGACCCTTAACCTAATTATTATTGAATTAACTGTTTTCAACATTGATAATAATCATAAATGTTTCTTGAGCATCAAATCATCATATTAGAGTGATTTCTGAAGGATCATGTGACACTGAAGACTGTAAAGAGTAATGATGCTGAAAATTCAGCTTTGATCACAGGAATAAATTACACTTTACTGTATATTCACATAGAAAACAGCTGTTTTAAATTGGAATAATATTTCACAATATTACTGTTTTTGTTTGTATTTTTAATCAAATAAATGCAGCCTTGGTGAGCAGAAGATACTTCTTTTAAAAACGTTAAAAATCTTACTGACCCCAAACTTTTGAACGGTAGTGTATATATATATATATATATATATATATATATATATATACATTAGGGATACACCAATATGAAAATTTTAGCCGATAATTCTTTTTATTTGAAAGCCGATAACCGATACAGTGGCCGGCAAATCTAAATCCACATTTTTATATAATTTTTGAGAGCCTGATTACAAAAACAAAAGTCTCACCGTTAAAAGCCATGTCCCAAACACACAATTATAATGTTCTTATAAATGCTCTATAATTTTATGTAGCCTATATGACAGACTTAACTGTTGCACTTAACTGTATTTTCATGTTTTTAAGTGATTTCAATCATATTTCAAGCAATTCAAAAGCATCATGTGCGCATCTGAAGTGTCTCAGCTAAAGGAAATAATCCATTATTTATTAGCTTTAATATATATCTGGCAAATATTATTATCAGGCCGATAACGATAACATTAAAAATTAACATATATCGGCGATACCGAAATGGTGGCCAATATATCCTGCATCCCTAATATACATACAAAAAATTCTCGAAGTTGTAAATAAAACAAGAATTCAATACGTTTAATTAATTAATTGTGAATTGTTTTTAAAAGTGAAAATAGTTTCAAATTGAATCCTACACCATTTTTTTCCCCCATTGTCAGTAAAAATAAAGTTAATAAAAAATAATGTTTATTTATTTATTTACATGAAGAAACAGATTGCAAATTGCAAGTTTTACATATTAGAAGTTGACAATTTATGACAAAAAATGAACATTACTCAAAACCAAAGTAGAAAATAATTTAAAATCAAATAATTTTTAAATGATTTACATTTCAGCTCTGTGTTCTTCTCATTGACACATTTGTGACTCAAAACATTTAAAAATAATATTAAAAACAATGCTAAATATTTTATCTAGTATATAAAGACATATGATGAAGACATGAATATGCAGTGCATAGCAGGAATGATCCGTCAATCATGTGTTGTGTGTGTGTGTCCGTTGTGTGAGTGTGTGTGTGTGTGTGTGTTATGACTGACAGATGGAGGGCGTTAGATTGCACCGAACACATCTGTTGCATTCAGCTAATTCATCTCATTAGCGAGACGTTCAGAGGGGGACTGAGAGACGCGTGCGTGCGTGTGTGGGCGTGTGTGTGTGTGTGTGTGTGTGTGCGCCGTGGGTGGCAGATTGCATCGCCCGCTTCCTTCCTGCGCGGGTCACGGGGTCGCCTCGCATCGATTGCGCCGCAACATCCAAATATGAATTTGACAAGGAGACACACTCACAATAACACGCGTACACACACATCACACACACACACCCATGAACACCCGTGCCCACGTATGTGAACAGCATCCGTGTTCATTTTTGTTTGTTAATGAGTTCAAATCTAGAAGCTCATCAGGTAGTCTTCTGCTGAATAATGAATGAGTTCGCTGTCCGAACACACAGATGGTGGTCGTATGACATGACTGCCACTTCTATGAACATAAATGCTCATATTTATAACGGTTTATGATTGTTGTCGCCATGCCCACCAGCCCATCGCCATGACAGCATCTAAGGGGAGGAGCTTAAAAGACTTTCTAAAGGATTGTTGAGGGTTCAAGTGAAGTGCATGTTCACAGAGTTTGCGGTGATCATGAACTTCATCTCATCCGCTGTTTTTTAAAAACAAGCCAAAATCATATTTGCAGCAATGCACTTATAATGTGGAAGTGTTATGGAGCATTTAAAAGCTAAAATGTGGTGCATTTATACATTAATAATTCATTAAAAAACCCATTTAGTATTTGATTTTGTAAAGTGTCTAAATTGTCTGTACTAGCCGGATCTCTTTATGCATTACAGATGTTTTTCTCTCCACGCAAACAGTCCTTGTATTTGCTTATGTTCACTTTAGTCTCAATTCCACACTTAAAATGATTTTTTTTTTTTTTTTTTTGTGGCTCTGCTTTTGAAACTCAGAAATCGCTTGTAAATTTCACAAATAATTATGAAGAAACGTCAGTAATACATTGAATTAAACATGACATTTTGGAGTAGCAGGATGGAAATAGTGTTTTCTTATAAAACTTCATAAGCATCATGAACAATACTGTTAATGGAGCTAAAATTGATGTGAACCCAGAACATTGTTTAACTGTAAATCAAGATAGAAGAATGAAGGTGGTGTTTTGTAAAACATCAGAGAAAGTCATTTTGCTGAGTGTTTTAAGCCGACTAATGAGCTCCAGCTGGCTGATGTAAGTTACTTCTGAACATGAAATACTGTATAGCATTTTAAAGGCTCTTAATTTTGTTCTGGAGTCTCCAACAATAGGTTTACATGCAGGACAAAAATACTTTTTCTCATAACACTGTACATTGTAGCATCACCTCTTTTCTCAGTGAAACGGTTTGAAAAAGAATAGTCTCTCTTAACCCTCCTTTCTGAGAGCTTACTCTGCTCTGATTGGTCTGTTGTGATTGGTCTACTCTGCTCTGATTGGTCAGATGGCCCAGTCTGTTGTGATTGGTCTACTCAGCTCTGATTGGTCAGATGGCTCAGTCTAGGGCTGAAACGATTCATCGAGTTACTCGATTTACTCAATTACAAAAATTTCTCAAGGCAAAAACTCTGCCTCGAAGCCTCGTTAAATTCCTATGACGCGCACTATATGCGCAGGGATCTGATTTCACACGGACCGTTGCTCAGTGTTCAGGAAGCACACCATAGCGCGTGATACTTTTTGAATTTAGTTGGCGCTATGGCGGAGAGTAAAGATGTCCATAAACGGCAGAGAATGTCTAAAGTTTGGGATCGCTTCCTTTCAGCGTCGCTGAAACAAGGTAACGATTCTGTCCCCCGCATTTTGTTTTTTGACCCAGCGCCAATATTTCCGCCCGTGCCTAAGCCTATACATTGATGTTCGCTGAGTTTAATCCCATACTGTATTTGTAGTGATGTCGTGATGCGGGTTGACTAGATATGATGTTTAGCTTTGATGTTTTTAAGTAGTAAATGTATTCACGTTCAATTGCAAGAGAGTATAGCCTAAAAAAAGAACCCCTTCACACACACACACACACACACACATGCACCCTCGTCTCTCACACGCGCCAGTCAGACCAATTGCGGCAATGCATCACATATGCTCAAACTTTTATGTAGCCACGCAACAATAATTTCAGCATGCATTCACTGTATACACCGGGACGTGATGGAGTAACAAATATTGTATTGCAGTCTTTGCGAGACCTTGTTTGTAGGCTATGTCACGTCTGCCAAATAGTTACAGACAACAACAAAAAATGAAACTCCCCACCCCAGCCTGCTTCTCCAAATCCACTCGTACTTTTGGGGAAGACATAATCGGCTACCAAAGTAATTGAGCATAGAACATTTTCAGTTAACAAAAAAATATAATACTACAAAACGTGCTAATATACTTCAACTAGCCTAAGTGAAAAACAAAATGCTGTTCTTTTTCTATTTAACAAAATGCATAATTATTTGCAATAAAACATTCCCCTTTTCAAAGCTACACTTATTTTATTTTTCTTATAAATTGTATACATTGTGTACCTGTTTGGCTTGATATTTTATATTCATTTCATTTATTTTTGTTCTCCAGTGGGTAATTTGCAGAAGGTGCAATCCTTTTTTTGTAATGTTGTATTAAGAAGACAAAACTAAGGCCAAATGGCCTTTACTATTTAAGTTTGTATTCATAGTTTTACATGTTATACGTTTTACAGTATAAAGTTGACTTAACTGTATTGTTATATAATTGTTGGCACTGGCACTTATAAACACTAAATGGGTAAAAATTACAATAAATAGGCTTAGTTTTGGAGCCAAATGTTGGAGCTGGAATAAATACCTCTGTTTTTTTTGAGAAATAAAAGCCAAATGCTTGATCATTTTACAGCCACATCATTTTCGTTATGCATTATTTGTTTTCGTTGTTTAAAAACACACTAAATTTTTTTATCCGATTACTCGATTAATCGATCGATAAAGTGCTAGATTAATCGATTACAAAAAGAATCGATAGCTGCAGCCCTAGCTCAGTCTGTTGTGATTGGTCTACTCTGCTCTGATTGGTCAGATGGCTCAGTCTGTTGTGATTGGTCTACTCTGCTCTGATTGGTCAGATGGCTCAGTCTGTTGTGATTGGTCTACTCTGCTCTGATTGGTCAGATGGCTCAGTCTGTTGTGATTGGTCTACTCTGCTCTGATTGGTCAGATGGCTCAGTCTGTTGTGATTGGTCTACTCTGCTCTGATTGGTCAGATGGCTCAGTCTGTTGTGATTGGTCTACTCTGCTCTGATTGGTCAGATGGCTCAGTCTGTGGTGATTGGTCTACTCTGCTCTGATTGGTCAGATGGCTCAGTCTGTTGTGATTGGTCTACTCTGCTCTGATTGGTCAGATGGCTCAGTCTGTTGTGATTGGTCTACTCTGCTCTGATTGGTCAGATGGCTCAGTCTGCTGTGATCTGCTCACAGTGTTGGAAACGAAACACCTGAATTTCAGCTCTGGATCTTCCTCAGCACTTTATACACAGTGATATATGAACAGTCATGATAATGTCGGTTTTTCTGTATCAGCTCCAGTGTGAGACCTCATCCTTTTGAAGTGCATCAAAGGGAGTTTGCTTTCTCAGTGCAGAAAACAACGTCTTTTCTACATGAACAACATAAACCAAACTCTTCTAGTCTCAGCTACAGCTACAGTGTTTGAGGGTCAAAGCAGACATCGTTCACAAGCAGCCATTGAAGACTATAGGCTGGTGTTATTACAAACCTCGGTATGCTAATTCAGGAAGTGAGACTGGAATTACTGACGACTTGTTTTCAGGCAGTTTAGAATTCATTCTTTCTTTAGGAGACAAAAACTTTATTTATCTACACTTTGATCTTTAAAACTTTAAAACTTTAAAACAAACAGCTTTATTACACAAAGGTAATATCCGAAAAAGTATAATAGGGGCACTTCAAATGAGGATAATTCAGTAACACGTACTCTTTGCAATGGCTCCAATCAGTATTGGACACATGTCTGAATGTCACTGAATTAAAATATTTTAGAGCTTGTCTCTTCTTTCCTCTTTTTGACATCTGCTTTTACTGAACGATGAATGCATTTCTGGAGTTTAAATGGATCAAAGCTTGTTCTGTGGTGAAGCACATTTTGTTGAGAGCTTTTTTAATGTAAAATACAACACTGAAAATGTTTTTCAATGTATAAACTTAAGGAACTAGAATATATTTGACCTGATTCGGTTGAGAGCCAAAGAAAGTGTCTTGTTGAAGTCTGTCCATAATCACCAGCTGTGATTGTCACAGAACAACACAAACAAGGCAAACACTGAATGCATGCGCTCTGATGTTTTACAGCAGTCATTAAACACACACACACACACACACACACACACACACACACACACACACACACACACACACACACACACACACACACACACACACACACACATACAGAGACAGCGCTTTCTTTTTATAGAACAAGCTCTCATTAAACATGAATAATTACTCTTGTCTACGTGCATGTTTGCACACGTGAGCATCATCAAAGTCCTTCTCTATTTTTGTTTGCACTGAATTCAGAGAGTTAAAGGGTTCGTATTCCGAGACTTCAATATGTAAATGAGCTCTCTTGTGATTGGCTGACCTGTGGATTGGTGTAGTTCACACTGATGTTCATTAGTGCGGGTCAAGTTGCCGATATGTAAATGTGGGCTGTCATATGTTAATGAGCTCTTGTTTGGGATGTTGTGAATCATGAATATTCATTTTCAAGTTTTTGCTGTTTAGTTTTCAGTAAATGTTCTGTAAGTTACATTATATCGCATAGATCAATATTTCCATGCCGAAGAATTATTTTTTTTTAAGTTGTAAATAAGACAAATTAGGGCTGTGAAATGATTAATTGCGATTAATCACATCCAAAATAATAGTTTGTGTTTACATAATATGCATGTGTGTGCTGTGTATAATTATTTTGTATATATAAATACACACACATGCATGTGTATATATTTAAGAAATATTTGCATGTATATACTGTGTGTGTATGTATTTATATATATACATTTATATTATATATAAATATACATATGTTATATATAAACACATATATTATGTAAACAAACTTTTATTTTGGATCGTTTCACAGCCCTAAAACAAATATTCTTGGAGTATTATCTCAGCTTTTATAAATTTCACATTTAATCCAATGTAACTTGCTATTTCTTTGTAATTATTTAGGAAATGTAAAGTTTTCCATCATGTTATTCCTTTCCATCATGTTAATCTTTAAATACTAAGTGTTGATCTGAGATTCTGTGACGTTTGAAACCCCTGTGTCACGTGAATTGTGTTGTGTGTAGGACACGTTCTTCAGGGTTTTTTTGAGGACACACTGATGCAGGAAAGCAGGACTGCTGTATTTGTATCATAGTGAAGCCATCTGGTGGAGAAACTGAGCAACTGCAGCCTGAACAAGAGACCTGCATCACATTAAACTGTGTGAGGATGGATCATTGCATATGAGACACACACAGACACACACACACACTGCAGTCCATGCATGATTTCTGTAGGAATTTACTCTACCGTTCAAAAGTTTGGGGTTTGTAAGACTTTTTTTTTAAAAGTCTGTTCTGCTCAACAAGGCTGTACTTATTTGATCAAAAATACAGTAAAAATACAGAAGTAATGACATATATGTATATTGGGAAATATTATTACAATTTAAAATAAATGTTTTCTATGTGAATATATATCTTAAACTGTATTTTATTCCTGTGATCAAAGCTGAATTTTCAGCATCATTACTCCAGTCTTCAGTGTCACATGATCCTTCAGAAATCACTCTAATATGATGATTTGATGATCAAGAAACATTTGATTAATTTGATGAATATAACATTTAAGAGAACTGCATTATTTAGTTGCAATAGAAATCTTTGTAACATTATAAATGTCTTTACTGTCACTTTTGATCCTTAATCCAACCTTGCAGAATAAAAGTGTTAATTTTTTTAAATGATTGAAAACACTGAAACATGCATTTGTCACAGGAACGGGTGCCCTCGGGCTTCTGCTGGTTAGCTGGCTTGTTTTCAGCACGTTTTATAGTTGATTAGAGCAGCTGTGTGTGATTACTGGCAGTAGATGGCAGTCGAGTCCTCCGTCTGTCTGGATACATCACACACACACACACACACACACACACACACACACACACACACACACACACACACACACACACACACACTTACTCATACACACTCATTCATACACGCACTCATTCGCACGCATGCACACACTAACTCATTCATACACACACACTTACTCATACACACACTCACGCACACATACACTTATTCATACTCACTCACACACACACAAACGCATGCACACACACTCATTCATGCACGTACGCACACACACCCATTCATACACACTCACTCATACACACTGACACACACACACACACACACACACACACACACACACACACACACACACACACACACACACACACACACACACACACACACTCGCATGCACGCACACACACTCACACATTCATACACACACTCACACATTCATACTCACACACACACCCACACGCACTCACTCACGCATGCATGCACACACACTCTGTCACGCATGCACGCACCCTCACACATTCATACTCTCACACATACACACACTCACTCACACACACACATACGCTCACTCACTCACTCTCTCTCACACACACACACACACACACATTCATGGATCTTGTAAAACTGCGCTGTTCTCTTGAGTGTGTATTGGGACTCATTCAGTGTCGCAATCTATCTCTATGTGTGTATGTGTGTGTGTGTGTGTGGGAGAGAGAGAGAGTGTGAGTGTGAGTGTGAGTGTGTGTGTGAGAGAGTGAGTGTCTGTGTGAGTGTGTATCCATGGCAGTTAATTGAAATCCAGAAAGACTGACAGTAATTCAATTAGGATGGAGCAGCACTAGCACTAGGTCCGTGTGTTTGTGTGTGTGTGTTGAACTGATATCTGAGTAGTAGTAATTAATTTAAGAATGGACAGGCCTAAAAACAACATTCATTAAGAGATCTGTCTCTTTCAATGCGATGCCACAGACATGAGTAAAAGTCATGAGAGCTGTCCAAGTCATGCAGTGGACAGTGGCGTTCATATCAACTCACCACAGTTTATTGACGTGACTACAGTACTTGGGCGGTATGGTTACCATGGTGATTATGGTCTGTCTCCATTAAAGTGAGAATCACATTAAACACTGCTGGAGTCTCTCTCTCTCTCTCTCTCTCTCTCTCTCTCTCTCTCTCTCTCTCTCTCTCTCTCTCTCTCTCTCTCTCTCTCTCTCTCTCTCTCTCTCTCTCTCTCTGTGTGTGTGTGTGAAGCAATTTCACATTTTAATGGCTGCAGTATCAATATGTTCGAGATAGAGAGAGAGAGAACTGTTGTAAAAGTGTGTAAGTCTGTTAGATTTGATCATTTCTGGAGGTTTTCTGATGGTTTGGTGTTTTATTAGCGAAGACTCTTGAGGTTTATATGCTGTGAATCATCATGTGACCAGATGACTTCAGTGCACAACAGAAAAACCCATTAAACCTGTGTGTGTGTGTGTGTGAGAGTATGACTGTGTGTGAGTGAGTGAGTTTGTGTGTGTGTGTGTGTGTGTATGGATCTGTGTGTGTGTGTGTGTGAGTGTATGACTGTGTGTGTGTGTGTGTACGTCTGTGTCTGAGTGTGTGTGCATCTCTGTGTGTGAGTGAGTGTTTGTGAGTGTGTGTGAGTGAGTGTTAGTGTGAGTGTGTGTGTGTGTGTGTGTGTACAAGAGTGAGTGTGTGTGCGAGTGTGTACGTGTGAGTGTTTGTGTGTGTGTGTCTGTGCACGTCTGTGTGAGTGTGTGTGAGTGTGTGTCTGTGAGTGTGTGTGTCTGTGTGTGTGCGTCTCTGTGAGAGTGAGTGTGTGAGAGTGTGTGAGTGTGTGTGTGTGACAGTGTGAGCGTGTGCGTGTGTGTGAGAGAGTGTGAGCGTGTGTGAGACTGCGCGTACGAGAGTGAGTGTGTGAGAGTGAGAGTGTGCGTGTGTGAGCGTGTGCATGTGTGTGTGTGAGCGTGTGTGTGTGTGTGTGTGTGAGAGAGTGTGTATGTGTGAGTGAGTGAGTGTGTGTCTGTGTGTGTGCGTCTCTGTGAGAGTGTGTGTGTGTGTGTGAGAGTGTGCATGTGTGAGAGTGTGTATGTGTGAGTGAGTGAGTGAGTGTGTGTCTGTGTGTGTGCGTCTCTGTGAGAGTGTGTGAGTGTGTGTGAGAGTGTGTGTGTGAGAGTGTGCGTGTGTGTGTGTGAGAGAGTGTGTATGTGTGAGTGAGTGAGTGTGTGAGTGTGTGTCTGTGTGTGTGTGTCTCTGCTGTGTGTGTGTGTGTGTGACAGTGTGAGCGTGTGCGTGTGTGTGTGAGACTGTGTGCGCGTACGAGAGTGTGTGTGTGTGAGAGTGTGCGCGTGTGTGTGTGTGTGTGTGTGTGAGCGAGCGTGTGTGTGTGTTCATGTTTTTCTATCCCGGTGGGGACTTCAACCTGAATGCACACAGACTCATGGGGGCTCGTGTCACAGTGGGGACCTAAACTGAGGTCCCCATGGGTAAACAAGCTTATAAATCATACAGAATGATTTTTTTTGGAAATGTAAAAATGCAGAAAGTTGTGTGTGATGGGTAGGGTTAGGGGTAGGGTTAGTGTAAGGAGATAGAATATACAGTTTGTACAGTATAAAAACCATTAAGTCTATGGAGGGTCCCCACAAAGATAGTAAACCAGACATGTGTGTGTGTGAGAGTGTGTGTGCGCGCGTACGAGAGTGAGTGTGTGTTAGTGTGTGTGTAGTGTGTACGTGCTCATGTGTGTGTTCTTGGACATGGCCGCCGACAGAATCGATGTGCTCCAGCTGTGAATCTGCCCTTTATCACAGTAATGTGATTTTCATCGATGAAACCGTTTTTCATAATGCCCTGCAGCGCTTCATAGTTTCACGTGTCAGCTGTGTAATTCACACAAGTGCAGTGATCATGTGATCGTTTACTCAAAACCCCGTTGGTTAGTTTCTGCTCATTTGCATAAAGTTAGACTCACTCATGTCACCTCAGATGAAGAGCCAGAAACACATCCATCATTTGTCCATCAACTAAAGGCTGTTTACAGTAGCCAAACAATGCGTATTTTATTAATTAATTTACATATTAATTATTTATTCATCATGGTCATGTTTATTCATTTATTCAATAATTCACTAATTTGTTCATTTATTCATTTATTTATTTGTGGGCAGAACTGTCGCCTCACAGCAGAATGCCAGGAGAGTTCTTAGGTGGATTGCCAAATTGTCCTAGTGTGTGTGTGTGTGTGTGTGTGTGTGTGTGTGTCAGGAAGGGCATCCAGCATAAAACCTGTGCCAGATCAAGTGTGTGTGTATGTGTGTGTCAAGTATACCCTGCAAACGAGCAGGAATAATGTTAGAAAGATGGTTTATTTAGTTATTTTTCATATATTATTTCAATTGTAAAGTATTTATTTATCATGGTTGGGACTTATTTATTTATTTTCATGAATTTGTTAATTTTTTTTCCCATTTGATTTATATTTGAATTTTATTTTTAAGTTATTTTTAATTGATTTTTTTACTGTAAAGTATTCATTCATCATGGTCGTGTTTTATTTATTTATTTATTTTGTATTTTATTTATTTATGTTGTAAAGTATTTATTCAACAAGTGTCATAAAGTATTTTTTATTTTATGTATGTCTTTATTCATTCATTTGTTAAAGTGCCCCTATTTATTTATTTAAATGGTAAAGTCTTCATTCATCATGCTCGTGTTTTCTTCATTTATTTCGTCTTTTCATTCATGTTTGCCTTTTTTTTAAAATTATTTATTTACATTATAAAATGTGTTGTGGTGCCTTTTAAATGTCTACCAAAAAATCGACATAAAAGTCTCTGCTCACATGAGAGGTCTTGTTTACTCATACTCAACATCTATGATAAAAATTCCATGAATATATACAATATTAATCATATTTAACCTGAGCGCAATGAAGGTGATGAACTTCTGACCTGGGGCGTCTCTGAAGAGCAGAGGTGTGTGTGTGTGTGTGTGTGTGTGTGTGTGTGTGTGTGTGCGTGCGTGTGTGTGTGTGTGTGTGTGTGTCTCCTCAGATAACCCGCAGACA
>CM040817.1:19371701-19381701 GCA_022828995.1 Vimba vimba | reverse complement strand
ATGTGAAAACATACAGATAATTGTACCCAGCAGGAGTGGAGAATGTTACCTGAGAGAGAGAAAGAGTAGCTTTAGAAAGGAGAAAGAGAGGCATGCAGTGTCTGTGTGGAGGAGTGGACGGAGAGACTCGCTGACGGAGGGGTTTTTCTCTAGAGTCCATTAGAGGGCCCCATAAATCTGCAGAGAGAGAGAGAGAGAGAGAGAGAGAGAGAGAGAGAGAGAGAGAGAGAGAGAGAGAGAGAGATATTCCTCATTCAGCCCAAAGCTTTCTCTCGCTCACTCTGTTTTAATCTAGAGAAGGCTGAGGGATGGAGGAGAGGGAAACCCCTGATGGTGTTACACACACACACACACACACACACACACACACACACACACACACACACACACACACACACACACACACACACACACGGGTGAAACTCTCACGTGTTCATTTAATCATTCTGCGATCTGACGTTTTGTTCTGTTCTGATGTCCACTTATAGTGTTAGTTAATGATTTTTGTACCAAAAACAGTCCAATTTGTATTCTCATGATCGTTTCACCCCTGTATTTTTTAATTAGTCTCTTTTGACTTGTTTTCCAATAAAATTATTTTTTAAAAATCATTGAAATATCAATTTTCTTAGTGGGTTTTGTATCACGGCACTGACATGTTTTGTTTAACTTGTTTTAACTGTAAAACCCAATAGTGCAATTTACTAAAAGTTAATAGCACTTAATATATACAAGTTTTGTGAACTCAATAACTGATTATATTAGCATTATTCAAACTGAATGAGTTACAGTAGATTCTAGTTTAAGTTTTTAGATTTTTTATGGAATGTTAGTATTTATTATGCATTATTTTTCTGTGCACATCATTTACAGATGAATTATTTTTTAAGTTCATGTGCCTCTTAATCTTTAATCACAATAACTTCCCCTCCCTCTTGCAGTTCATCTCTTCTCTTCTCTGATGACGAGGGCGGGGCAACCTGTCAATCACATGAGATCAGCCAATAGCAATCCACAATCATCCAATCAATTGCCCATGAATGAAATCAAGCCCCGCCTACATTAGTTATTGTTCCAGAAGTGTTTTACTCGGATATACGTCACAACAGAGAAGAAAAGACCAGCGCAACTTCAATTTCGTGACGAGTTTAATCCAATAAAACCTGCAGTATTGTATTTGATATGCAGATTTCTAAGGCCTATAAATGATCAACCTGATCAAAACCTGTTGATCACAATCCACTTGCATACCTTCTGTCATCTGATATACTTTTTTTTGTGAATAAAAACCTTTCAGTATAATTGAAAAAACATCAGCTCGTGGTACACGTGTTTTTTACGCTGTGAAATTTTTACAGATTTATAAAGTCTCTTTCCAAGTGGCATTAGTACATACACTATTAACTATGAATTAATTACTAATGAATTAGTTCTTTCTAATTTTAATTTCAATGGTTTTGCCCAATTCAGTATTAGCTACACAGTTTAATTTATATTAAGAAAGTTCTCTATGCCCATCATAAATATTGTTTTTAAACTTGAATGGTGTAAGGCATTTTCTCAAATGAAATGGGTTAACATAACTTGTTGGGTTTTACAGTTAAAAAATCAACAACTGACAAAATACACTAGTATTAAAGCTGCGTTTTATTAAAACAAACGTGTTTCTGAACTTGAAAGTCTTGGAACGACATGAGGGTGAGGAATTAATGACAAAAATTTCAGTTTTCGTGTTGAACTAGCCCTGTTGCTTCTCAAGTAGATGCGTCTCGTTTCAAAGAGATTTCTCTGACTGTTAGAATCAAACCAGCTAGTTTTGCTGTTGCGGTTTTAAACTTAATGCGTAAGTGTTTTGGAGAGGAAGTTTAAAAGCACATTTTGTACCGTCAAACTCTTTTATGTCAGAAAAGCAAGAGCTCTTTCCTTAAAGAGTCTTTTTGGCGCCACATCACTAGTTATGAGCTTCCTAATTAAAACGCGTCAGACGTCTCTGTCTGAAGGCATCCGATCTGATGTGAAACTAGTTTAGCTGGTCAGCCAGAGGGACTAGACTTCTCTAGCGGATATAGATTAGCATCTGATCACCACTGGCGTTTGCACTTTGAGTAGTTTTCTGTCACCTGGGTTCAGCCTCGGCACCATTTACACGCTTCAGAATTAAACTAAATTCATCATGGTGTCATGTTCCCAGTGATGGAGCGATTATTGGATCTAAGTGCTCCAAATGTGACAGACGGACTTCCTGTCTGGCTCTCAGCTCATGCATTCATATATAGTCCTTATTATGAGATGCACCACGTTTATCCTGCTTCAGCTGTTTGCGTATGCAATTTCATGACCCAGATTGTACAACGGAGGTTAAGTGGAAACCGAGCATGTCAGCAAAATCTTCCCTTGAACAAAGATAGAGGTGTTCATTTAAGGCGAGACACTACAGGTGAATAGGGTAAAAAATTTAACTAGCAGATATCACCATGAAACTTTCACAGTTGATTACCTACATTAAGATGAGAAAAAAATGTATTACAAGTTTTCTGTAATTTAATGTTTAAATATGCAAATTAGGCAATATCTAATCAAATATGCACTAATTTGCATATATTTTAAAAAACGAAATCTGAGTATTGGATAAAGCCAGGTTAAAAATTATTTTTTCAATGTGTTCACATATTAGATGGGAAAAAAATTACAGAGGGATTTATGGATATCTACTTTTGTTATCCTGTAAATCAGAAAATGCTGTCAATAGCCTTAAAAAAATGATTTTTGCCATGTTTTTTGGAATAAAATGTTATATAAACCAGGCTAGGAATAATATATTTACAAATCCCTCTGTAAATGTCTTCATAATATAATATGGTACAAGACTGGAAAGTTTGGTGTATATAGGTGCTACTGAAGTGGAGATTTCAGACTTGGAGTATGAGAGAACAGTCATTTTGAGAAAACGGGCTTTAAAGATTTTTCATCAGCCAATGAGATTGCGCATTCAGCCCTTTTACTTTCACGATTGGTTGCTTATAAAAAGGAAATGACCATATTTGGATCCGACAAGATTGTACACAAGAGAGAGAGCTTCCTAATGGTGTGTGTGATGACAGGCTGCCGGCAGAGATCGCGGAGCAGCATGTTGATTAAGAACGCAAACTTTTGTTGAATTTATGAGAAATCTACAGACGCAAACAGACAAAGTGTAATAAAATAAAGACCTAAATGTGTATTTCGGCCTTTTTTTCAACACAAGTCTGAAAGAAGACATGTTATTGAAGACAAATATCCAAAAATCTCAAAATTGACCAGTAAAAAAAAAACGATGTTTTTGCCTGCCGTGTCTCGCCTTAAATGATATAAAATGGATGTATATACAGTATATAGTGTCTGATTTGGCCTCTGGCGTCTGGGGAAGCCCCTCAGTGTTCAGTGAGGCGTGTGTGTGGCAGTCGATGTGTGTTTGCATGCCTGGCACGGACCGCGGCCAGAGTTGAGTCTCGTAAACATGAGCGCCGGCAGTGTTCATCAGTGCTCTCCGGTCACGCAGTGTGGCAGATCATGTTCACTGTGACCTGCTACATGCCGACCTCCTGACCCGATACAGACGGAGCTGACCGGTTACAAGCAGCTAGCGCTTGACGTGCCACACACACCAATGCAAACAGACTGGCAGTCCTGCTAGTGCAGCAGCTCTCTGTGAACATCATACCACTGCTATTCTATATTCCAGTCCAGTCCAGTCCAGTCAATTCCTTTCCAGTCAAGTCCAGTCCATTTTATTCAATTCAATTCCAGTCCAGTCCAGTCAATTCAATTCCAGTCCAGTCAATTCAATTCCAGTCCAGTCAATTTCATTTCAGTCAAGTCAAGTCAAGTCAAGTCAAGTCAAGTCAAGTCAAGTCAAGTCAAGTCAAGTCAAGTCAAGTCAAGTCAAGTCAAGTCAAGTCAAGTCAAGTCAAGTCAAGTCAAGTCAAGTCAAGTCAAGTCAAGTCAAGTCAAGTCAATTTTATTCCAGTCCATTTGATTCCATTCCAGTCCAATCCAGTCCATTTCATTTTATTCCAGTCCATTTCATTTCAGTCCAGTCCAGTCCAGTCCAGTCCATAGAATGGGAAAGAACAAAATAAATGTAAATGGTATTTGCCTGTGCAAAGCATCATTACTCCAGTCCTCAGTGTCCTTCCACGTGATCCTTCAGAAATCATTCTAATCATAATCATTCATTGCACACACAAGTTGCTTTGTTTGGCTTCAATCTGTTCCCTCAACTGAGCCTGGTTTCTCCCAAGGTTCCCCCCCCCTCTCTATTTCTGTCACCTGATGAAGTTTGGGTTCTTTACCACTGTCACCTCTGACTTGCTTTGTTGGGGACACTCAATATTCAACAATATTATTGATTTGACTGCACTGAAAATATTTGAATGGAACTGAACTGATGACATCACTGTTTTCTGCACTATGTTTGCATCATTGAATCATTATCTTCCTGTTGAGCTGCTTTGAAACAACCTGTAGGCCTATTGTATTAATCGATATAAAAATAAATGTGATGACTTGACTATATGCACGTGGATGTTAGGATGTTTCTAGGGTTTTCTGGGTCATGCTTTTTCTGTTACAGTCTTGCTTTATAATCGTGTGTCCTCAAACTCAACAACGCCCCCTGCTGGATCTCTTCTGCACATGCTCAAACTAATGCCTAACTGAGTTCCTGCACAATCAGGAGCGAGGTTTAAAACAGCAGATCTCAGAGGCTGTTAATGCTGCAGGCAGATGTTTCATGCTCTCCAGAACGTTCACAAAATCATCCTTCACGCAGCCATTTTTATAACGACGTTCACTTTCAAAGTTCTGCATTTTTAGCTTAAATGCCTCGCAAGCACAAATTAAAGACACATTTGGCTTTTTCATTGTTGCCGCTGGTGAGATCAAGACAGAATGAGCCAATCAGAATCCACTTCAAAAGAGCATGCAATTTGATTGGACTGTAATAGGGCCATGCAAATCAAGCTTCTTAATTGCTAACGCAGTAAGCGATCATTTAGCAGATGCTTTTATCCTAATTGACTTGCTTTAATGAGTTACTTGACCAGTTTCCCTGAAAAACATGGGGTTAAATCACCATAAAACATAATTTGCAACCTGTTTAACTTCTGTACTGTGACATTTCAGAGTCCTGCAGGACAGGATTAATTTTGGATCGTGAAAAGTCTGCGTTTCGTAGTAGAGAAACAGCGGAAGCACCCATTGGTTAAGATTCAAGCGGCCTTGATGACATCATCTGACAAGGAAATCATTTCAGAGGTGAAGAAGAGTTCATTTTGATTGCGTGTTGCTGTTTATGGTCATTGCCAGCAACTGAGATTCAGTCAATACACTTCTTCAAACCAGAAGCAATCAAGTCTTTTTTTTTTTTTTTTTCATGTGATTTAGCATTTTATCTCTACTGTTATAAAACCTTGCATTACCTCACTCCAAGCCCCGCCTTTATAGAAAGGGGCGGAGCTTGCCCTACATAATCTGTCATCTGATGTTGAGGCGTCTTTGAATAATACCCAGAATGCAAAGCAGAGGGTTGGTGTTTCGGTAAAACACCTCGACGCCCACCGCGGCGGGCAATTAGTCTCTCGACGTGGGCGCGACTCGAAACTCCTGAACCTTTTCGTTCTCCAATCACGGCTGATGGATTGAGCCGACAGCCGCCAGCATCTGGCTGTTAGCAGGCTCGAGCGTCGCGCCCCAAACGCCGCGCTGATTAATGGCCGCTGCCCGCAGTCAACAGAGGCGGAAATTAAGCGTTTGAGTTTAACCGTTACATTTGTCTGAAGAGCGCGAGGGGTTGAGAGGCATTTGTCAAAATCCGCCACGGTGAAAGTTGAAAGTCCTCCACTTGAGGAGTTATAACGGCGTGTAAACACCTGGTAAACATCACAAACAGTGCCTGAAAAACTGCATTGTGTATTACGGATATTGTTGGCTTTGACAGTTTGCTTTTGTTCCTCTTTTGGATAAAAGCGTCTGCTAAATGTAAATGAAATCTCTTTAATTTCTCCTTGTCTAGTTTCTTTTCGACAGCAAAATTCAAAGTCTCCTGCAATTCAGATAGTGTTGTTGTACTCCAGAGAGTCAAGGTCATGGTCTTGTCTTGGTCTCGACCACATTTGTATTTGGTCTTGTCTGAGACTAAGAGGACTGTGGATTTTATTTCAACACCACAGCTGCGGGGATATCACTCAATTGCCGGTGCATTGTCTGATTTATTTAGTAATATTAGTAATGCGATTGGTTGTAAAACTTCAAATGCAATCAACTTATTTCTAATTTGATTTCTTTTGTTACTGATGTGCCAGGTCAAAAATCAACAAGGCATTGTCAAAAATGTCACCAAAATTAATATAAATGCCCACTAAATTCAAAATATGAGTGCAAAAAATGTGTTTTAGAAATTGATTTTATATAATAACACATGAGATAATTAAGCAATATCACAAGAGCACAAGAGACGTTGTGACCACTCACTGGTCTTGGTCTCGACACTCCCTGCTTTTGGTATTGTCTTGGTCTTGACACACACTGGTTTTGGTCTTGTCTTGGTCTCAACACACACTGGTCTTGGTCTTGCATTGGTCTCGACACATACTGGTCTTGGTCTTGGTCTTGCATTGGTCTTGACACACACTGGTTTTGGTCTTGTATTGGTCTCGACACTCACTAGTTTAGGCATTGCCTTGGTCTCAACACACATTGGTTTTGGTCTCAACACACACTGGTCTTGGTCTTGCATTGGTCTCGACACACACTGGTTTTTGTCTTGTATTGGTCTCGACACATACTGGTCTTGGTCTTGCATTGTTCTTGACACACACTGGTTTTGGTCTTGTATTAGTCTCGACACTCACTGGTTTTGGCATTGTCTTGGTCTCAACATACATTGGTTTTGGTCTCAACACAAACTGGTCTTGGTCTCGGCACACACTGGTCTTGGTCTTGACACACACTGGTCTTGATCTTGTATTGGTCTCAACACACACTGGTTTTGGTCTTGTATTGGTCTCGACACACACTGGTCTTGGTCCTGCATTGGTCTCGACACACACTGGTTTTGGTTTTGTATTGGTCTCGACACACACTGGTCTTGATCTTGTCTTGGTCTCAACACACATTGGTTTTGGTCTCAACACACACTTGTCTTGGTCTTGCATTGGTCTCGACACACACTGGTTTTGGTTTTGTATTGGTCTCGACACACACTGGTCTTGGTCTTGCATTGGTCTCGACACATACTGGTTTTGATCTTGTATTGGTCTCCACACACACTGGTCTTGGTCTTGCATTGGTCTCGACACACACTGATTTTGGTCTTGTATTGGTCTCGACACACACTGGTCTTGATCTTGTATTGGTCTCGACACACACTGGTTTAGGTCTAGTATTGGTCTCGACACACACTGGTCTTGGTCTTGCATTGGTCTCAACACACACTGGTTTTGGTTTTGTATTGGTCTCGACACACACTGGTCTTGGTCTTGCATTGGTCTCGACACACACTGGTTTTGGTTTTGTATTGGTCTCGACACACACTGGTTTTGATCTTGTATTGGTCTCGACACACACTGGTCTTGGTCTTGCATTGGTCTCGACACACACTGGTTTTGATCTTGTATTGGTCTCGACACACACTGGTCTTGGTCTTGCATTGGTCTCGACACACACTGGTTTTGGTCTTGTATTGGTCTCGACACACACTGGTCTTGATCTTGTATTGGTCTCGACACACACTGGTTTAGGTCTAGTATTGGTCTCGACACACACTGGTCTTGGTCTTGCATTGATCTTGACACACACTGGTTTTGGTTTTGTATTGGTCTCGACACACACTGGTCTTGGTCTTGCATTGGTCTCGACACACACTGGTTTTGGTTTTGTATTGGTCTCGACACACACTGGTCTTGATCTTGTATTGGTCTCGACACACACTGGTTTTTGTCTTGTCTTGGACTCGGTTTAGGTGATCTTGATTACAACACTAATTGCAGATGTTTCTCTTGAGGTATAGACCCCAGTAATCTCACATGTGTCTTCTCTAGAGTTTCAGAAGAGATCTCACCAATGTCTCAATCTGTGCTCAGATTATCTTAGAAACCAACGTTTCCAATCAAACTAAGTGATTCATTAGTAAGTATGTGTACTGTATGAAAAGTATGATTTTAGCACATTTTTGTACATTTGCGTAGTTTTGTATTGATTTGAGGTTGATTTTATTGTTTAATCAGTAAAACTAATTAAATGTTTAATGCTATCACATTTATTTTTACACAAAGTAACTTATTATATTTATATATTTGGTATTTGATATAATATAATATATATAATTATTATAGTTTTAATTATGTTTTGTGTGATTTCTTTTGCCGTATTCATTGAACTTTTTAAATATTTGAAATTAAAAATATTAAATATATGTATGTAATAGTATATTGTAGATACAAAATATACTGATATATATATATACTGATACTGATATAATAGGAAAATATAACTAAACAAATATATATTTATACACATTTTTATGTTTTTAACAGTTTGCAGTTTGATTACTTTTGTTTTAGATGCTGCCATTTACACTGTGTTTCGATGTACATGCAAATGTACAAAAAATGCATGCAAATGATATGTATGAATACCAGTGACCTCAGAATCAAATGTTTCTTATCAAATCCTCCCTTGATCAAATGATCTGAGCTGCTATTGGCATTCATTTTACTGTACGGCACCTACAGAATTTGAGTTTATTTTTATGCCTCAAGTTGATACGTAAATGAGTCCTCCATTAAGAGCGAGGACAATCTTCCTCTGGGTAACTTTACTGGGTTCGTTCAAGCGCTCTAAATGTGAAACGTGAGGATCGGCTTTTCCCCAGGACTCACGAGGAAACGGATACCCAGATATCACGCCAGCGTCAATCCTCAGGAGCGGCTCGGGTCGTTTCATCTGTGGTTGAAGCGGTCGGTCTCGTGCACTTGTCCCGTGGTGCCCGTCTGACCTTGACTGACTCTGATCGGTCACATCTTTGAATCGGGCTCTGGCCTGTGGTTCTGGGGTATCTGGGTTTCCGCTTGCAGTGTTACCGAGCCCACGGTGGATCCGTGCCCGGGACTTTGAACAGACTAATGGTTACAAGCGCTGGCTCGGGTCCACGTGCCGCCCCGCAGGCCCTGCCTGAAGAGCTGCTGGATCAGTCGATAACACACAATTTAGAAAATCAGCCAAGTTTGCAGAAAGAAAGAGCTAATATCGGAAATAAAGACGGATACATAATCTGAGGCTGGGGGACTTTTTCATGCGCAGAGAGTTATTTGTTATCCGGAAGCAGCGCTGAAACGCTTGGACGTCTGAAGCGTCGAAAGCACCGCTGACCCAAGCTCTCTCTCACTTTAGCGTCGATGGAAATCTAATTGCCCGACAAACGATCAATGGAAAGTAAATTGGTTTCTGTGTGAAAGCGAACATGTAATAAGCTCCGAGCTGCTTTAATATGTGCTGCTTTTGCATCTTGAATCATGCTGTTTTTTTTAAATGGATTCCTGGATGTGCTCATCCTCCATCACTCACTTTCTCTCTCTGATTCTCTCTAAAGCTCGATTAGTCCTTCAAACAGGACGATGTGTTTTTCTCTGAGTGCTTGCAGGTGTTTGCGGCGTCCTGATCAGATATTTTAAAGCGATAAGGTGCTGGGGGGTTGCTGTCTGTAGTCAGAGATAAATGGTGTTGTTAGGCACTGCATGCTTTTTTTTATTATAAATATGTCTAAATATGAGTAATTTCTAGGTAAATGTGAAAATATTGTACTAAAATCTTAATTCTAAAAATAAGCGTATGCAAAATATCTAATTTCTTTCTTTTCTTTTGATGTGAAATATGACCCTAGATGTGTCAAAAATATTGATATAATATTTAGATTTATGCAGATGATTTTCTATAGCTTTGTATGTTTCTAAATGTGTGAATA
>CM040817.1:19364201-19369201 GCA_022828995.1 Vimba vimba | reverse complement strand
ATTATTCATCAAAGGTCGTCAGTCGATCAGATTAACGACAGGTCGCTGTCAAGAAGCGCGGTGTTTGTGTTTTATCTGCGCGTGTCGAGCGAGAGGCTCGTAACCATCAGCGTTTGGCATCTGTCTGTCTGTGTCAGCATCATTGTTGTAGAGTAACGCTTCGCTTGCACAATCTGTGATACCATTAAACACAACATGGCAGCCGGAGCGTCGGCAGATTGTTCCCATCTCATTACGGAAAGTTTCCTCGTGAATGCGGGAGGGAAAAGATCCCTGTGGTCCGGCAGCTCAGTTTAAGGCCACTGAGGTCAGAACGTTCGTCCTCTCGTGCTTTCTGTTCTTTCACCTAACTATTATTTGGTTAATTATTACATTTTTGGCAGCCTACTAAAAGCAACTAATTTTGCTTAAAAATAAGTTATTTAAAGGATTAGTTCACCCAAAGATGAAAATTATGTCATTAATTACTTCTATTAATAAAAAAAGACTTTAGTTCATTTTCAGAACAGAAATGAAGATATTTTTAATGAAATCCGAAAGCTTTCTGTCCCTTTCTGTCCCGCTTTATATGATGAACAGATTGAATTTAGGCTTTTATTCACATATAAACATTGATTAGCAAACATAAACAGAAGCTCAACCAAACCTGCGTAACACGAGAATGAACCTCATTGGTTCTTGCTGAAACTCAAACGAGATGCGTAACACGAGAATGAACCTCATTGGTTCTTGCTGAAGCTTAAAATGTGCTGCGTAACACGAGAATGAACCTCATTGATTCTTGCTGAAGCTTAAACGAGATGCGTAACACGACAATGAACCTCATTGGTTCTTGCTGAAGCTTAGACAAGATGCGTAACACGACAATGAACCTCATTGGTTCTTGCTGAAGCTCAAACGTGCTGCGTAACACGAGAATGAACCTCATTGGTTCTTGCTGAAGCTTAAACGAGATGCGTAACACGACAATGAACCTCATTGGTTCTTGCTGAAGCTCAAACGAGATGCATAACACGAGAATGAACCTCATTGGTTCTTGCTGAAGCTCAAACGTGATGCGTAACACGAGAATGAACCTCATTGGTTCTTGCAGAAGCTCAAACGAGATGCGTAACACGAGAATGAACCTCATTGGTTCTTGCTGAAGCTCAAACGTGCTGCGTAACACGACAATGAAACTCATTGGTTCTTGCTGAAGCTTAAAATGTGCTGTGTAACAAGAGAATGAACCTCATTGGTTCTTGCTGAAGCTCAAACGTGATGCGTAACACGAGAATGAACCTCATTGGTTCTTGCTGAAGCTTAAACGAGATGCGTAACACGACAATGAACCTCATTGGTTCTTGCTGAAGCTTAGACGAGATGCGTAACACGACAATGAACCTCATTGGTTCTTGCTGAAGCTCAAACGAGATGCGTAACACGAGAATGAACCTCATTGGTTCTTGCTGAAGCTCAAACGTGCTGCGTAACACGACAATGAACCTCATTGGTTCTTGCTGAAGCTCAAACGTGCTGCGTAACACGAGAATGAACCTCATTGGTTCTTGCAGAAGCTCAAACGAGATGCGTAACACGAGAATGAGCCTCATTGGTTCTTGGTGAAGCTCAAACGAGCTGCGTAACACGACAATGAAACTCATTGGTTCTTGCTGAAGCTTAAAATGTGCTGTGTAACACGAGAATGAACCTCATTGGTCCTTGCTGAAGCTCAAACGAGATGCGTGACACGAGAATGAACCTCATTGGTTCTTGCTGAAGCTCAAACGTGCTGCGTAACACGAGAATGAACCTCATTGGTTCTTGCGGAAGCTTAAAATGTGCTGTGTAACACGAGAATGAACCTCATTGGTTCTTGCTGAAGTTTAAAATGTGCTGTGTAACACGAGAATGAACCTCATTGGTTCTTGCTGAAGCTTAAAATGTGCTGTGTAACACGAGAATGAACCTCATTGGTCCTTGCTGAAGCTCAAACGAGATGCGTGACACGAGAATGAACCTCATTGGTTCTTGCTGAAGCTCAAACGTGCTGCGTAACACGAGAATGAACCTCATTGGTTCTTGCGGAAGCTCAAACGTGCTGCGTAACACGAGAATGAACCTCATTGGTTCTTGCGGAAGCTTAAAATGTGCTGTGTAACACGAGAATGAACCTCATTGGTTCTTGCTGAAGTTTAAAATGTGCTGCGTAACACGAGAATGAACCTCATTGGTTCTTGCTGAAGCTCAAACGTGCTGCGTAACACGAGAATGAACCTCATTGGTTCTTGCTGAAGCTCAAACGTGCTGCGTAACACGAGAATGAACCTCATTGGTTCTTGCTGAAGCTCAAACGTGCTGCGTAACACGAGAATGAACCTCATTGGTTCTTGCGGAAGCTTAAAATGTGCTGCGTAACACGAGAATGAACCTCATTGGTTCTTGCGGAAGCTTAAAATGTGCTGCGTAACACGAGAATGAACCTCATTGGTTCTTGCTGAAGCTCAAACGTGCTGCGTAACACGAGAATGAACCTCATTGGTTCTTGCTGAAGCTCAAACGTGCTGCGTAACACGAGAATGAACCTCATTGGTTCTTGCTGAAGCTCAAACGTGCTGCGTAACACGAGAATGAACCTCATTGGTTCTTGCTGAAGCTCAAACGTGATGCGTAACACGAGAATGAACCTCATTGGTTCTTGCTGAAGCTCAAACGTGATGCGTAACACGAGAATGAACCTCATTGGTTCTTGCTGAAGCTCAAACGTGCTGCGTAACACGAGAATGAACCTCATTGGTTCTTGCTGAAGCTCAAACGTGCTGCGTAACACGAGAATGAACCTCATTGGTTCTTGCTGAAGCTCAAACGTGATGCGTAACACGAGAATGAACCTCATTGGTTCTTGCTGAAGCTCAAACGTGATGCGTAACACGAGAATGAACCTCATTGGTTCTTGCTGAAGCTCAAACGTGCTGTGTAACACGAGAATGAACCTCATTGGTTCTTGCAGAAGCTCAAATGTGATGCATAACACGAGAATGAACCTCATTGGTTCTTGCTGAAGCTCAAACGTGATGCATAACACGAGAATGAACCTCATTGGTTCTTGCTGAAGCTCAAATGTGCTGCGTAACACGAGAATGAACCTCATTGGTTCTTGCTGAAGCTCAAACGTGCTGCGTAACACGAGAATGAACCTCATTGGTTCTTGCTGAAGCTCAAATGTGCTGCGTAACACGAGAATGAACCTCATTGGTTCTTGCTGAAGCTCAAATGTGCTGCGTAACACGAGAATGAACCTCATTGGTTCTTGCAGAAGCTCAAATGTGCTGTGTAACACGAGAATGAACCTCATTGGTTCTTGCTGAAGCTCAAACGTGCTGCGTAACACGAGAATGAACCTCATTGGTTCTTGCAGAAGCTCAAATGTGCTGTGTAACACGAGAATGAACCTCATTGGCTCTTGCTGAAGCTCAAACTTGCTGCGTAACACGAGAATGAACCTCATTGGTTCTTGCGGAAGCTCAAACGTGCTGCGTAACACGAGAATGAACCTCATTGGTTCTTGCCGAAGCTCAAATGTGATGCGTAACGCGAGAATGAACCTCACTGGTTCTTGCACATCAAGCGAACTCGCAAAATAATGAATCTCATCAGAAAATGTGGACTCAACCGCTCAAAGCGTCAAAGGGACAGAAAGCTCTCAGATTTCAGCACAAATATCTTAATTTGTGTTCTGAAGATGAACGAAAGTCTTACGGGTTTAGAACGACACGAGTGCGAGTAATTAATGACATAATTTTCCTTTTTTGGTGAACTATCCCTTTAAGGGAGTAATGGAGCAATTATTTGAAAAGATGCATCACTCAAGCAAAAGTTGAGTAAAATGCTTTTCCTGCAGCACATTCTGATGTACAGTACGTCTGTCGATAACGGTTCTGGCTGTACTTTCAGTAATGTACTTAATTCGAGACCCTCATAACTCATCTCGTGCGTTTCTGTCGGCACGGGACTAATTATTCTGACTGCAGGTCTTCAGTGAAATCTCGTGCACAATGCTTGATTTGAAGCTCTGAAGCATCATGTGACGTACGAGAGCGACTGAAAAAGCTTCTCCCCGGTGAGTGAGATAACAGAACGCGTCTCTCTCCGTCTGTTTTAATGCAGTTCTTCCCAAGGGACGATCAACAGGTGATTACCTGTGTCAGGTGATATATATAACCTTCGCTCCTCTGAGAGGAAAGAAATAGGGCAGATGAGGCTCACAGATGGTAAATACTAGTTAATCGTGACCTCACGGTTACATGCACAACAGCACTGATGGAAAGTGAACTCACATTTACAGTTGTGTCCGAGTTTTAGAGGCTTCGTACACAGTTGTGTTGTTTGTGTGTGTGTGTGTGTTTCTGGAGCGCGAGTCGTGTTTTCTTGCTCCTGTTCTCATCGCACATTCATCACTTTGACATCGGCTACTTTCCACCACAGAGAAATAGTGCAGTCAGCTTTTCCTGAGAGGAGAGTGTGTGTGATGGAAGTTTACCGCATGAAGATGTTCGTTTGTGCTCTTTTGAGAGGAATTGTCAGGAGATTCTGTGTGAATCACGTTCATACGTGTTCTGGAAATAATGGAGCAAATGCACGCGTGTGTAAATATGTCAGTAGTAACCGTGCTTTGGCGCCAAGTTGATACTGAAATAAAATACCTGTGCTAGTGTTTATACAGTGTCAGCAGTCAGGGCATCTTTATCAAGTTCATGTTTTTTTCATATCTGCACATTTGTGTATTTGTTCCATTGTTTACAAAATGGTCATATGAAAGCAATGTCCTAAGTTGACAGATGTGTCTGAAGTGAATGTAAACTGTTTCAATGTTTAAAGCACCATGTCTGCTGTTGCACCAGTTATTTTCTGTAAAGCTGCTTTGGAACAATATGTATTATGAAAAGTGCTATACAAATAAACTTGAATATTTAATTTAATTTTTAATATATACCTGTCGTATATATCATCGTTTTATTTTA
>CM040817.1:19274201-19361701 GCA_022828995.1 Vimba vimba | reverse complement strand
CTAGCCAAGGCAATACAAGTTGAAGTACTAAAAAACTCAAAACCAAATAAACTTTTATATATATATATATATCAAAAAATCATAATAAACTTTAACTGAAAAAGAACAGAGAAATATAAAAACTAATTTAAAATATGAATAAAAAAACTATAACAATACAGTCTTATTGTCATTAACTAAATAGACATTATTTACAAACAAATACATTTCAAACACAACAAAATGACAAAAACTTTTAAATGAAAAAGTAAAATATATATACAAAAAAGAAAAATATAAAAACTAATTCAAAATATGAATAGTTATTAACAATTATTAATATAATACAACATAACAAAATATTAATATATAGAGATTTTCTTTAATTAAAAAGGTCATTATTTGCTTGACGGAAAAACAAAACATCAGTACCCATAAAAGAAAGCCCTTCCAAGTGACTGTTTCGGGTTTATCCGTGTTTCCTGATCAATCCGTTCTCCATGATTCCTCATGACTGAATCTGAAGTTTCTGGCGTCCCGTTCTGTGTTGTCCTTCAAAAGTTTTTGTGTATCAAATGAGTATTTGTGTTCTCTCCTCACGCCGTTTCCCTCTCCACTTCCTGTGCGTAATGAGGCGCTGTGCGCTAAATGTAAATAAATGTAAATGGGCGGCGCCTGTGACATGACAGATGACTGGGTCCTCCAGGCAGATGCTTTTGATTTACTGTTACTGTCTGCATACCTCCACCGTGAATCAGCCGTGATTTATGACGCCGCGCGCAAAAATACAGCTCCAGAAAATCACTCACAAGGTTCATATCAACAATAAGCGTGAACTTCAGTTTGATTGTTTCTTGAAGAGCCGCTCGCTCCTTTAAAGCAAATACGAAGCGATTACCGGCGATAAGAGACGCCTGGGTTATTCTCTGGAGATCTCACTTCTGAAGATGATGCTCTTGAAGCCATACAAGTAACTAATTGCATTATATTTATTATTGCTTCATCCTTTAATAGGGTCGCCTGCACACACTCACCATTGTGTAATGAATCAGTGAGTGTGTATTCCCTACCAGACCACATCTCTGGCATGTTGTTGCTTTTTGATGTGAATTAACAGGTTAAAGGTAGGGTAGGCAATTTCAGAGAGGCCAGCAATGACAAGATACACTTGTTAAACACTGGGTTAAAAACAATCCAATTTGGGTTGTCAACCCATGGGCTGGGGAAATATATGACAGAACATATGTTGGGTTAATTTAACCCTGCAAATTAGGTTGTTTATTTAACCCAGCATAATGGGTTGATTTAACTTAGTATACTGGGTTGATTCATTTTGTCTCTAGTTTTTTTTTATTTTTTTTATTTTTTTACTTTATACATGAATGAATGTTTACAGATTAACTTAAATCCTCTAAACTTTTTTAAAATAATCGATACAACCTCTGGCTTGCATGATAGTTCCTTTATTTTCAGTCATATTTTATAGTAACAGTATAGTATATTTTATATATTTTTTAATTTTTGTATAGGCCTAATGTTTATCAGGAGTACTTCTAAATTCAGACCTGCGTTTCACTCATAGACGAAATATGCTGTGACTGAATCCATAACCTGTCCATAAACAATCAGTGTACAGTTTTGAGAACATGTTTTAACTCTTACAAGCATTTATATACTGTATCTTTTTTTTTTTTTTTTTTTAAATCATACAATTTTAAGCGAGGCATCAAGTGTTTCCATCAAGCGAAAAGACCGGCGCGACACTCGGTGACTCATATCGCGCCCCTCTGTGTTGCTCTGCATAAAATTTAACAATATACAGAACAATAACACATTTATAGAAACAAAAAATTTACACAAACCTGTATTTTACTTAAGACACGCACCAATTTGACGGAGCTGCACTGCTCTCTCCTGAAGAGGTCGCAAAAAGCCGCGATAAATAACTCAAAACTGGGTAACACAAAAACTACGTCTGACCCAGGATCTGGGTTACACAAAAACTACCCAAACACTGGGTTGTTACGTCTAACCCAGGATCTGGGTTACACAAAAACTACCCAAACACTGGGTTGTTACGTCTAACCCAGGATCTGGGTTACACAAAAACTACCCAAACACTGGGTTGTTACGTCTGACCCAGGATCTGGGTTACACAAAAACTACCCAAACACTGGGTTGTTACGTCTGACCCAGGATCTGGGTAACACAAAAGCTATCCAAACACTGGGTTGTTACGTCTGACCCAGGATCTGGGTTACACAAAAACTACCTAAACACTGGGTTGTTACGTCTGACCCAGGATCTGGGTTACTTTACTTGTCACGTTCAAAGGCGTTCTGATCACATGATCACGTTACTAACATGTTTCCGACTCAAACCATCAGCGCTCGCTTCATTCTGTCTGTTAAACAAGAGCAAGTGTTTAATGAGGGGACGTCCACACGCCATTAGCTTAAAAACAGAGAATGTGTTGATTTCTCATTGTCAATAAAAAAAATAAATAATTACTAGACACAGACTGGTGGTGTTTAACCCTCTCATTCTGACGCAGAGGTTAAAGGTCGCGATCAAAGCTCTCGTTGTCTGAAGTACATGGAACGGGATCTGATGAGGTCAATATAATTTCAGCTCAGTCAACACTCGATGTGAGTGTTTGTGTATGAACTGAGTGTGGATCATTAAAGAGTCATTGATATATAAATGTGGATGGTCATATGCTAATTTGAGCAAAACTGAGCTAAACCCATAGGACCTGAGCTGAAGTCTCTGTGGATGTTACATGCTGCGAGTGGCAGTGGTAAATGAACGACACGGATCTCATTTCACAGTCTGTCAGGAACGATCAGACGCTCTCTCGCTCCCACACGGGATCATGCGTGCGTGTGTGTCTGAAACCTCACTCATGAAGTATTCCACGTCTCCCTGGAATACTTCATTCTGATTGGTCGATCGCAGCATTCTGTGCTCTGACAGTTTTAATAAAAATGAAAGCATTTTTAGGCCTATTTATTTATTTAGAAAACGTTAAGTTCTGAATATCAAAAAAAACAAACATTTTAGGCATGTTTTAAGATTGATTTATTTAGAAATCCAAATTTTACATGAAGAGAAAAAAAAATTGACATGTTTTAAGAGATTTTTTTAATCTTATTTATTTATTTATTTAGAAAACTACATTTCGCATAAAGAAAAAGCATTTTAGACATTTTTTAAGATAGATTTTTTTATTTTTGTCTATTTATTTATTTATAAAACATTCCATTTTGCATAAAGACAAAACATTTTATTCATGCTTTAAGATTTATTTATTTATTTATTTATTTATACAACTACATTTTGCATAACGAAAAAGCATTTTAGGCATGTTTTAAGATTGATTTATTTGTTTATAAAACATTACATTTTGAATAAAGAAAATTAAGCCACACCTTAGGCCTGTTTAAGGTATCGTTATTATTATTATTATTATATATTATTTGCATAAATATAATGAAACATTTTAGGCCTATTAAATTTATATTTATTTATTTATTTATAAAACACAACATTTTGCATAAAGAAAATAAAGCCATACCTTAGGCCTGTTTTAGTTATTATTATTATTTTTATTATTTACTGATAGATACAATAAAGAATTGTAGGCTTATTTGTTCATTTATTTATTTATAAAAAATATATATTTTGCATAAAGAAAATAAAGCAACACCCTAGGCCTGTTTTAGGTATTATGATTATTATTATAGATATGTGTGTATAGTGGCATCACACTGCACAGAAGACAGCAGAGCTGAAGAAAAGCCAGATGAAAGCTAAACTGCAGCAGTGAAAGCGAGTGAGAGCGAGATATCGAGCGCTCTTTATGTGTGTGTAGCCTTGTGTGTGTGTGTGTGTGTGTGTGTGTGTGTGTGTGTGTGAATGATCATGTGTCTGTGCTCTGCTTTACAGACATCCACTCTCTCTCTCTCTCTATAGATCCACTGCACACTATCACTTTAGTCCTCAGAGTGGATTCACTCAACTGACGTAAGCGTGTGTGTGTGTGTGTGTGGAGACGGTTACTGTCTAAAGAGCTGGTTTCTCTTCTGCTCAATCACTGTAAGACGTGTGCGTGTTTGTGTGTGATTGAGATCCTGTTGAACTCTGTAGCTTTTAATAAATGAATCGTGTTGTAATTCAGGGAAGTATTTTGTATTTCTTTTAAAACAGTTTCTCAAACTTTCAGACATTTGTTCTGCTCAATCTCAGTCACTTTTTAATTATATTTTGATTATTTATACAATGGCGAGAACATGAACAAGGTGCAAATAAAGAGCTAAAGTGAGAAACAGTATGAGACTCACACGTGCTCGGATATATCATTCTGGAAAGTCCGAGATCTCAGTGTGTCGTTTCAGTATTGTTTATGAACTATTGTAGTTCATAGTGATTTTTTGAATCAGCTTTTATTTGACTTTTTGTTAATTTTGCTATGCTCTTTTGTCATTTTAATGTATTTTTGGAGTTTCTTAATATTGCTATTTAGATTTTATTTGCTTTAGTTTATTTAGTTTTGGTTTTATTTATCTTATTTGTTTGTTTGGGATTGTTATGTGCTTATAATTCTTTTAAATATTTACTTTAATTAGGCACAACTTATTTGTATTTGTTTAAGTTTGTTTTATTTATGTATGTATGTATGTATTTATTATTCATAATATTAATGTGTCAACCTAAACTTGTTTCAGTTATCTGCTTAAGAAACATTTCAAATGTTTTACTTTTATTAAATGTTGATATTTATATTTAATTTTATTTCAGATTTCTGAAAAAAAAAAAAAAAAAACTGTTTTAATTGGTTTTGTTTGAGGATAATAACCCTGATGTTGGATGAAAACTGATGTGATCTGCTCTCCACACTGATTTGGTCCTGGATGAAGAACAGTGACTGGTTTGTCTCAGTTTATCTCAGAGACGGGTGTTCAGGGACAGTCAGGACAGCACGAGTCCTCGGGTCAGTGTTAACTAGATGATGGCAGCTTGAGCTCAGTCTTGCATCACGTTTTGTTTCCCATTTCTTCCAAAAAAAAAAAAAATTCCCTTCCAGGAGGGAGAGACTCAGATCATAGAAATGCAATGAAAATCTTGCTCCGATCCATTCCTTTAGATGCTAATTAATCCCAGAATGAGTTTGAGTTGGACCCGGGTGCAAAGGTCAGAGGTCAAGTGTTGTTAACATGAGTGTTTCATCACTGGTGTCTTCATTAGTTCAGACGAATGTCGATTTGTTAGCGGAGCTGCTTAATAAGTGAATATGTCCTGAATTGTGTCTGTACTTTAATTTGTCATAAATCCAATACTTCTCGTGGCGATGGTCCTCTGGGTGGCTTTATTAAAACAGACGGAGAATCAAATGCCCTGTGGACCAATTAAACCAGCAGGAAATGAGTGTTTACTGGATTTTATACCAATTAAAAAAAACAAAACAATCATCAAGTCAATGGCCACCTGTGGAGAAGACAGCGACATACATCTCTGAGTGTTGATGAACAGCATATTTAGTATTATTACTTATGGATTTTTTTTCTTTCATGTAATTATGTTTGCATTATTTTGGTATCATTGGTTCTGGATTTACCCAGCCCTGAATGTAACGTGTGAACAGACGTCATACTGCTGGATTATATTCAGGAGACTCTCTGGCCCGGATCATCTTAATTATGTTAAAAAATAAAAGTTAAGTTTCATTGTAAGTTGGCTCTCGCCGGATCATGGCAAATTTGCTGATCCTCACAGACTTATTTGGACACTACATCTGTTCTGTGTCTGCTGACCTCTCACGTGTGTGTGTGTGTGTGTGTGTGTGTGTGTGTGTGTGTGTGTGTGTGTGTGTGTGCGCGTGTGTGTGTGCGTGTGTGTGTGTGTACACGCTTAATGTGCATGGCGTATTTCACATAAAATTCACAAGAAAATCAGAATAAAAATGATATTTTGCATAAAGAAAAAACATTTATTTATTTAGAAAATGTTACATTTTCCATAAAGAAAACATAGGCACATTTTTGGTCTGTTTTAGGCTGTATTATTATTATTATTATTATTATTATTATTAGTAGTAGTAGTAGTAGTAGTATTTTAGAAAGAAAAATATAATTTTCATAAAGAGAATAAAGCCAACTTTTAAGCTTTATTATTCATTATTATTTATTAGTTTGTTTAAAAAATAATCTTTATTGATAATATTAATGTATTCTTGTTTTAAGAAAAATATTAGTATTTTCATAAAGAAAATAAAGCCAAATTTTAATCTTTATTATTCATATTTATTTATTTATTTATTTATTTATTTATTTTTGTTTTTAAAATGAAAGCATTTCTCATAAAGAAAATAAAACCAAAATAATTTATTTATTCTTGTTTTTAGAAAAATATTAACATTTTTCATAAAGAAAATAAAACCAAATTTGTTTTATTTATTTGTTCATTTCTTTATTTAATTATTTATTCTTGTTTTAAGAAAAATATTAGCTTTTTCATAAAGAAATAAAACCTTTTTTTTATTTGATGTTTTATTATTATTATTATTATTATTATTATTATATTATTTATTTTTTAAGAAAAAAAAAACATTTTTAAAGAAAAAAAATATAATAATAATATAATATAATAAAGCCTTATTTATTGATTTATTTGTGTATTGATTTATTGTTTGTTTGATTGTTTTAAGAAAAAAATTATAATTTTGATTTTGCTCTGTAAATGTAATAAATGCACAGCCTTTAATAAACTGGCTCAGGTACTGTCGAATGGTCTGACCCATTTCAGCCAAAATTAGAGAACTATATCTTCATACTTACAAGTAAAGCTTCATGTGACTGGATTTGTCTATTTCCATGAGTGGTGTGATTGTTTTGTCTCGAGACTACAGCACTATTGTGAGAGAGTTGTCGTCTGCTCGTGTGATAGTAATGAGGAGAAATCAAACCTGAGTCGACGGACAGAGGCGATAAAGAGTACAGCGTGTGTATCCGTGAGAGCGATGCTCAACCTCTCCGTTCAGTTGTGTATGTAATAACTGAATACCTTAAAAATCGAATTCAGGATTCAAAAATGTGTTTCAATATACATGCATATGCATCTTCAGCATTTGTTAGAAAACGAGTGAATCGTTGCACCCCTACTGATATAAACGTAATGATATCCATCTCAAAATTAACATCTGAATAATTATCCATTGTATATATTCATGTTCATAATATTTTGATGACTAAATTCACTTCTAAAACTAATGATTTTTTTCTCAGTCTATTGTATTTCATAGTATCTTTATTTTAAAAATCTATACTATATTGTTTTAGTGGCTATGATATCAGTTAGATTTTCATTATCGCGCACCCCATGCCTAGAGATGATTTTTCATGGTTCTTTGGATTCAAATATTGACAATTTGAGAGTAAAACTGATTAATTGTCATGAAAAATAATATAATAATAATAATGTAAACAATCTTTAATACTGCTTAAGATTTAGACCTGGGCATGTTCTTCGTGATATTAATCCATGACTACAGACAGCTATAAATGTACTCATGAATAAATCATACACACAGAACCGCAGGAAAAACATGCATGTCCTGAAGGGAATATTCCCGTGCGTTTGTGTTTGTGAGCTCAGTGTAGTTGCTCCTCCTCCTCTGACATGAATATGATTGTGTGTATTACTGTACGCGTGTTGATTTATGGCCGTAATGAATCTGATGTATGCAGAACATATGGCTGTGAGAGTGAGATTATCTCTGCACCACGGCTCGCGGATGCTGAATCAGCGCTGTCCCGTCAGCTGCTTTATTTCTCTCCGTTATGCTCTGCCAAGACCAAAGCTGCTTCATTACTGCTCAGATGTTGCTCTTTTGTAGCTCAGGAGACTGCTCACTTATGATTTATTGAAGTATCGGCCTTTGGAGGAATGAAAACAGAGCCAAATGAGTCGCTTTAGTCATCATCCAGTGAGATTATAGAGCTGAGAGTGAATGAATGTGGAGAGAAGCTCAGATCGTTTGATGAGAAATGCTTGAGTTCATATTGACTTTTGATTGAAGTCTTTGGTATTTTGTAAAATCTGAGCAGTTTTTAATATTTTTTTTTATATTTATGTTTTTATATATTTATAAATTATATATACGTGTGTGTGTGTGTATGTATGTGTATGTATATACAGTGAGGAAAATAAGTATTTGAACACCCTGCTATTTTGCAAGTTCTCCCACTTGGAAATCTTGGAGGGGTCTGAAATTGTCATCGTAGGTGCATGTCCACTGTGAGAGACATAATCTAAAAAAAAAAAATCCAGAAATCACAATATATGATTTTTTAACTATTTATTTGTATGATACAGCTGCAAATAAGTATTTGAACACCTGAGAAAATCAATGTTAATATTTGGTACAGTAGCCTTTGTTTGCAATTACAGAGGTCAAACGTTTCCTGTAGTTTTTCACCAGGTTTGCACACACTGCAGGAGGGATTTTGGCCCACTCCTCCACACAGATCTTCTCTAGATCAGTCAGGTTTCTGGGCTGTCGCTGAGAAACACGGAGTTTGAGCTCCCTCCAAAGATTCTCTATTGGGTTTAGGTCTGGAGACTGGCTAGGCCACGCCAGAACCTTGATATGCTTCTTACAGAGCCACTCCTTGGTTATCCTGGCTGTGTGCTTCGGGTCATTGTCATGTTGGAAGACCCAGCCTCAACCCATCTTCAATGCTCTAACTGAGGGAAGGAGGTTGTTCCCCAAAATCTTGCAATACATGGCCCCGGTCATCCTCTCCTTAATACAATGCAGTCGCCCTGTCCCATGTGCAGAAAAACACCCCCAAAACATGATGCTACCACCCCCATACTTCTCAGTAGGGATGGTGTTTTTGGGATGGTACTCATCATTCTTCTTCCTCCAAACACGTTTAGTGGAATTATGACCAAAAAGTTCTATTTTGGTCTCATCTGACCACATGACTTTCTCCCATGACTCCTCTGGATCATCCAAATGGTCATTGGCAAACTTAAGACGGGCCTTGACATGTGCTGGTTTAAGCAGGGGAAACTTCCGTGCCATGCATGATTTCAAACCATGACGTCTTAGTGTATTACCAACAGTAACCTTGGAAACGGTGGTCCCAGCTCTTTTCAGGTCATTGACCAGCTCCTCCGGTGTAGTTCTGGGCTGATTTCTCACCTTTCTTAGGATCATTGAGACCCCACGAGGTGAGATCTTGCATGGAGCCCCAGTCCGAGGGAGATTGACAGTCATGTTTAGCTTCTTCCATTTTCTAATGATTGCTCCAACAGTGGACCTTTTTTCACCAAGCTGCTTGGCAATTTCCCCGTAGCCCTTTTCAGCCTTGTGGAGGTGTACAATTTTGTCTCTAGTGTCTTTGGACAGCTCTTTGGTTTTGGCCATGTTAGTAGTTGGATTCTTACTGATTGTATGGGGTGGACAGGTGTCTTTATGCAGCTAACGACCTCAAACAGGTGCATCTAATTTAGGATAATAAATGGAGTGGAGGTGGACATTTTAAAGGCAGACTAACAGGTCTTTGAGGGTCAGAATTCTAGCTGATAGACAGGTGTTCAAATACTTATTTGCAGCTGTATCATACAAATAAATAGTTAAAAAATCATATATTGTGATTTCTGGATTTTTATTTTTTAGATTATGTCTCTCACAGTGGACATGCACCTACGATGACAATTTCAGACCCCTCCATGATTTCCAAGTGGGAGAACTTGCAAAATAGCAGGGTGTTCAAATACTTATTTTCCTCACTGTATATATATATCGTCGCTGTCGGGCGGAATCCTCGTATCTCCAAAACCATTATTTTTCAGGAAATTAAAAAAACTGCATATTTTTTGAGTTATTAAACATTGTATCGTTAAAGTTGGTATTATAACTTATATTGCTATCATATACTGTTGTATACCAACATTAACACAACATTTCCCCAGAATCATGTTTAATCGGAGATACGAGCTTTATGACTTGGGAGCGGGGAGATACGAGGTTACGCTGTCATTGATTAGAATGGTATGGACACAGACGTCGCTGCTGCCAGCAGTGTTCATCAAAGTCTGCGGTCGCATTGAGCCTTTTGACAAGAGATAAGGCTTTAAGAGCTATTCAAATCTAATGATTGTGGTTACATACATCTTCCTAAACTCTATTTTAAACGTTTAAGAGATATGAGTGCGCAATACCAAAATTACTAGGCTGTCTAAAATAGGCGGAAATTAATCTGCACGCAAAGTCGGCGGTCGCGTTGAGCCTTTTGACAAGAGAAAAGGCTTCAATAGTTAACCAAAGCTAACGACTGTGGTTACATACATCTTCCTAAACTCTATTTTAAAGGTTTAAGAGCTATACGTGAAGCAGAACAAAAAACGATGAGGTAACTAGGCTGTCTAATAGGCGGAAATTTGCCTAATCTGCACGCAAACTTACCGTGGCTCACGGGCTCCCTTCTGCACCAAAGCATTACAGCAATCGATTTTTAACAAAACAAGCTTACTCAAATGTATCTAACCTAACCTAACTATTTTCACTCGTTATTGTCTAAAAAAACAGACAGAGTTATGCAATGATAGGCTTAGCTGCTACTGGCGCCAGAAACGTCAACGTTAGACAGACCCTTTTTCTCCCATAAATAAAACCTGCTACTGGGGGTATTTTACATGCACAGTGCCAACTTCGAGTCAGTAAAATAATAATAAAAACAATAATTTAATGCTGGTATCCAAAACATTTATTCAAATATTATATTAGATACATTTTAAAACAATGCACATGTATAATAAGCCTAGTAATAATAAGCCTATATACGTAGACATTTAAAATATATCAATAACTCATAGTTTAACACAGATAAAATCAAAGTTAAGGCTTGCTTTACGTGTTACTCGACGAGGATTTCTTATCGTTGCGACTTTCAATCCTGAGGAGACAAAATGCCGGATTATGCCGCGTAAACTCCTGCCGCGGAGTGAAGAAGAGGTGGAGTTACGAGGATTTTTAGACAGTTTAAGTGTCCAATGGAGTTACGAGATTTGCTCTCAAGCTATTTTCAACACTTTAGATTGGTTAATAATTTGTAAAAATAACAGAACCACGTGGGGACTGACCAATAGCATCGATTTGTGGAAAAATATGAAATTGACCAAATTTGGACATACGAGGTTTCCGACAGCGACGATATATATATATATATATATATATATATATATATATATATATATATATATATATATATATATATATATATACACACACACATTTATATATAATTTATCTTGCATAAATAAAATAAAATAAGATAAAGCACATTATAGTCCTCTTTCATTCATTCATTCAAAATGTAAATTTCCATATTGAGATCGCTATTTGATATTCATCATATTCATCATATTTTCATTATAATTTTAATTATATTTTGCACGAATAAAGGCCATTTATTTATTTAAGAAAAATAGTATCATTTTTATAAAGAAAATAAAGCCGAATTTTAATCTTTTTTAATCGTTATTATTTTTTTAAGGATAAATGTGTAATTTTCATAAAGTAATTCATAAATAAAATATTTATTTATTAAAAAAAAAAATCTACCGAGATTTTTAAATATCAATTGCAATCTTTGGTATTTTGTAAAACCAGAGCACAGTTTTTAATATATATTTTTTTAAATATTTGAAGTGTTTTATATATTTTTTAATTATAGTTTGCATAATCCAGAATGTAGATTTCCATATCTAGATCTGTTTTTTTGATTGCAGACTTTGCACTCTTTGGAAGATATCAGTAAAATTTTTAATTTATTATAATATAATATAATATAATATAATATAATATAATATAATATAATATAATATAAAAATATAATTATATATATATGTGACCCGTCACGGAAACCAGGGACTCAAGTCGGCAGCACAACTTTCGAGCAAAATGAGAAAGAAGCTTTTTTTTAAAAAATTTGTGATTTTCGTTTTTTTGCAGAATCTGTTAGTTGAGATCACGAAGAAGCCTCTGCATGTTTGAGATAGCAGTATTGGTATATTTAAAAGCGTACATTTTGAGGTTGAAATCGGCTTGTTTTTCGGAGATTCTAGCACGCAGTAGGGGCGTGTCATTGTCGGTGTGTATTTCCATACTGAATAAGCCGGCGTGGCTACTTATTATGCAGCGCTCTGGCCGGCTCTATCTGATTTCAAAATTCAATGAAGATGGACGCCAATAACATTACAATGTCCAGCAATCGATTTAAATAGTAGGTTACATGGGGTTTAATTTGTCGTTTAATAAGATGTAGCCTAATACATGTTGTCAGTGCCAATATATAGATCCGCCAATTTATTTAACGTGTATCTTAATGGTCCAGTGGTAGAGCTTTCGCCAACTGTGTCGGAGGGTCTGAGTTCGAACCCGCCCTCGTATAGGGTTTTTTTTTTTTCGTATAGTTTTTTTCTCTCATCAAAACGATTATGTTCAGCAGTGGTTGTATATCAAGCAGGGACACGCAAACGTTTGCATTATGTTTTGTGATATTAAACAGAACGAATAGAGAGTATACGCAACGGATTGAAGCACGCGTCGAGTGAAGACAATGGGGTGTGTGCGCGAGCCACACGAGAAAACACTGCATCTGCGCCACTGATCGCAGCGGCAACGAGCACTTTGATCACTTGATTTAAAAAAAACACATTTCAGCTAGTATCTTATTTAAAAAACGAACGAAATGAATGCTATAGCCTACTAATAGCCTACTCATACTATATATATATATATATATATATATATATATATATATATCACATAGCACATCAGTGTTTTGATTTGAACATTGTCTAGAGTTTATCTTATTTTTTATTCAGTGTACACAAGAGTTGCCTATACAGTTTTATCGGTAGATGCTAAGAGACATTTATTTATATATTACCTGCAAACTTTATTTTTTATTTTTTATTAGATGTCACATTTTCCTGGCCTTTCTGCTCCCCCCGTGCTTACAGCTTTACAGGGGGGTATGGCTTATCTAAATGAGATGTAAATGAGCCCTATTGTCACTCCCAGCAGGAGAAAGGTGAGAATCTTCAGACGCTGTTTTCTCCCCTTTGTGCGTTTTTGAGTGCCTACCTTTAAATGGCCATAACTTCTCCAAATATTATCAGATTTCCTTGTGTTACACATCGTTGGAAAGCTTGGAGACTACACTTTCAGAATATGTGAATAACTCAAAATGCCCCAGAACCGACATGTGTCCTTACTTTCCGTGACTGGTCACATATATATATATATATATATATATATATATATATATATATATATATATATATATATATATAAATACACACTCTTGGTCAGTTTACAGGAAAACAATTCACTAAAAACAGAAAAGTTTTTCCTTTGCGTTTTTCGCGTACAGACGTCAATGTTGTCAAAACACGGATCCACGAAAACGACTAAAAATGCTGTTTTATTGATGCCAGGCCAGTAGATGGCGATGTCACTTTGTAAAGAAACACTACGCGCCTATAGACTGAACACACGTAACATGCGCATGCCCTCACCTCTTTCACAAATTCATGGAGACTGTATAATTTTCAAAACATTGCATTTTGACACCCGTTTTCAAAAGTTCAAAAGTTTCCAAAACGCCATTGTCGTGTAAATGAACGGCCAAGACACAGTTGAAAAAGTTTTTAGTTGAAAATGTTGTCATGCAAACTCCCCCCCTCCTGGTTTGCATGCGGTTTCGGTGCGAGGCGAACATACTCGCGGTGTTCTTTCAGGTCCTCTGAGGCCGTTTCTCTGGAGATCAACCTGACTGGATCTGGCAGAAAGAGACGAGCGCTACTCTTTTTGTATGAGAGAGAGAGAGAGAGAGAGAGAGAGAGAAAGCGAGAGAGTCAGATTCATATTGATTACTCCTAATTAGATTCCTATCAAGTCTGCTGGGAATTGAGTTCCGGCACTTTTCCGAAAGAAAAGAAAAGCCTCCACTCCTCTATATGAGGCTGGCTAACTTCATTTGAGAAGCCCCCAGAACAAACCGTGATTTGATTACGGTGAGGATTTCTTGTGTCTAATTACACTGCCGCTTTTCCCCCTCCCCCTCCAACATCAGTCAGTTTCAAGCTTTCCATGCCGCGTTCGGGCCGACAGCTCGGTCTCTGGCTGCGGTCTGCGGGAGGAGTTCAGAACCCGTGAGGGAACCCATCTTAATGCATCTCTGTTCTGCGGTCGGGCTATTAGCAGAGATTAGACATCGAGGAGCTGTCATGAGGACATGAAGGAGCGCTGCCTGCTTTGAATGATCAGACGGATTGTTTACCGGCTCAAATGTCGCCCGCTATTGACAGCCGACTCATTCCTGAGACGTTTACTGGAAAAAACACCATGCAGCAAAAGTCGGTCTGAAACCGTCGTTTCCCATAATGCACTGCAGTGAGATTGATGCGACTGGACGGGGGGATCGTCTTCATGGGGAAATATGAGTCCGTCGAGATGCATTGTGTTGTTTTAGCACTAGTCAGGAAGATTTACATGGTTGAAATAAAACGGGTGTTGGTTTTACGGTCTTTGGAGAATCTTAAAGTCCATAGCCCCTCCTTTTTAAATCCATATAATGCTTTATTATTTTTCTAAGTGATCAGATGCACCATTTTAGTAATAATCAGAAATGTTTCTTGAGCAGCAAATCATCATATCAGAATGATTTCTGAAGGATCATGTGACACTGAAGACTGGAGTAATGATGCTGAAAATTCAGCTTTGATCGCAGGAATAAATGACATTTTAACATAAATTCACATAGAAAAGTGCTCTTCGCATGTCAGTCAAAAATGACCAAAAAATTGTTTCTTCTTTTTTTTTCTCAAAGAAATGTACGTAGTATATTTTAGTTTGATAATGTTTTTCATTTAATATTTATTTATTCGTATTTTTATGCTACTAAATTATATTTATGTTGTATTTATAATCCATTTATTCACTTTTTGAGCATTGACCTGAACATGTTATTTCTAACTTAAACTGTCGTAAATCTTGAATGCTTTAGAGCACAGACTTAAGTTTGATCTATTTTCAAAGACGACACTTGGCTAATTATTGCTGAAGTGAAAAAAGTTTAAAAAAGTGACATTTAAAAAAAGTTATGAAATTATGAAAAATGCACAAAAATACTATTTTCAATTTTTATATGAAATGTATATTTTCAAAATCACGTTTTACTCTAAAACTGTAAGAAAATCAAAGCCATAAATCTAAACAATGTTCCAAAATTTGAGCTTGATCTCAAAAAAAATGAGAACGCAAATAATACAAGTGAGTATTTTTTACAGGACCATTTAACCTTTTCAAATAATGTTCACAGAGCAAGTGCTAAAACCTTTACCAAGTTTCGTACCATTCCAATGAAGCAAAAAAAAAAAAAAAAAAAAATGACCAAGAGCACCAAAGGGTTAAATTGTAATAATATTTAACCATTTTTACTGTATCTTTTATCAAATAAATGCAGCCCTGGTGAGCAGAAGAGACTTCTTTTAAAAACATTAAATAATAAATAATCTTTTTTTTTCTTTTTTTTTTTTTTGGTTTTGAGTGAATTATGAGCTGGGTGTTTCTGCATGAGTTTCACTCTGAAACAGATTGTTGTGTGTGTGTGTGTGTGTGTGTGTGTGTGTCATTACTGATCTGATATTCATAACGGCCAATAAAAGGTCAGCCGTGTGAATTAAAATGAAGGATGGTTAGCGTGCGCTGTGAAGTGCACACATGTAGCCGGATCATTTCTGCGGTTAAATGTTCCCGCGGCACTCGGGGAAGACCGGCGGTAAATTACTGAGTTCAGACTGCGTCTCCATCTGTGTGTGTGTGATTGTGTAAATCTCTCAGGTCTTCTTCTGGCCATTACCTGAGCGTCTCTCTCAGCCCAGTTGATTGCTACTGTCAGCATCTGCTGATTTACACACTCCGACTGCTAAATCCTCCTCCAGTCTATTCCTCCATCCATCTGTCCATCTCTCTATTCACTCATTCAGTCGCTCTCAGAGTAGATGAGGCGGCTGTAGTTCCTCTGAGTGACCAGCAGGAGTGTAGTGAGTCACAGGCATTTACTGTCATAATTAAAGGTACAATATGTAAGAATTTTCGTATCAAAATATCCAAAAACCACTTGCACAGTGTTATATATTTCTTTCAATTGTGTACTTCCATTATCCTAAATATTTTCAGGAATTTGTAAATTCAGAGAAATTCACAATTTTAAAAAGTGGCCGTCCCTGTTCACTTGTCTCTTGTCAATGGCGTAATATCCGCGTTATCCCTGGTTTCCACTTGTACTGCCATAGTAACCATGGCGACAGATGTGGAGATGCGTCTAGCGGCACGATCATGCTGTTGTTGTTTCGTTCAAACATTATGGACCATAGCAAGCAGACATTGGGACAAAAGGAGAACTAAAACGAGGATCAATAATAGCGTGCCGTTTTCGAGATGCCGAGAGCTCCACGTCCACGACTAACTTGGACTTGACAGAGACGCCACTCTTGCATGTGCTTTATTAGACAGGTGAGCAAATGTACATAAAACTAATCAATGTTATGTAGCTCAACATGATGAAATGTTAGAATTATGATCAGTTTGTTATTCTAATGTTGATCTAGCTTACTGCTAGTCTCATACAGACAACAGACTAACACACAGAATAACATTATAACTTTCAACACACTCAAGTGCAGTTTAGTGTGATAGTGTAACGCTAGACCAAGTGAAACAGCGCTGCGTTACCTCACAAGTTTAATTCGTCTAATAAACTGACCTGTGTGAGTAGTAATTCAGCACTTGTGGGTAAGTTAGTTCGGTAGAATGAAATGTCCTCATTCCTTTATCTCTGCTGGACTCGCGTGTGATGCTGATATCTGTCTCTCATTAGCAATCACACTCTGCTTCATACCACAGTCATGTTAAAAACATCAATGTATTCACTCATCCATAAACATTACTAGATCCATCGGCATGACGACAAGTTCCATCATTCCGCTTATCACTACGTCATCAACCTACGCCTTTGTTATTGTAAGAGGTTAGCAATTATTATTACATTATTATTACATATTTTTTTTAAAATAGACATTTATGTCTCATGCAGTGTATGTGTGTATGAAAGTGTTTGCAGTGGTGTGTCTCTCTTTCTCTGTCTCTCTCTCTCTCTCTCTCTCAGCGACTCAATCTTTCGTGTCTACATGAGCGTGACTGAATTCCCTGGAGTCTCAGAATGGCCTCTAATCTGCTCAGTCCAGCTCATCTGTATGTAGTCAGTTTCTCCAAAGCTACTCAGTCCTGTTGTCAATCAATCTGTCTGTCAGTGTAGTTGATGGTCAGTGATGTGAGTATCCGTCATGTTAGTGTTAGTAATATGAGTACCTGTCAAGTTAGTGTTAGTAATGTGAGTATCTGTCTTGTTAGTGTTAGTAATGTGAGTATCCATCATGTTAGTGTTAGTAATGTGAGTATCTGTCATGTTAGTGTTAGTAATATGAGTATATGTCATGTTAGTGTTAGTAATGTGAGTATCTGTCATGTTAGTGTTAGTAATGTGAGTATCCATCATGTTAGTGTTAGTAATGTGAGTATCTGTCATGTTAGTGTTAGTAATGTGAGTATCCATCATGTTAGTGTTAGTAATGTGAGTATCTGTCATGTTAGTGTTAGTAATATGAGTATATGTCATGTCAGTTTTAGTAATGTGAGTATCCATCATGCTAGTGTTAGTAATGTGAGTATCTGTCATGTCAGTGTTAGTAATGTGAGTATCTGTCATGTCAGTGTTAGTAATGTGAGTATCTGTCATGTTAGTGTTAGCAATGTGAGTATCTGTCATGTTAGTGTTAGTGTGAGTATCTCTCATGTTAGTGTTAGCAATGTGAGTATGTCATGTTAGTGTTAGTAATGTGAGTATATGTCATGTTAGTGTTAGTAATATGAGTACCTGTCAAGTTAGTGTTAGTAATGTGAGTATCTGTCTTGTTAGTGTTAGTAATGTGAGTATCCATCATGTTAGTGTTAGTAATGTGAGTATCTGTCATGTTAGTGTTAGTAATATGAGTATATGTCATGTTAGTGTTAGTAATGTGAGTATCTGTCATGTTAGTGTTAGTAATGTGAGTATCCATCATGTTAGTGTTAGTAATGTGAGTATCTGTCATGTTAGTGTTAGTAATGTGAGTATCCATCATGTTAGTGTTAGTAATGTGAGTATCTGTCATGTTAGTGTTAGTAATATGAGTATATGTCATGTCAGTTTTAGTAATGTGAGTATCCATCATGCTAGTGTTAGTAATGTGAGTATCTGTCATGTCAGTGTTAGTAATGTGAGTATCTGTCATGTCAGTGTTAGTAATGTGAGTATCTGTCATGTTAGTGTTAGCAATGTGAGTATCTGTCATGTTAGTGTTAGTGTGAGTATCTCTCATGTTAGTGTTAGCAATGTGAGTATGTCATGTTAGTGTTAGTAATGTGAGTATATGTCATGTTAGTGTTAGTAATGTGAGTATGTCATGTTAGTGTTAGTAATGTGAGTATCTCTCATGTTAGTGTTAGCAATGTGAGTATGTCATGTTAGTGTTAGTAATGTGAGTATCTCTCATGTTAGTGTTAGTAATGTTAGTATATGTCATGTTAGTGTTAGTAATGTGAGTATCTGTCATGTTAGTGTTAGTAATGTGAGTATCTGTCATGTTAGTGTTAGTATTGTGAGTATCTGTCATGTTAGTGTTACTAATGTGAATATCTGTCATGTTAGTATTAGTAATGTTAGTATCTGTCATGTTAGTGTTAGTAATGTGAGTATCTGTCATGTTAGTGTTAGTAATGTGAGTATCTGTCATGTCAGTGTTAGTATTGTGAGTATCTGTCATGTCAGTGTTAGTAATGTGAGTATCCATCATGTTAGTGTTAGTAATGTGAGTATCCGTCATGTCAGGCCATCCTTAAAAATATTCTTGTTTGCCGTAACCCGACCGACCCTGTCAATTTAGGACCGACACAATTAATTTTTTTTTTTTTCCCTTTTAGTCCGACCGACTTGCCGGTTGTAAACTTTCGTTAAGACCTACCGATTTTTTTTTTACTCTTCAACTTCTACACTAACAACTTATACAAATGCAATAAAATGATATTAATTATATTTTAGTAAGTATTGTGAATATAAATTGCCCATAGGCCTACATAACAATGTAGGCTACGCTCTTTCTTTTAAATAAAAACCCGTGGCGTCATCTATGATTATAAGGGCTGTAGGCTATATGCGAAATGAAACCGAAATCGCGACACTCAGGGCCACGAACCTGTGTCGCGGTGTGAGAAGGCAGAATTGCGACACACCCCTTCCAACTCCCAGAGTTATCCTTCCTGTCCAGATCCAATGCTACCACGTCTTTACAGTACTATTGGGCAGTTCCAGCGTTATGGACGTGACATTTGTAGTCAAAACTTGAAATATAAATGATCAGAAAATGCGTTTAATACTAATATATTGAAACATCTGTTTATACATCCATACTCCCTTAATAAAGGAGTCCAGACGTTAGAAAAATATCAGTATACACATGCGTTTTATATTTAATATGAGGGAAATACACTTGCGTTATAGTCCGGATGTGACACAAAAAATCTTTAACTTTTAGATGGTAAAATATGTTTTAGTAATTCTATGAATTACACTGCGCAAACCAAAAGTAATATACCCACCGGATGAAGAAGGGTTGGCTCTCCACAGAACATAATATATTCATTTTATTTTTCATGCGCGCATTTATGAGGAACAAACAATGTTACGGACGTGACCGCTCTGAAAGCGGCACTACAAGACTGCTTTAAAACTTTCACAGAGATCTCAAACAGGCATTTAAAACACCAAATATTAAGGATTGGAATATCAAGTAAAATAATATTCGATGATTGATCGAAAATCATATCTCTCCCCCCACATGCTCACCGGCAAGACACTCCGACATTACATTTCTCTGTAGCCCTGTAGGCTAATAGGCCTATGTGTTGTAGCCCAGTCATTAAAAAACGATTTAGTTTCATATTCATGTTTAAATAAAATAATATATATTTTTTTAATTTTATGTTGATTATATGAAAAGTGAAAAGCATGAATAAGATAAGATGATCCCAAAAATATCGGGAGACAAATGGAGTGGGCAGACATGATTTTAGTAGTAGTAGTAGAAGAACTTTATTGTCCCCGTGGGGCAATTGGGTTTGCGGCGCAGTCGCAAGGCACTACATGACAAACATATAACACAAACAATACAATGCATTACAAAACACTAAAATACATAAAAAAAATAAAAAAAAAAATTGATTTTGACCACTTCATTAAGTTTGTTTTTGTTGAAAGCCTTTCTTTAAAGTGAATTTCATTTTGTATTAATTGTATCTTAATTTTAATCAATGTTTCATCAACCAATTGCCTGGAATTAATAAATAAGAAGAATATAGCAGGCAATATAATCAGGACACGGAGGCGCCGGCGCGTGAACTGGAGATCGTCTCTTAAATGAACCGAAACTCAGCGTGTAAGCTACTTGCCTCACAGACCTGATAAATATATATATAGAAAGCATGAAATGTGTACTTTTAAACAAAACAATTCAAAACGAAAGAAAACAGACTGTTCTCTGCTTATGTAGGCTAATCTGTATGAAATGTGCATTTCTCTCTGGCGTGTTCACTACTGCGAAGATCACGAGGCAGCATCGTCAACTTAATCTTTGACACAGAAAACACTTGTTTATTAAAAAACAATTGAAATGTCTCCTTGATATATTTGACATATTAATAATCATTAGGCTACTTTTCCCAGTTCTTTGTGACAGCTTTTAGGTGTGTTATTGGCAGCGCCATCCTTACACATGAACGCGTCACCAGCGCTCAATAGTTAATATTATTCTTTGGTGTTCAGTTTATACAGGTTTTCTAATTGTTATTTAATAAATAAATATAAATGTTTTTTTTTTTTTTTTTTATCAGAATCTATTTTTTTTTCTCTCCACACCTCTTTAACTTGGCACGAAATTCTGTCAGTAAAGTCCCTATATGCAAGTTTGTTTAAATTCATACCTACGTAATCACCATGACCAAAATTGTACTTTTTTTTTTTACATTGAATCTTGAAAAAATATAGTCCGACCTACCGATCCTTTTTTTTTTTTTTTTTTGGCTGTTACGGCAAACCAAAATATTTTTAAGGATGGCCTGTGAGTATCTGTCATGTCAGTGTTAGTAATGTGAGTATCTGTCATGTTAGTGTTAGTAATGTGAGTATCCATCATGTTAGTGTTAGTATCCGTCATGTTAGTGTTAGTAATGTGAGTATCTGTCATGTCAGTGTTAGTAATGTGAGTATCTGTCATGTTAGTGTTAGTAATGTGAGTATCCGTCATGTTAGTGTTAGTATCCGTTAGGGCTGGGCAAAAAAATCGATTTTTCGATTAATCGTTTTTTAAAATGTGGTCGATTCAAGATCGATTCTCAAACGCCAAGAATCGATTTTTTTCCATCTTTATTTATCTATTACCCAAGAATTAGTTTTCCTCCACTGTTCATATAGGCTTGCAAACTCAATTTTATAGCTAATGCTGTGAGATTTTATGTTAGTTTTATCTAAATCATAAAATAACCTCAATTAGTGCTGCACGTTTAATCATATCGCAATCGCGATGTCAAGCCTATACGCAATTAGGCTATATGACGCAAAATGCTGCGATTTTGTATCAAATAAACAAATTTGGGCTTTTAACGCAATGCAGCATCTGTTAATTTTTTTGTCATCCTTTGGCTAGTGTTGCATGATCCCGCTCTTATTCATGCAAATGCTTTTAAACCATTCATACGCGACAAGACAAAATAGAGCTCGCTGCCTGTGAATGTCGAGACTGTGACACAGAAAAACTTGCGATGATATCGTGCGTGCGCACAAGACAGCCCAGAATAGAGTTATCTTTCGCGCTTGAACGAACAATAAAACACACAATAATGCCAAAATGTCTTTTTGTTGAGTATTTTCATAACATAAGAGCAGTCTTATGATGAACGTGAAGAGTTGTGACTCGTGAGAGAATGAGGCGCGTGTGAGATCCGCGTCTCTGTCAACAGCGGCTGGTCTTAAAGGGACAGTACACAGTAGCCACTAATTATCTCTGTCGTTAAAGTTAATCAAAGAACAAAGGGAACAGAGAAAAACACTCACTGCTCTTGACTAAAGAACTTTTTTAACTTTGATTAGTCTATATATAATTTATAATTAATGCAGCACAGACTGTTTGATAACTTTATTCAATTTATGTATATGGCCTAGCTGTTAGACAGGAAGGGCACAGATAAAAATTATATGCAATGTTTTTATATGGGTTTATGTGAGGATTGTTAACCTGTTTGATCAAGACATGCGACTGTTCTGACTTTCCAATTTTCAGCATAAATTTTTCATCTTGCATCAAAATCCTGTCTATTCATTGTATGCATTTGAAATATAGAGTTGGGTTCTGTTTTAATGTACCCAAGTGTACCTAAAATAAAAAGAGTTTAATATACAGGTTTGTGGCTCTTAATTTCTTTTTATTAATTAAACACTTGAAAACTTATGTTCACTTTTCTTTTCTTTTTCTTTTTTTAATAAATATAGGATTTGTATTAAATATTCACTGAGTTGAATCGAAATCTAATTCAGAATCGAAATCGAAAAATCGAATCGAAAATCGAATCGAGAATCGAAATCGAATCGATTTGAGAGCTTGCGAATCGAAATCGAATCGAATTGTAACATCTGAATCGATACCCAGCCCTAGTATCCGTCATGTTAGTGTTAGTAATGTGAGTATCCGTCATGTTAGTGTTAGTATCCGTCATGTTAGTGTTAGTAATGTGAGTATCCGTCATGTTAGTGTTAGTAATGTGAGTATCCGTCATGTTAGTGTTAGTAATGTGAGTATCTGTCATGTCAGTGTTAGTAATGTGAGTATCTGTCATGTTAGTGTTAGTAATGTGAGTATCCGTCATGTTAGTGTTAGTATCCGTCATGTTAGTGTTAGTATCCGTCATGTTAGTGTTAGTAATGTGAGTATCCGTCATGTTAGTGTTAGTATCCGTCATGTTAGTGTTAGTAATGTGAGTATCCGTCATGTTAGTGTTAGTAATGTGAATATCCGTCATGTTAGTGTGAGTATCCGTCATGGTAGTGTTAGTAATGTGAGTATCTGTCATGTTAGTGTTAGTAATGTGCTTGTGTGTTATGGAGTGTGTGTGTGTGTTTGTGTACACATTTATGTATGAACATAGTGCCAAGGTTGTTTTGATGTGGATAAGAGAGAAGTAGATACAGCCTGAAGCACAAAGCAACATCAACAGAGGAGAAAACAGGTCAACAGCTCAGGGAATACTGTGTGTGTGTTTGTGTGTGTGTGTGTGTGTGTGTGTGTGTGTGTGTTTGAGAGAGAGAGAGAGAGAGAGAGAGAGAGAGAGAGAGAGAGTGTGTGTGGGAGTGGGTGTGTCTGTGGGTCTGTGTGTGTGTGTGTGTGTGTGTGTGTGTGTGTGTGTGTGTGTGTGTGAGTGAGTGAGAGAGTGAGAGAGCAAGTGTGTGTGAGAGCGAGTGTTTGTCTCTTTGTGTGTGTGTTTGTCTGTGTGTGTGTGTCTGTCTGTCTCTATCTGTGTGTTTGTATGTGTGTGTGTGTGTATCTGTCTCTCTCTTTGTGTGTGTGTGGCTCTATCTGTGTGTGTGTGTGTGTGTGTGTGTGTGCGTGTGTGTGAGTCATATTGCCCACTTTAATGCGCACATAGTTTTCAAATTTTAGCTGACGTCAGTCAATCCCACATCATCCGGATATGTGGGAATAAAATTATTTTAGCCAGGAGAGATATATTTAAAAATATGCATGATAAAACTAACTAGATTTTTACTGTCTGTGAAGAACATGCAAGTGTTGTTGTTTACTTGTTTAAAACTCCCTGGTATGATGCTGCAGTGTTGTGGGTTGTTGCCAGGGTGTTGCTATGTTGTTCTGGAAATGAAGGTTTAGTGGAGCACATTGCATTTTGGGATACAGTATTTCTCATAGTGTGCTTAGTCTTTTGTGTCACTCTGACGGACAGCTGTTCACCCTCACAACACACACTTACTTTATATCACAGCAGTAATAATGAAGGTTAAAGTCAGAAACACGCAGCGCTGTCAGAGTCTGCTTACTCAGAGTCATCAATCACTGATTACGATCTTCAGTGAAGGACAAGCGTCATTCAGAGACACCGTCTCACTGCTTTTGTTGCTTCATCAGTGTCAGTAACTGCAGTTTTAACACTGCATAATGATGAGGTGGTCAGTGTGTTGAGTAGATGAAATTTAGCCAGTGCGGCACAACACAAAAACCACTAATGATGCTGAGAATTCATGTTTTTAATATTTAAATATATTCTGGTATGTCAGTTTAAAGTTCACTTAATGAGTCACGCTAAGTAACCAATGGAGTGAGTTTCTAACTGTTTATCTGACCAATGACCTTTCCAGCTTCAGGTTCAGGTTCGACTGGATTCTGGTGTTATTATGCGATGCTTCATATACAGTACACAAACACTCACACAGGACAGATTTATAGCTCTCCGAATCACACACTAAACTCGTCCTGCGAGAGGCCGGGACTCTTTACTGCTCTGCTGATGATGCTTTAGATACGGCCGCACATACTTTTCTCTGCTTTTGCACTTTCCTTCCCTTTCGTCATTTTACAGCCTCTCTCTGACCCTTGCAGTTAAACACTGTTTTTGCTACTGTACCTTTAAGACTATGCAAATCACCTCTGTGTACTGGTGTTAGAGCTGCACAATTAATCGTTAAAAGATCTCGACCTCGATTCAGTAATGAAACAAGTGAAGTATTTATGAGTGAGTCATTGAATCACTCACTCAAGAGATTTGTTCAAAAAACGCTGATTCATCCACTAATGAAACAAGTGAAGTATTCATGAGTGAGTCATTAAATCATTCATTCAAGAGATTCATTCAAAAATGCTGATTCATCCAGTAATGAAACAAGTGAAGTATTTATGATGGAGTCATTGAATTCTTCATTCAAGAGATTTGTTCAAAAACGCTGATTCATCTAGCAATGAAACAAGTGAAGTATTCATGAATGAGTCATTAAATCATTCATTCAAGAGATTAACCCTCTGGAGTCTGAGCGGTTTTCTGGGCCCTGGAGGTGTTCTGACATGCTCTGCTCTGATTTGTGCTTTTTTCAGTTATTTATAAACATGTTAATGGCAAAGGTGTAAATTCACTCTATATAGCACAAACAGGGCTACCAAAATATGTGATCACCATGCATGTATATTTTTGAATTTTTAAGAGAATAATGTTTATGCGTGGTTATTGAAAAAAATAAAAATGAAAGTTGCGGAAATAAGACCACAAAGACTCATAATAAATATGTGTCAATAAGACTTTTGACTAATGCATGTTGTCGCTTCGAGTTCTGGCTTCAAAATTATGTGAAAATAGTCTTGCTTTATCGTTCACATAAAACAATACATTGATTTAAATTGATGTAAAACAGGTTTTGCTTGGAAAGCCAATATGCGAGGGGGGCGTGAACGAGGAGTGGTTTACACCTGAGAATACAATGTCCCACCCACTCTGCATAATTAGCCATTCATTCAGGTGTGACACTAGCTGCGTTTACATGGACACAATCGGAATTAAATCAATCCGATTGATGAATCCGAACAAGGTGTTTACATGAATGATAAATAAAGTAATCGGGTTGATGTGCGCGTTTATATGTCACAAGTTTCAAATCGGATCTGATGTTTTGACATGCGCACACTGCACAAATATACAGAGTTTCCCGCTTTTCGCGCATAAATATTCTCCTCTATTGGTTCTTTATTTGTTTTAAACAGCAGACGTAATATTAATTCGTCTCTGGTCATAATTTAGAGCATATTAACCGTTTTACCGTGCTGCTTATTGATCACGCAGTAAAAATGCCCCTCCCCGCGGCCAAAACCAGACGTCTGTGGATGAGAATCCAAAACAAGGAATGGTGGGACGTTGTCCTGCTTTACTTCACAGACGCGCGAGTGAAATGAGAATTTTAGAATGACGGGAAACTTATTAATATGACACTTTATTCAACAGGAAGAACAGCTCGTTCCGCGCGTCATACGTCATTACGCTATTTAACGTCATCGCACATGCGCAGTCCTTTCAGTTTCGGTTTTGAATCCGATCAAGTGTTTACATGTTCTCTCGATCGGATTACAAAAGGGATAAACCACCCCTTTCAATCCGATCGAAATTTCATTCGGATCGAGCTCAATCGGATCGATTAAGGTGTTTACATGAAGGTTTTTTAGTCCGATTGAGCTGTCAATCTGATTATAAGTGTCCATGTAAACGCAGCTACTGACTGAGCCACAATGCAAGGACAAAAGATATATTTAGAAGAAGACTTATATTGACCATTTAAGATTTTGCTTACATCTATCTTGTAAATATGTTTTGCTATTTTATTAAAAAGGTTACAATTACAACAATAATTACAATTTCAACAATATTTCAAGTGTACTCTTTCTTTGTAAAAAAAAAATGATTATAGGCCTACATTTTATCTATGTATTCATTAGTTTGAATATAGCCAACATTGGAACAGCTAACATCTTAGATGACGATATTTTTGGCAAAAATAGTATTTTATATAGAAATTGCTAAACAAAAGCTTATTTGGCAGTATATTCTACAGTAAAAACTGTACCCAAATCTAGTCAACAAAATGTTGTTTTTTATATTTCGCCTGACTGTAACGTTGTTTTTATGAAATATTAGGGCATATGAATGTTAATTTGCAGTTTAATACGTTGCTTATACAAATAGCCTACATTTTATTTCAACACATTTCAGTCGATTTTTACTCATCTCAGTATAGCAAAACAGTTTGCTAAAACATCAACATTCATTCACACACGCGATTTAAATTTAAACTGTCTTTTTGTCTGTCTCTCTGCCGTTCATTCATTCATAAACAGAAACCCGATTCACGTGAGAAGGAAAAAAAACTTACTACAGTATTCCTCAGCTCAGTCGGATCCTTGCTCCTCGATATACCCGCACTTCTGAGGGACATTTTCCTCACAGCGCTGCGAGACGGTGTAAACAAGTAATGATCTGAATAAACTTGTGTTTTCTCGAGCTGATATGGGGGCTTTCACAGGTTTGCGTGGATTGCCTCAATCATTTGCGTTTGAATAGCGCGCTCTCCGTGGGCGTGTCACATTACATTTGAATGAGCTGTAATGAGCTCGACTGGAATCGCTCTCTTTTAACCCTCAGGGGACCAAGGTGTTTTTGGGGCCTTTGAGATGTTCTGACCTGCCTTGACATTTGTGCTTTTTTCAGTTATTTATAAACATGTTAATGTTTACACAAAGGTGTAAATTCACTCTATATAGCACAAACAGGGCTACCATAATATGCGAGCAACGTGTATGTAGATGTTTGTATTTTTAAGAGAATAATGTTTATGCGTGGTTATTGGAAAAAATTAAAATGAAAGTTGCTGAATTAAGACCACAAAACACATATTAAATATGTGTCCACAAGACTTTTGACTAATGGATGTTGTCCCTTTGAGTTCTAGCTTCAAAATGATGTGAAAATAGTTTTGCTTTATCGTTCACAAAAAAAAATACATTGATTTAAATGGTGTAAAACAGGTTTTGCTTGGAAAGCCAATATGCGAGGGGGAGGAGTAGTTTACACCTTAGATTACAGTGTCCCACCCACTCTGCATAATGACTCTGCATAATTAGCCATTCATTCAGGTGTGACACTGACTGAGCCACAATACAAGGACAAAAGATGTATTTAGAAGACTTATATTGACCATTTAAGATTTCGCTTACATCTCTCTTGTAAATATGTTTTGCTATTTTATTAAAAATGTTACAATTACAACAATAATTACAATTTCAACAATATTTCAAGTGTACTCTTTCTTTGTAAAAAAAAAAAAGGAAAAAGATTATAGGCCTACATTTTATCATATGTATTCATTAGTTTGAATATAGCCAACATTGGAACATCTAACATCTTAGTCTATGACTTTATTTTTGACAAATATATATATATATAGATAGAAATATAACGTTAGATATGAGGAGAAATTGCTAAACAAAAGCTTATTTGATGTGGCAGTATATTCTACAGTAGCCTAAAAACTGTACCCAAATCTAGTCAACAAGTGACTGACTGTAACGTTGTTTTTATGAAATATAAATGCTAATTTGCAGTTTAATACGTTGCTTATACAAATACATTTTATTTCAATATTCCAGTCGATTTTTACTCATCTCAGTAGGCTATAGCAAAGCAGTTTATTCTTTCACACACAGACGTGCGATTTATATTTAGGCTAAACAGTCTTTACAAATATGTACCCTTCGTTCATCTCACAGAAAGGCGAGTCATATTATAGAAATGCGATTCATCTTTTTGCGGTTTGCATAGGCCTACACTAACGTTATTCCATAACGTTATTCCATACGTGAGAAAAGAAAACAGCCTACCTCACTCCTCAGCGGAATCTGCTCCTCATATCAGGAGATATTGCTCCTCATATCAGCACTGTTCTGAGGAATCTTTTCTCCATAAGGTAGGCTATATTATGCCTCACTCGATCGCGACGCGCTGTGTTTACAGCTGATGGGCGTTTCACAGATCTTCTTCTCAGAATTTGCGTTTGAATAGCACGCGCTGTCCGGGGAGTGGTCACATTACTGTGAATGAGCTCGTAATGAGCTCGACTGGAGTCGCTCTCTTTTTATACAGTTTACAGAAGCTGGGAATATTTGTTTTTTATATAAATGACTTCATTTAACAGATGCGATCTCAAGCTTTATGCCCGTGGGTCTGTTTGCCTGTTTGACTGAATTTTCGCGGAGTTATAGATCATTTTCGAACGCGTTTCAAATGGGAGTTCACTGAGAGAGAGAAGGCAGAAATCGCATCATGTTAATTTTTCTTTATTTGTCAAAAAGCAAAACACTTTATTTTTATTGTGAGTATACAGAAAAAAAATAGAAACTGAACAGGATCGATTTATGTATTACACGAAAATGAAAGATCAAAATTAACAGAGCATTTAGTGTTTATTTTCATTGCTAAAAAAAAAAAACGAGCAAAACGCGCGGGCGCGTTTGTGGTCCCCAGAAGGTTAATACAGATTTCACAAGATGAGAATATTTGTTTTTTATATAAATTACTTCATTTAAAAGAAGAGAATTCAAGCTTCATGCCTGTGTGTCTGTATGCTTGACTGACTGAGTATTCGCTGAGTTATTGTTCATTTTCGGACGCGTTTCAGAATGGACTTCACTGGCAGAGAGAAGGCAGAACTCGCTTCGTGTTTATTTTTCTTTATTTGGCAAAAAGCACAACACTTTGTTTTTATTGTGAGTATACACAAAAATAATACACATTTAACAGAATCGATTGATGTATGAAACTCCTATGGAAAATCAAAGTCAACAGAGTATTTATGAGATTCTTTTACACTGATAAAAAAAAAGCGAGCTGGTATCGTCGGCGATACCGCCAACCTCAGGGGGTTAATTCAAAAACACTGATTCATCCAGTAATGAAACACGTGATTTATGAGGGAGTCATTAAATTATTAATTCAAGAGATTCGTTCAAAAACGCTGATTCATCCAGCAATGAAACAAGTGAAGTATTCATGAGTGAGTCATTACATCATTCATTTTCATTCAAGAGATTCGTTCAAAAACGCTGATTCATCCAGTAATGAAACACTTGAAGTATTTATGATGGAGTCATTGAATTCTTCATTCAAGAGATTTGTTCAAAAACGCTGATTCATCTAGCAATGAAACAAGTGAAGTATTCATGAATGAGTCATTAAATCATTCATTCAAGAGATTAATTCAAAAACACTGATTCATCTAGTAATGAAACACGTGATTTATGGAGTCATTAAATTATTCATTCAAGAGATTCGTTCAAAAACGCTGAGTCATCCAGCAATGAAACAAGTGAAGTATTCATGAGTGAGTCATTAAATCATTCATTCAAGAGATTAGTTCAAAAACGCTGATTCATCCAGTAATGAAACACGTGAAGTATTTATGAGTAAGTCATTGAATCATTTGTTCAAGTCGTTTTTTAAATGAATTAATTCAGATTAATTAAACATTTTAAATACCATATTGTTCTGAATATAAGACAGTTTTATTTATTTTTTTATTTTTTTATTTTTTTATTCATCTGTAAAAATTGTGTTGTCTTATATTCTGGGACTAAACTTTTACATGTCAATAATACACCCGAAACAATAGGGAGTGCCAGTTATGATTAAAACGAGTGTTTCGCCCAGGACTGAGTCAAAGAAAAGCTCACCGCGGTCCTAAAAGCGGCTGCTTCAAAAAACTGACAAGCAGTGTGTCAGTTCGTATCTGAAAAAATAAATTATGGGTTGCCCATATCCAGAGTGCCCATAACCCATTCATCCAGCTGAAGGCACTGGAAATCACCAAAAAGCTGAACTTACTCACCAGCGAGGCCAATCATTTCTTTTTTCGGCTACGTACTGACTCACTTGCCTGTCAATATCCTCAAAGTGGCGGATTTGATGCGGCGTAATGGATTAGCGCTTGCCCTCCGACTTCAGGGAGAAACTGCTGTCTTTCCAGCGCTATGTGATTAGCCTAAGGAAAAAACAGTGATATCTCCTGGATCAGATAGGTAATGCTGATCAAACACCTGTGTTTTTTGACATGCCAACATCTGTCAATGTACATAAAAAGGTGAGAAATCTGTATAGGGAAATCTACTGGATATGAGAACTTCTTGTTATTTGTATGGTATCTATACCATAAAGTGTTTATTTCTGAATGTGATTGTTGTTGGTACATTTGACCAGTATTTAAATACAAAAATGTAAAGGTACATCTTGAAAAGTTGTGGTTGTCTTATATTCAGGGTCGACTTACATTCGGAACAATACGGTAGACTGTAGCCATTAACATTTTGTCAGAACCTCTAGTAAATTACATGTTATTTTGTTTATTTTGTTTAAATCGTGATGATCAATTTAAGCAAAATCGTGCAGCTCAAACTGGTGTATAATTATATTATAGCCTATTTAATATTGGTGTAACTTTATTCTTTATGGAAGGTCAAGTTTGTGAAAACTGAATTAGGTGTTTATTTTGCATATAAATGTGGCCGGTCATATGTTAATGAGCTTGTTGTTATGTTATAATCAGGATGATTTCTAAATGAGTTGTTTTTGTGGTTTAGATTCAGTAGATGATGTTATAGACTGAGTTTCAGAGGTGTAAACGCACAGCCATGACAGATCTGTTTATTAAGACGATTATTGGATGGCTCGGCGACTATTTCCGCTTATATAAATGAATGTGTGTTCTGCTGTTAGTCAGCGTTTATATTCATTTCTGTGCGGGACGAGAAACAATCATTTACAATGTGTAAACAGTGTTTACCGTTACTCACACCTTCCGGAGCGGCAGGGAGTTTATTGGCCCTTTGAGAGCCGAGAGAAAATGAGACGCGTCTTTGCTCATTACTCTGCTGCTTCAGAAAGACATGAGGAGGAAAACAGGGAGAAAGAGATGGAGGGAAGAGTGAAGGTGTGAAAGAGAAAACAGCATCAGCTTCTGTCCAAAGAGTAGAAGAGATACTGGATGAAGAGTCATACGCAGAGAGCTGCCATTAATAACTAAACACACGGACACCGTTATTATATATGTGCTAATGTGTAATAAAAAAAATAAAAAAAATAAAATAAAAAAAATACAAAAATGAATTAACAACAAATAGACATTTATTTATATTAATTATTATTTATAAATGTAATGTTTTAAAATTATTTAATATTATTTCATCATTACTATAAAAAAAACCTGTGAAATTGACGGTAAAAACGGTATTTTACCGTAAAAAATATGGTGGTAACCTTTTATGTTTTACGGGACTTAAATTTACGGGCAAAAAAAAAACCACAATGTAAAAAAAAAACCTGTGAAATTTACAGTAAAAAAAATTCAGCTTGGTTGCCAGTATTTTACCAACAAAAAACAAACAAAAAAAACACAGTATTTTACAGTATTTAAAAAAAAATGGTAGCAACCTTACTTTGGACTTAAATTCACGGCAAAAAACAAACAAAACAAAACATCAGCAGGACTTAAATGTGTGGTAAAAAAAAAAAAACAACAAAAAACATCAGCTGTGTTTCCTAGTACTTTACCATAAAAAAAATAAAAATAAAAAAAAACAGTAGTAAGCTTCTAGTTTTTACGGGACAACCCTTATATTTCATTAACCGATAAACGTTATCATTCAGTTTCACTAAAGTATTAAAATCTGCTTTATACTTTTGTAATATACTGATAACCACCATAATAACACTGGTGGTAAAAAAGAAAACCACTTGATGATTCAAAGTTCACCACCATTAGTTTTCCACAAACTGAGGCACATGTTAATATTAAGAAGGTGCACAGTGTCATACACACAAATACAAAACTCCATCATGGTGACACACACATGACTCCAAATAATGCCATAAACATTCATTAAACAATATATGATGTAATATGGTTTATATGTGTACATAATTGTGTACATAATGGTTTATATGTGTACCAAATGTACATAACTGATAACAAAAACTAATAAGAAACATAATTATTTAAATGAAATGACATCAAATTTGAAGTGTCACGCAGGGAATTCTGGCAATGTCAATTTAGAGAAACAACAAGAATGAGGTGAGCAGAAACACAAGAACTACAACTGACTTCAGCCACAGCCTTGGATGAAATCCACTGAAGAGTAAAGAAGACATTAAGGGCCCTATTTTAACGATCTGAAACGCAAGTAACTTTGTGGGTGGGTCTTGAGCGCTGTTGCTATTATACCGGCGGGATAAATGACTCTTGCGCCCGACGCAAATCTAAAATGGGTTGGTCTGAAGTAGCTTCATTATTCATAGGTGTGGTTTGGGCGTAACGTGAAATAAACCAATCAGAGCGTCATCTCACATTCCCTTTAAGAGCAGGCGCGCTTGTTCTATAGCGGATTCCTATCATAACGGCGGATTTGCCAGACGCGCGCCAGGAGCGGTTCACAGCCGAGGAGACCGACGTTCTCGTCAGGGCCGTAAAACACAGAGAAGTGACATTGGGGATTGGAGAAACACACCCAAATTAACTTCGGTTAAACAGGCATATGATAATTTGGGTAAATGTGTAAGCTATGTAGGCTATGCTTTTATAATAAACTATCTATCTATCTATCTATCTATCTATCTATCTATCTATCTATCTATCTATCTATCTATCTATCTATCTATCTATCTATCTATCTATCTATCTATCTATCTATCTATCTATCTATCTGTCTATCTATTGTAATAATGTATGATTTGCAAAAATGAAAACTGCTGCTTCTGTGTAGATGAATGAATCAAAGTGTATGTGCGTTGTGCACACGCTACATTGATTATGGCCAAGCATGCGCCCTTAAAATAGCATATGAATAACATGCGCACTGACTTTAAACTAGATTTTTTCGGTTAGTGGCGGAATTGTTTTCTAAACTTGTAAAATAGCACGAGGGAACGTTTGCGCCGCAACACGCCTCCTCTTTGCGCTGAACCGCCCCCGGGAGCGCAAGTTCATTTGCTAGTCTACCGACGTGCGTCTGTGGAGGGAAAAGTCCGCTGTGCACGGGTGCAAAATAGGAATGATACATGTGTCGGTGTACAAAGTCAATTGCGCTGGGTGCAAGATAGGGCCCTAAATCTGTGAAGATCTCAGCAGAGGAGGATTAAACAACTCCACAAACAGCATTACCATCTTCACTTATTACTAACCAGACTGACTTTATTTCTTTCATACATCTACAGTTCTCTTTGAGAATTAACAGAGGTTTAGATGTTGATGATTTATTGTTTCATTTGAAGTTACCATGATGGTGATCAGTGTTGTGAAAATCTGAAGAATTTTATAAACATTGTGCACAATAAAGGTTTGAACTACTGTATCTTTCAGACACACACAGACATCAAGAGTCAGCGTATGAATCTCAACAACGGTGATGATAAAAGTGCAGAGCATGATGGGAGCCATCAATCAAAACTCATCAATATCTCCCAGCATGCATTGCAGCGTGAATAAATTATGCTGAATTGCCTTAGTATTTTATTTTATTATTATTATCTGCTTTTATTTTTGCTGTTGTTTTTGTTGCAACTTTTTAGTAGCTTGTTTTGTGATGTTCAGAGTTTTATCTGATTATTTTGTTGATTGTCACCGTTGTTGAGATTCATACGCTGATTCTTGATGTCTGTGTTGGTCTAAATCATTTAGTAGTTCAAAACCTTTTTTGTACACCATGTGTTTTTAAAGTTCTTCAGATTATCTGTTTGTCACTGCTGGTTCACATGCAGTGGGGTCACAGAGCTATTATACTCAAAAACGTGAAATATATTAGTATTAAACATTCCTCATACAATGAAAGAAGACTCTTTATGAGTGAATCAGGACACTACATGACGATTATGTCATCATCAATAAATAGCTGCAACACCTGATCACATTTTCTCTCTGCGTGTCATGCCATAACGAACGTGTTTTATAAACAAACAGTTAAGGCAGTCAGAGTAAATCTAAAGTTAGAAAATCAAGGGCAAACTTAAGCAAACACTGATCTTCATAATGGTGACTTCATCCTTTATTTTTTTCAATAAAACATCAACGTCTAAACCTCTGGTAATTCTCAATAATAACTTTTAATGACAAATTGGTTTGTAATACAATATTTTTAAATTACAGGCAACCACAGCTGGCAGGTTTTTTTTTTTTTTTTACAGTGTACTTCCAAAATCCGTACATTTAACAGTATTTTACTGTAAAATTACATGAAATGTCCTGTGAGAGTTATTACAGTTTTTCACCATATATAGTAAGGGTACATACCGTTAAGCAATTAACATGTCTTTTCCGTTGCTTTTTTATTACAGTTTTTTACCGTTAAAATTACGATTTTTTTTACAGTGTATAATTAAATATTATATTAATTACAATATATTGTTATATATATATATATATATATATATATATCATTTTATATAATAGTTAAAATAGCAAATATTGAAGTATTATTTAAAACTGTAGTTCTTAATTAGTTTAATTAGGCTTTTTTTTTTTTTTTTTTTTTTACTTGTTTGTCAGTTAAAATATCCAAGATGGATGTACATTACTGCATTAGATATTAAGACATTTTAACATCTTTAAAAAAAGTGTATTTTGTCTTTCTGCTCTATAAGAAGTTTGTAAGTTTTTAACTTTAAAAACCAATAAAGTAGTTACCTGCAGTACATTCAAGATACAATCCAAGAAAACAAGCCTTAATATTTTATGCAGTGTTGCTTCTCAAATAAATATAAGAATTCAAGAATACTTATTTTAACTAGAAAATAAGACATAAATATTAATTAGGAATAGTATTGCTGTGTAATGACACAGTCAGCTTCTCTAATGAAAAGCTGAGTTGATTTCAGGCCTGTTAATTTGTATCGTGTGTCTCAGCTGAAGTGTGTGATCTGTGTGTCTCTCTTTCATAACACTTACAGGAGAAGGAATAACTTATGACTCGCTCTGACGTTCAAACAAATACACAACTCGTTTCCAAATGATTCCCAGCGCTCAGATGTTCCACATCTCCCAACAAAACCTCTATACAAGGAGAGAAAACTCAAAACAGAGAACAGACAGTAAAGATACGAACGGAAGCGCTTGAAGCTACGCGGACCCAAGCACAAAACAGATGTTCAAAGGTGTGTGAGTTTTTTTTTTTTTTTGTACAGTGTGCGTCGTTGCCCGAAGAGAAACTCTCACACAGGATCTGACATCAAACGAGTCCTTCTTGAAGATCAGAGCCCGCGAAACCCTCTTAAGATGGAGACGAGATCTTCTGTGCTGAGCAAAAACTGATTTCTGGACCTCAGTGACGTAGGAAATTCTGACTATTTACAGGGTTCAGACAAGGCAATTAAAGTGTTTTAAGTACTCTAATTTGACTCTTTGAGTCCGGAAAACCCTTGAAAACAGCCATATTTATGAAAAGGTACTTGAAAAGTGCTTCAATTATTGAAAGACAATATACAGTATGTGAAATTAGTGTTTCATTTTATCGATAAAACAATCCTTTCACACAAAATGAACGCTGCAGCCCGTCTGAGATAGATATAGAGCCATTTCACATGGCTATGAGTGTGATATTGCTCATAAATATTCAAATATATGATACAGTTTTCATTCTTCTGGTCAATCATATATTCATGAGAAAAAAATCAATTTGAAAAAAAAAAGCAATATCTTTTTCAATGTATCCTTTCAATGGTTAAACTTACCACAGTCATTGCATCCGCTGCACTTTATTTGTACCATTTTGTTTTATTGGTTTATTTTCGTTTATCTATTTATCTTTTTTAAAGTGAGATCTTTGGTTGAAATCCTTGAAAACCAAAAAAGTAGTGCTTAAAGTCCTTAAGTCCTGCAATTTCATTTTACAGTATCTGTACAAACCCTGTATTTAACCCTATAATATAACCTGCTGTATTATATTCTGTCTATTAAGTCCTCTAAATGATCAACATGTTCATCTGAGTTTGACAAGACATTTTTTTGGTCACTTGGTTTCTTTAGACACAAGAAGACCAATAGTATCTAAAAAACATTAACGTTCCCATTCACTTGATCCAAGTTGAGCGGTTCGAACAAGCTATTCTTTCATACGCCATTTTGAAATGAGTGACAAATCACGACAAAAAATACAGGAGTTTCCAACAGGACGACTGCGAGACTCCTAAATCAGATCAGAGAGAGAGAAAGACACAATGAGGGGGGGGAAAAAAACAAAAAAACAGTGAAGTCATAACAAAAATGAGCCTCGCACCAAACGCTCTGCTGTCGTTAAATCAATAAGTCGTTATCTTTAATGGGATAAGCACTTTGGAAACTAATTGAAAACAGCTCCATTTACCTCGCTAGCCCTCTTAATGCAAACAACACTGCTGTTGTGAGCAAAAGAAAAACACTGGCTGTGTCCTGGGGTCTGAACGTGCTAATTTGTTAAAGCGTTTGTCTTGAAATCTCCGTCTAAGAGGCCCTGAGGCCGAGCGAGTAACGATTCTCTCATACGCTGCGGTTCAGAGTGAGAGATTCACACTCAGACCCGTGAACGAGTCGTTGTTAAACGCCTCACCTGGCGCCGTAACGCGATCACATCTGAATATAGAGAGGTAAAGTCTTGGATTGGATGTGAGCGTTTAAGCCGCTGCATGCCGGCTGCTGGCGTCTCAAGTGTTCGGATCCATAATGTAATGGCGAACATCACTTATCTGACAGAGCGGCTTAAAGAAGATATTGATTTATCTTTAAGCAAATGTTCTTAAGCTAAAATCCAATCAAAAGCTTTAGTGGCAGAGAGCCAGTGAAACCACAGAGTGCTGGAGAATATCATCCCAGACAGGAGGGAAATATGCAGAGGAGAATATCTGTCTGTCTGTCTGTCTAACTCTGTCTGTCTGTCTGTCTAACTCTGTCTGTCTGTCTGTCTGTCTCTGTCTTTCTGTCTCTGTCTGTCTGTCTAACTCTGTCTGTCTGTCTGTCTGTCTCTGTCTGTCTTTCTGTCTGTCTGTCTCTGTCTGTCTAACTCTGTCTGTCTGTCTCTGTCTGTCTGTCTAACTCTGTCTGTCTGTCTCTGTCTGTCTGTCTAACTCTGTCTGTCTGTCTAACTCTGTCTGTCTGTCTAACTCTGTCTTTCTGTCTCTGTCTGTCTGTCTAACTCTGTCTGTCTGTCTGTCTCTGTCTGTCTGTCTGTCTGTCTGTCTGTCTGTCTGTCTGTCTAACTCTGTCTATCTGTCTGTCGGTCTGTCTAACTCTGTCTTTCTGTCTGTCTGTCTCTGTCTGTCTAACTCTGTCTGTCTGTCTGTCTAACTCTGTCTTTCTGTCTGTCTAACTCTGTCTGTCTGTCTCTGTCTTTCTGTCTGTCTCTGTCTGTCTGTCTAACTCTGTCTGTCTGTCTGTCTCTGTCTGTCTAACTCTGTCTGTCTGTCTCTGTCTTTCTGTCTGCCTCTGTCTGTCTGTCTGTCTGTCTGTCTCTGTCTGTCTGTCTGTCTGTCTGTCTGTCTGTCTGTCTGTCTGTTTCTGTTGAACTGTCTGTCTGTCTATCTGTCTGTCTGTCTGTTGAACTGCCTGTCTGTCTAACTCTGTCTGTCTGTCTCTGTCTGTCTGTCTGTCTCTGTCTGTCTGTCTGTCTGTCTGTCTGTCTAACTCTGTCTGTCTGTCTCTGTCTGTCTGTCTGTCTGTCTCTGTCTGTCTGTCTGTCTGTCTAACTCTGTCTGTCTGTCTCTGTCTGTCTGTCTGTCTGTCTCTGTCTGTCTGTCTGTCTGTCTGTCTAACTCTGTCTGTCTGTCTCTGTCTGTCTGTCTGTCTCTGTCTGTCTGTCTGTCTGTCTGTCTGTCTGTCTAACTCTGTCTGTCTGTCTGTCTGTTTCTGTTGAACTGTCTATCTGTCTATCTGTCTGTCTGTTGAACTCTCTGTGTGTCTGTCTGTCAAACTGTCTATTGAACTGTCAAGCTGACTGTCTGTCTGTTGATATGTCTGTCGAACTTTCTGTCTGTCGAACTGTCTGTCTGTCTGTTTGTCTGTCTGTCTCTTGATCTGTCTGTCTGTCTGTGTATCTGTCTATCTGTCTGTCTGTCTGTTGATCTGTCTGTCAAACTGTCTGTCGAACTTTCTGTCTGTCGAACTGTCTGTCTGTCGAACTGTCTGTCTGTGTTTGTTTCTGTCTGTCTGTCTGTCTGTCTGTCAAACTGTCTGTCTGTTTGTTTCTGTCTGTCTGTATGTCTGTCTGTCAAACTGTCTGTCTGTCTGTCTGTCAAACTTTCTGTCTGTCTGTCAAACTGTGTGTCTGTTGAACTGTCAAACTGTCTGTCTGAACTGTCTGTCTGTGTTTGTTTCTGTCTGTCTGTCTGAACTGTCTGTGTTTGTTTCTGTCTGTCTGTCTGTCTGTCTGTTTGTCTGTTGGTCTGTCTGTGTTTCTGTCTGTCTGTCAAACTGTGTGTCTGTTGAACTGTCGAACTGTCTGTCTGTCGAACTGTTGGTCTGTCTGTCTCGTTATCTTGAAAATTTTCAATCTATATCTAATTGGAACCAGTGAAATATATAATGTATACATGTTCACTATATGCACATATGAGTGTTGGTTTCTTGTTTGTTTGTTGTTGTGATATGACTAAATGTGAGACCCACGAGGCTCTCCTCCATGAGGAGTAGAGCAGTCAGAGCTTGTGCGTTTAGCGTTGAGTCTGATTCTGCTTGCAGGGAGCATGTTTTAGGTGACCTGTTCTTCCACGGGCCCTCAGAGACTCCAGGGTCCCCCGGTCCCGTGTGTGGGGGTGACAGCGTGCCTGGTGTGAGCATGTATGTGAATTAGGGGGTTAGGACACCATCTGTTTGATGTGAACGCTAATGGACCCAAGCAATTACGCTTGACTTTCAGTGGACGAGCGGCTAATGCTAATGTCATGAGACATTAGCCCTGGATGTGTTTACAGGTAGATGTTGCCTATTAGTTTTAATGATCAGCAGCGACTGAACACGACCCAGGCTGTTGACCAAACCCCATTCGTTATGAAGGCACGAGGTTAACGGCCACGATCGCTATAGCAAAAAAATGATGGCATCATGTGGATGGTTTCTTCTCACTTCCGTTGCAATGCTGAGACCAAAGAAATGGTGTAGCTAAGTTAAGGAGAGCGGTGGGATGCTAAGACTTCAGCTCTGTACCCTTGAACGAGTCTCTCTGCTTAAATTAGCTGTGCAAATCGCTAATGTGAGTAATGGAATTGCGTGTTGAGAGCGCAAATAAATGATTTAATGCAAATCTTGAGCATCACTCCTACTGCCAATTAAGCTAACCGGTTTTAGCCGTAAGTGATTTTATTACATTAGCACGCCGCGGCTCTGACTGCATTAGTGACGGTTTAATCAGTCAGTAATCAAATTAGCGCGAGTGACAGACGGAAGAACGAAGCCGAGCACCTTAAGCTCACACCTGCACGGCTCGCCGGGGAATAGACATACTCATGCTTTTACCTGACTCCACCGCTACACAACTGCACAAGTCACGCTTTCTTCAGGAAAATGTCTCAGTTTGATTTTCAGCATCTGTCAGGTTTTCTGGCTGTTCTTGTTGATAAAAAGCTTATTGCATTAAATAAAATGCAAGTAATCATAAAATCATTTGTTGTTGGCATTGCAATATAAAATGATACAATTTTGATACTGCGTTTTGCATTTTGTGTAAAACATTTTCATTACTTTTTAATAAACATAAACTTAAAAAAAAAAAAAAAACATAAACAAATTTTATTTCAGGTGTTGCCATTTTTCTTATTTTAGTTTAGTTTAATTTGACTAAATTGAGTTTGATGTAACTAAACGAAACAATAAAACTAGACAGACTAATAAAAATGACAAAAACAACTGAATTACTACAAATTTAACTAAAATTACAATAAAAATATAAACAAAAACTATAGTATTATATCAATGATAATAAAATAACACTGGCATGTGCAAAAGATGAATGATTGTAAGTATTTTTCTAATTCATTACAATTAAACAGTTTATAATATAAGTGATAAATGCTAAATGCATGAAATAAAATGCAAGTAATCATAAAATCATTCGTTGTTAACATTGCAATATAGACTTAGAAACAGTTTTTGATACTGCGTTGTCACCATTTTATAACCATAAAAACATTTTCATTACTTTTTAAATAAATTAAACATTATTTGAAATCACAAAAAAGTAAACTAATTTTATTTCAGCTAGTTGCCAATGGAACATTTCTCATTTTAATTTAGTGTAATTTTGAAGTACTTAACTAAAACAAAACACATAAACTTCTAAAACTATATAGACAGACTAATAAAAAGGACAAAAACACAACAGAATTACTACAAATTTTACTAAAATTAAAGTGAAAATGTAAATCTAAAATATAAACAAAAACTATAATAGTATATCATTCATAATAAAGTAATGCTGGTGTGTGCAAGAGATGAATTATGTAAAGTATTTGTCTAATTCATTACAATCATGAAACTTATTCAATTAAATAATTTATTAAATGTTCAATAAAACATTTGTTTTAACAGCCTTCCCAAATTCTGGTTTATTTTTTCCAAATTATATGTTTTACGTTTACATTTTTCTGGATTACATTTAAGGATTTAACTCAATTTTAATATTTAAAAAGCATGTCTTATCAACTGAATTCATAAAACTTCAACAATTAAATAATTTATAACAATAATAGTGCCCTATTTTCATTAATTCTGTGTTATGTGGATTTATGATTTAATACAAATTATTAAATTTAATGAATCTTTTAAAATGTAATCAAATGAAAATGTAAACATTTTATGCATAACAGGTCTGCACAACAGAAGTTTACTATTAAAGTTAAAACATGGAAGAACTTTTGTGATATTCAGTAAAATACAGTTTTAATCATTTTATTATTATTACTTTAAGATGTACATTCTACGGTGCAATAGTAATATATTTCTGTCATAATGTATTCAAGTTAAACCGAATATATATTTTGGCAGGTTGTGGTGAAGAGTTTTTCTCAAGTGAAATGTTGAAGTGAGTCTCAGAGTGGCTCTGGAGATGAAGTTCATGCGTTCACGGCAGACGCTGAAAACAGTGAGCGTCACATGACTGTGTGTACTAGACGAAATGTGGACTGCGCCGCTCATTCACACAGACACCTGCGGACTTTAAAAGAGATTTAAATCGTATGTTTGTGCTTTAATAAACACACACACATCCATATCGCCATTTGATTAATAGCACAAGCCCAATTTTTTTATATATTCATCAAAATTTTGCCAAATTCCATGACATGCTGCGTTAGACAGTACATTTTTGTGACTGTATTCTGTGACTCCACCCACATTGCATTACAGAAAACGTAAAATACACCACTAGACTATCAGAAGATGAAGATATGCTAAACTCTCCAGATCTCCAGCGTCTCATTTACCAAGCGATGAGTGTTTTAAAACCTCCATAGACCAGATTAGACTAATAAATACAGATGAAACTCAATAAAGATCATGATCTGAGTGTAAGTCGGTCTGTTTTTGAGGTTGTTGTTGTTGTCGTGTGAAAGTGGAGCACAGAGTCTCTCAGAGCTTGATGAATCTGCGAGTGTGAAGCTCCACCGATGGCCCAGAGCCATTCTTCAGATTCTCGCTTTCAATCTTTTGTTGCCGCTCGAGTTTATTGGTTGTCGTGTGCGTTTGCGTGTTTGCCCGCCGGCCGTGACGGGTTTTAAACATGCAGACGTCTGATGAATGAAGCTGGTTTCTGACAGTCGTGTTCACGAAGAAGTGTTTCAGACACTCAAACAACTGCGGAACTGCTAACTGTGTGTTTACAGCAGGTTTCTGGCTGGTTCAAGCTGTATGTGGGCTGTTAAGACACTTAAACATGTCTGAGTTTCATTGCATTAGATCGAACATATCACACCCAGTGTCATTCAGTGAGCTTTTCTCAGAACAATTATTTTAGAAACAAGCAAAAAACAAAGGGTCATTCCATGTTAAATCTAACAAATTTTAGAAACTTCCAAGTTTTTGATTTTGTTAAAAAAAATTCGGAAGCCAGACAAACATAAATAGTGAAGAAAGCCAAAATATTAAATGTCATGAATATGTATGTATATTTACTGTGTATTTAGTTAAGGGGGTCAAAATTAAAAAGAATTACCTGAGATTTGGAGCCAGATTACAGGGGGGTAAAAATGACTTTAGAAAGATGGCAGCATCATTATTTTATTATTACTCAGAGATTGGTAGGTCTGTTAGTAAAATCTGTTGACTTAAGCAATCTTTGTTGCATTATATGCCAACATTGAGAGTTCAAAAATGGGGAGAAGCACTTCTTGTTTTTTTTGTTTTTTGTTTTTTTAAATTTGCATGTCTGTAACTCAAGAAATATTAAAGATATCTCAGTGTCACTTTTATATGTTCGGTTCGTACCCATTATTTGTTTTATTAAAACTAACAAGCTATATTTGGTTATGGGCCATAACAAATATACTTTAAGATCCTGGTTCTTAACAAAAAATTATTTTGCCATCTTCATTTTAAAGGCCCTCGATGGTTCAGTCCCAGAGATATGGAGATCTTAATGTGGTTCCATGTGTAAATTGATAAATTATACACATTTTCAATGATCAAAAACCAAATGTGGTTCACTTTGCACACAGCTGATACTTTTTACTTTTGAAAAGGAATATCTGAAGAACAAATATTGTTGAAACTAGAAATGTATTTTGTTCCCCTCAGAACACATTTCTCTGAGTGCCAAAAATTCACGGAAATGATCAAGTTGAGGCACATTAACTTGCTCTCAGAAGTGTATTTATAAGAATCTATATTTGAAGTAGTTTAAGGGATATTTGGGGGATTTTGTTTTATAGCTTCTGAAGCTAGCAAGAGTTCACATAGGCAGTATCATAACTACATGTTACCGCGTTGGCATCCCTATATTTCTGGGATTGAACCATATAGGGCCTTTAAATTGAAGATACCAAAAGAAAAGTTTATTAGGAATTAGAATCTAGAAGGATATTCAAATTTCTGGCACGCAAAAAGTTACAGGCACGCAATCTTTGGACAAACAATATTTTTGCCTCTCAGACAGGAATGTTCTATGGCTGCAATTGTGTTGATTGAAAAAAAGAAATGAGAAACATTTCTAATTTCAAGACTCTTTGTTCTTCAGACATCTTTAAATGGAAAAAAGTATCAGCTGTATGCAAAGTGACTGACATTTGGATTTTGACCACTGAAAATGTGTACAATTTATTCATGGAGCCACACTGAAATCCTCATATGTCTGGAATTGAAGGATATAGGGCCTTACAAATGAAGACACCAAAAGAAAAGTTTGTGAAAAACCAAAATCTAGAAGGATTTTAAGATATCTTTAATATTTCTTGAGTTACAGGCATGCAAACTTAGGGCAAAAAACCACAAGAAGTACTTTTCTCCATTTTTTTTAACTCTCAACGTTGGCATAAAATCCAACAAAGATTGCTAAAGTCAACAGATTTTACTAACAGACCTACCAATCTCTGAGTAAATAATAAAATAATGATGCTGCCATCTTTCTAAAGTCATTTGTACCCCCCTTTAATCTGGCTCCAAATTGTCATTTTGACCCCGCTCTACAAACTAGTGGATTACTTGGTAATTATTCAGCCATGACATTTAATATTATGGCTTTCTTCTTCATTTATGCATTTCTTTCACCAGAAAAAAATGATCAAAATCTAAAAACTGTTAGCCGGGGAATGACCTAAAAGTCCAAAGTCATTGTATAATTCACACGCTGCCGCTCAGACCAGATGTAAACCAGTTTCCATGTTCTAATAGTCACCAGCTTGGACGTAACCGAGATCTATTACATTATTTTGTACTTGTGTGAGTGTGTGAGTGTATTCTCTCTAATGACTCCAGCGTCTAATGAGGACACTCAGACTAATGAAGGGGTGCTGTCTGTCTCGGGATGTCTCTCTCTCTCTTTCTCTTTCTCTCTCTCTGTCTTTTCACATATTATCTGACACGTGTGTTCGTGTCATCAATGTGAGAACAGTTAGAGTACTCACAGCATCTGTTTCTCACTTTCTGCTGTCAAAGTATTACAGTAGCGTTTCCAATACTGTGTGTATGAAGGAGCGGTGGGAGTCAGGCCCGTCTTCTCTTACCCGCAACCGTTTGATATTTAGTTTGTTTGTTTGCTGGAATGAATCCAGCTTGATTTATCAGACAACTGATGATAGTGATTGATGAGTGTGTTTTTAAAACTGTCCATCTAATTACACAGTTCATTTAGGGGTTTTGTATGCCACCAAATTTTGTAACCATTTTTTTTTGCTTGTTTATTTATTTTGCTTCTTTGATCCTAGGGATTTGCATCTAGTATGCATGATGTATGGTATGTATATGCATGCATATTAAATTATTAATTTATTAATTTATAATTTATGACATATTTAAACGTTTTTCCTTGAAAAAAAAAAAATCTTCATGCCTTATAATATCTTGAATGTAACTCTACACCTTTTCCTCATTAAGTATGCGTGGTTCTATGAATATGCAAATGAGCCCCACCTCCACTCACTCACAGCAGCTCAGAGATCCACTGTTGTATGGAGGTAGATTTGTGTCTTTATTATTCAATCAAAAAAAAGGTTGCTTCAATCAAAAAATATATTTTCAATCAAAAAAACCCGTTTCAATCAAAGAAAAAAAGTGTTTGAATGCAAAAATATATTTGAGACTCAAAAAAATGCATTTGAACACTATTTTTTTTTGCTTGAAAATGTTTTTTTTGATAGAAGTGAAGGTTTTTTTGTTTGAAGCAACTTTTTTGATTGAAGTATTGTTGTTTTGTGTTTGGGCCATATTATGGGTAGGACATTTGTGTCTTTATAATTCAATCAAAAAAGAAGTTGCTTCAAACAAACAAAAAATATTTTCAATAAAAAAATCACTTCAATCAAAAAATAAACCTTTTCAATCATAGAAAAAATGTTTTTGAATGCAAAAAAATATTTGAGATTCAAAAAATTGCACTTGAACACTTTTTTTTTGATTGAAAATGTTTTCTTTGATTGAAGTAATCTTTTTTGTGTTTGGACCATGTTATGGGTAGGACATTTGTGTCTTAATTATTCAATCCCAAAAAAGTTGCTTCAATCAAAAAAAAAACATTTTCAATCAAAAAAAAATATTTTCAATCAAAGAAAAAACTGTTTAAATGCAAAAAAAAAAAAAATCATTTGAAGTGTTTTTTTTTTTATTGAACTTTCTTTTTTTTTGAATGAAGTGAAAAAAGTTTTGAAGTCGTTTTTTTTTTAAATCATTTTGACACAAACGTACCGCAGTGGGGGCGGGTGCTTCCCCATTGGTCAGACATGCTTGAGTGACAAGTGTCTACACCAACGACGTCTTTCTGACAAGCAAGTCATGGTCGCCACTCGCCAGCGAGCCAGGAAGCAGTGGTGGAGTTGTTGGTAAGTAGATAAAACCGTATTAAAATGATTGGTGTCACGTTATTAGCCTACTCTGTTTGATATTTCGATTAAACATACAGCTTGCTAACTTAGCTCACGTTGACTAATTTGTGTGATGGTGTTAGATATCTGACGCCTCATATTGTCAGGCAGGCTAGCAGGGTGCGCTAACGGCTAATTGAATTGTTTATTTCACTTAAGTAACGTTACAGAGGCTTGCTATGTGCTTGTGCTATATTGTGTTATAATACGTAACGTCATTAGTGGTCAAACAACAGTCCACAGGCCAACTGTTGCCCACAGCGCTGCCTGTTTAGCAGCAACAGGTCATGCAGAGCCTGAGTCTATCTTCTCACACAGCCCACAGGATTACAGCTATTTGACCGTCCCGCTCTCTCTCTCGCTCACGGGTAGTGGTCTCCCCACCATCACAGTCAAATGCTCGCAGACACAGAGGCAGATGCTGTTATTTTGAGAGCGGGGCTTACATATGCCGTCCCGTACGGAAAATAATGTTGCATACCACCGGTAACATGAATATATATTCCGTTGCTCGGTGCGCAAACTAGCTGTGTCAGGCATTATTTATAAGTAGCCTAATGTCCTGCACAACTCCACATGGAAAACTGGCAGTTTTCAAAAACACAAGTTTTCTCAAAACACAGCTAGTTTGCGCACCGAGCAACGGAATATATATTCAATATATATTCATGTTACCGGTGGTATGCAACATTATTTTCCGTACGGGACGGCATATGTAAGCCCCGCTCTCAAAATAACAGCATCTGCCTCTGTGTCTGCGAGCATTTGACTGTGATGGTGGGGAGACCACTACCCGTGAGCGAGAGAGAGAGCGGGACGGTCAAATAGCTGTAATCCTGTGGGCTGTGTGAGAAGATAGACTCAGGCTCTGCATGACCTGTTGCTGCTAAACAGGCAGCGCTGTGGGCAACAGTTGGCCTGTGGACTGTTGTTTGACCACTAATGACGTTACGTATTATAACACAATATAGCACAAGCACATAGCAAGCCTCTGTAACGTTACTTAAGTGAAATAAACAATTCAATTAGCCGTTAGCGCACCCTGCTAGCCTGCCTGACAATATGAGGCGTCAGATATCTAACACCATCACACAAATTAGTCAACGTGAGCTAAGTTAGCAAGCTGTATGTTTAATCGAAATATCAAACAGAGTAGGCTAATAACGTGACACCAATCATTTTAATACGGTTTTATCTACTTACCAACAACTCCACCACTGCTTCCTGGCTCGCTGGCGAGTGGCGACCATGACTTGCTTGTCAGAAAGACGTCGTTGGTGTAGACACTTGTCACTCAAACATGTCTGACCAATGGGGAAGCACCCGCCCCCACTGCGGTACGTTTGTGTCAAAATGATTTAAAAAAAAAACGACTTCAAAACTTTTTTCACTTCATTCAAAAAAAAAGAAAGTTCAATAAAAAAAAACACTTCAAATGATTTTTTTTTTTTTTGCATTTAAACAGTTTTTTCTTTGATTGAAATTATTTTTTTTTTTATTGAAAATGTTTTTTTTTGATTGAAGCAACTTTTTTGGGATTGAATAATTAAGACACAAATGTCCTACCCATAACATGGTCCAAACACAAAAAAGATTACTTCAATCAAAGAAAACATTTTCAATCAAAAAAAAAGTGTTCAAGTGCAATTTTTTGAGTCTCAAATATTTTTTTGCATTCAAAAACATTTTTTCTATGATTGAAAAGGTTTATTTTTTGATTGAAGTGATTTTTTTATTGAAAATATGTTTTGTTTGTTTGAAGCAACTTCTTTTTTGATTGAATTATAAAGACACAAATGTCCTACCCATAATATGGCCCAAACACAAAACAACAATACTTCAATCAAAAAAGTTGCTTCAAACAAAAAAACCTTCACTTCTATCAAAAAAAACATTTTCAAGCAAAAAAAAATAGTGTTCAAATGCATTTTTTTGAGTCTCAAATATATTTTTGCATTCAAACACTTTTTTTCTTTGATTGAAACGGGTTTTTTTGATTGAAAATATATTTTTTGATTGAAGCAACCTTTTTTTTGATTGAATAATAAAGACACAAATCTACCTCCATACTGTTGACGATCAACACGTTGATCTGATTGGTTACAAGGTAGTTTGTGACGTCAGAAACACCAGCGATTTCAAAACGTGTTTTTGAGACTGTCTTTGGTTCACTGCAGTTTTAGGGAGAAAATACTCAGCAATGATGTTGACTTATGAATTTACACATGGTTTGTCTTAAAACATATTAAAAACTCCACATAGACACATAAACAACAGTAAAAACTGGATTTGGATATTGGATCTTTTTGAACGAGAGGAAACATCCTGCAGTGTGTGTGTGTAAGCATAGAGCACGTAATCCCTGCCCGTCCGAGCACGTAACCCCTGACCCTAGTGATTGCCCTGGCAACAGCCCCCCCCCCCCCCACCCCCACCATTTGAAAAATCAATGTAAAGCATCTCAATTAATCTGGAAGGGTCATTGATTGAGAGTCTGAAGTAGGTAAACAAACTCGTCTGTGTAAAAGCCCTGATCAGTTCATCATCACCAAACACACACATGCATGTCTGTTCATTCAGTTATATTAAAAGCAGTTTATATATATATATTATCATATATATTGATCATAAGTCATTAGCTTATCCCTGATTGGTAGAATTGGGGGTGTTACAACTCTCCCTATTTTACAATCATATATACTCTGTCTGATTTTTTTATTTATTTCATTGTTATTTAGTATAATTTAATGAATAATATTGTAGATTATGGTGGTAATGATCAAATTAATAACTATTTATGACAGATATGGATCCCTCCCTTGGTGCTTTGCATTATGTATGTGGACTCATTAGTGTTTTTATGATTAAAATCAGACAGTGAGAGAAATATTAAACGATACACAGTAGATTATTCCCCTGTAAGTGCAGACGGTTTGATGTTTATGAATGTTTCATCCACTTGTTTCTTTTTATTTATTTATTTATTTTTTGTGGTAAAAGAAGGAAGCAGAGAGTGAAGGACGAGAGAACGGGTTCATTGCAGCTTTAATAACGCATGCAGTAGAGTAAACGAACCGTTTTCTGGTACACTAACACTAACATTCTCTCACACACACACACACACACACACACACACACACACACACACACACACACACACACACACACACACACACACACACACACACACACACACACACACACACACACTCATACACTCACACTAACTCACACAGACACAAAAACTTACACTAACACTCTGTCTCTCTCTCTCTCTCTCTCTCTCTCTCTCTCTCTCTCTCTCTCTCTCACACACACACACACACACACACACACACACACACACACACACACACACACACACACACACACACACACACACACACACACACACACACACCACACGATAAGATGTAAAAAGATCAGATGTCAAAAATTCTTATTTTTCATGTATGGACTTGTATACAGTATTTGTATCACTTTTTTTCACAGGACATTTTTCTGTTTTTCAAGACATGATCCCACCAGCCAGATCACTTGTGATGTGTGTGTGTGTGTGTGTGTGTGTTTGTGTGTGTGTGTGTGTGTGTGTGTGTGTTTGTGTGAGGCAGCTCTTGAGGTCAGCATTACCCTAAGTGATTAGTGAGCTCCAGCCAACCACACACACACACACACACACACAGACACAGTCTCACTGCGGCAGCTACTATAAGCATCGACAGGCTCGCTCATCTCTCTCTCTCTATCTCTCTGTAGCGTTTAATCGCAGTGTTAATATTTGATGCAGTCGGTGCAGGAGGCTGTCGAGTATGCAGAGAGAGACGAAAAACTGCACACACACATCACATAAAACAACTCAAACTGCCTCAAAATGCACCTGGAACCCAGCGACTCGAGCAGAACACAGAGAGGTCGTCAGTAACCACAGAAATGCCTCCAGATGTCTCTGAAACGACGTGGTTTCACGTGTTTCTGTCTGCAGATCAGTCTTTGATGTGTTCATATTTAACATGTGCTCGTGTCAGTACTGGGTTTAGCCTGCATGATGATGTTGTAGTACTGTACACTGAAAAAAAAAAAATAGGTGTAGGATTTACTTTGAAACATTTTTTCGCGAGTAAATTCACAAATAATTAGAGATGTTAATTTAAACGTAAAGTTTTGACGTAGAAATAGTATTTTCTTGTAAAAGGTACTCCAATAATCTTTTGTTTTATTCACAACTTAGTAGATGAAGATGACGTGTGTGTTTGTGGTGTAATAGACATGCTGACCCTCGGCGAATGCATCTCTGTAATGGCCGTTTTGCTCTTAAATAATGCATGTGCTGTCGGCACGAGTGTGTGTTTCTCTCTCTCTATCTGTGTGTTTATGTTAATGTGTTTGGCTACACTTGTGAAGGCCAAAAGTGCTCCCTAATATAGTGAAATATCATCATAATGTGCCATTGCTAGTTAAAAATGCTCATAAGATGCACAGATTTCTGTCTTTAATCTGACAGAAAATCAGCTGAAGTCAATGATAAAGTCGGGTTGTCTTCATTAATATGCATACGATGATGAACTACAACAAAAATTTTATTTAAACAAAGGGGCGAGGCTATATGTTAGAAATTTGTTGTAGTCATGCAAATGTGTGAACAGCCTGTAACGAAACTTAAAAACGAGACCTTCCCCGACTTCCTACATTCTAAAAAACACAATCAGTGTACAGTTCTGAGAACATATTCTAACTTTCTAAGCATTTATATTCTGTATCTTTTTTTTTTTTTTTATAAAACTATAAAGTTTTATGGGAGGCATCAGGCGTTTCCATCAAGCGAAAAGACCGACGCGACACTCGGTGACTCACATCGTGCCCCTGTATGTTGCTCTGCATAAAATTTAACAATATACAGAGCAATAACGAATTTATAGATACAAAAAAAATTGTATAGATACAAACCTGTATTTTACTTAAGACATGCACCATTTTGACAGAGCTGCACTGCTCTCTCCTGAAGAGGTCGCAAAAAGTCGCGATAAATAACCCAATCACTGGGTTGTTACGTCTGACCCAGGATCTGGGTAACACAAAGACTACCCAAACACTGGGTTGTTACGTCTGACCCAGGATCTGGGTAACACAAAAACTATCCAAACACTGGGTTGTTATGTCTGACCCAGGATCTGGGTAACACAAAAGCTATCCAAACACTGGGTTGTTACGTCTGACCCAGGATCTGGGTAACACAAAAGCTATCCAAACACTGGGTTGTTACGTCTGACCCAGGAGCTGGGTAACACAAAAACTACCCAAACACTGGGTTGTTACGTCTGACCCAGGATCTGGGTAACACAAAAGCTATCCAAACACTGGGTTGTTACGTCTGACTCAGGATCTGGGTAACACAAAAACTACCCAAACACTGGGTTGTTACGTCTGACCCAGGATCTGGGTAACACAAAAACTACCTAAACACTGGGTTATTACGTCTGACCCAGGAGCTGGGTAACACAAAAACTACCTAAACACTGGGTTGTTACGTCTGACCCAGGATCTGGGTAACACAAAAGCTATCCAAACACTGGGTTGTTACGTCTGACCCAGGATCTGGGTAACACAAAAGCTATCCAAACACTGGGTTGTTACGTCTGACCCAGGATCTGGGTAACACAAAAGCTATCCAAACACTGGGTTGTTACGTCTGACCCAGGAGCTGGGTAACACAAAAACTACCTAAACACTGGGTTGTTACGTCTGACCCAGGAGCTGGGTAACACAAAAACTACCTAAACACTGGGTTATTACGTCTGACCCAGGAGCTGGGTAACACAAAAACTACCTAAACACTGGGTTGTTACGTCTGACCCAGGATCTGGGTAACACAAAAGCTATCCAAACACTGGGTTGTTACGTCTGACCCAGGATCTGGGTAACACAAAAGCTATCCAAACACTGGGTTGTTACGTCTGACCCAGGATCTGGGTAACACAAAAGCTATCCAAACACTGGGTTGTTACGTCTGACCCAGGAGCTGGGTAACACAAAAACTACCTAAACACTGGGTTGTTACGTCTGACCCAGGAGCTGGGTAACACAAAAGCTATCCAAACACTGGGTTGTTACGTCTGACCCAGGATCTGGGTAACACAAAAACTACCCAAACACTGGGTTGTTACGTCTGACCCAGGATCTGGGTAACACAAAAACTACCCAAACACTGGGTTGTTACGTCTGACCCAGGATCTGGGTAACACAAAAGCTATCCAAATACTGGGTTGTTACGTCTGACCCAGGATCTGGGTAGCACAAAAGCTATCCAAACACTGGGTTGTTACGTCTGACCCAGGATCTGGGTAACACAAAAGCTATCCAAACACTGGGTTGTTACGTCTGACCCAGGATCTGGGTAACACAAAAACTACCCAAACACTGGGTTGTTACGTCTGACCCAGGATCTGGGTAACACAAAAACTACCTAAACACTGGGTTATTTTGTCTGACCCAGGATCTGGGTAACACAAAAGCTATCCAAACACTGGGTTGTTACGTCTGACCCAGGATCTGGGTAACACAAAAACTACCTAAACACTGGGTTGTTACGTCTGACCCAGGAGCTGGGTAACACAAAAGCTATCCAAACACTGGGTTGTTACGTCTGACCCAGGATCTGGGTAACACAAAAACTACCCAAACACTGGGTTGTTACGTCTGACCCAGGATCTGGGTAACACAAAAACTACCCAAACACTGGGTTGTTACGTCTGACCCAGGAGCTGGGTAACACAAAAGCTATCCAAACACTGGGTTGTTACGTCTGACCCAGGATCTGGGTAACACAAAAGCTATCCAAACACTGGGTTGTTACGTCTGACCCAGGATCTGGGTAACACAAAAGCTATCCAAACACTGGGTTGTTACGTCTGACCCAGGAGCTGGGTAACACAAAAACTACCTAAACACTGGGTTGTTACGTCTGACCCAGGAGCTGGGTAACACAAAAGCTATCCAAACACTGGGTTGTTACGTCTGACCCAGGAGCTGGGTAACACAAAAACTACCTAAACACTGGGTTGTTACGTCTGACCCAGGAGCTGGGTAACACAAAAGCTATCCAAACACTGGGTTGTTACGTCTGACCCAGGATCTGGGTAACACAAAAGCTATCCAAACACTGGGTTGTTACGTCTGACCCAGGATCTGGGTAACACAAAAGCTATCCAAACACTGGGTTGTTACGTCTGACCCAGGAGCTGGGTAACACAAAAACTACCCAAACACTGGGTTGTTACGTCTGACCCAGGATCTGGGTAACACAAAAACTACCCAAACACTGGGTTGTTACGTCTGACCCAGGAGCTGGGTAACACAAAAGCTATCCAAACACTGGGTTGTTACGTCTGACCCAGGATCTGGGTAACACAAAAGCTATCCAAACACTGGGTTGTTACGTCTGACCCAGGATCTGGGTAACACAAAAGCTATCCAAACACTGGGTTGTTACGTCTGACCCAGGAGCTGGGTAACACAAAAACTACCTAAACACTGGGTTGTTACGTCTGACCCAGGAGCTGGGTAACACAAAAGCTATCCAAACACTGGGTTGTTACGTCTGACCCAGGAGCTGGGTAACACAAAAACTACCTAAACACTGGGTTGTTACGTCTGACCCAGGAGCTGGGTAACACAAAAGCTATCCAAACACTGGGTTGTTACGTCTGACCCAGGATCTGGGTAACACAAAAACTACCCAAACACTGGGTTGTTACGTCTGACCCAGGATCTGGGTAACACAAAAACTACCCAAACACTGGGTTGTTACGTCTGACCCAGGAGCTGGGTAACACAAAAGCTATCCAAACACTGGGTTGTTACGTCTGACCCAGGATCTGGGTAACAAAAAAAGCTATCCAAACACTGGGTTGTTACGTCTGACCCAGGATCTGGGTAACACAAAAGCTATCCAAACACTGGGTTGTTACGTCTGACCCAGGATCTGGGTAACACAAAAACTACCCAAACACTGAAAAAATAACACAAAAAAATTGACCAAAAAGGCTCAACCCAGAATTTGGGTAGAAAAAAATAACCCAATTTTTTAGAGTGTATGTTGTCTATGAAAGCCCATAGACTGATTTTTATGCTCGTTTTTGCCGGAAAATATTTTGTATGACAGTTGAACGAGAAACAACTGAGATCTCAGTGAAAGTCTATGATAGAGCAGCATCTGAGCAATGCTATTCTCCTGTGTGTGCAGCTGTCGTGACTCTTTGTCTTGTGTTTTGTGTTCAGGTGGTGTGTGTAAGTCGACCGGTGTCGCTCAGGTGTACGGGAGGGTCCTGACCGATCACCTGTGGCGATTGGGACTTCCTCTCTTCAGCACACAGGTGAGAGAGGATCTGTGTGTGTGTGTGTGTGTGTTGATACAGTGTGGTTTGTTTGTGCGTCCGTGATTGATATGAACAGGTGGATTTGTGCTTGACTTGATGACATCACTTCCCTAAGCATTCAATCTCAGTGCGAGTGGCGTCGCGTGCTCGCGCCGAGCAGGTGTGTGTGTGGAGGGTAAATATGCTTTCGGGATTCAGTTCAACACAGTGATGTGTGTTGATGTGATATATGTGTGCGATGCTGTTTGTTGATGCTGAGAGAAACAACAGGTGCGATTCGTAAAGTTGAAGAGATGTTCACCTGTTACCCGCTGGCCGCTGAGCAAACGACTCTTGAGCACTCGGTGTTCATGTGATCAGCATTAGAGCTGGCCGAATGTTGAAGATCAACTAATGCAACACCAGCGCTTTTTATTATCAGACACTTCCTGTAGAATCAGACTAGAGGTTAAAAGTCAAACGAGTCGGAGAGTCGAATTAGAGTCGGATATTCGGAGAGTCAAACTAGAACCACAGTCCAAGAATCAAACTCCAAGATTCAGAGTTGAGTCAAAGAATCAAACAGATTAGAAAAGTCTAATAATTTTAGAGAATCAATTAATCCAATTAGAGAGTCAAACAAGGGTCATAGAATAATCAGAGCCAGAGTCAGATTCAGAGAATCAGTCTAAAATCTAAAAATCATACTGGAGTCAGATATTATGAGTCAAAGAATCAGACTAGAGTTTAAAATTCAAACTAGTCAGAGTCGAAGAATCAAGCTAGAGTCAGAGATCAGAGTCGAAGATTCAGACTTGAGTTGAAGAATCAAACTAGAGTCAAAGAATCAAACTTGTGTCAATGATGCAAATTAGAGAATCAAAGAATCAAATTAGAGAATCAAGTAATTTAAGAGAATCAATTAATCAAATTAGAGAGTCAAACAAGGGTCATAGAATAATCAAGTTTAAAAATCAAACTGGGGTTGGAGAATCAAACTGGAGTCAGAGATTCAGAGTCAAAGAATCAGACTAGAGTTTAAAAATCAAACTAGTCTGAGAGTCTAATTATAGCAGAGTAATCGGAGAGTCAAACTAGAACTACAGTTGAAGATCAAACTAGAGTCAAAGGTTCAAATTTGAATCAATTAGAGTATCAAAGAATCAAACTAAAGGAAAGAAAAATCTGAGTCAGATAATCAAACTAGAGTTGAAGAATCAAACTGTAAGCATGAGTCAGAGATTCCGATTAGAGAATCAAACTAAATCCAGAGAATCAGACTGGAGAATCAGACTAGAGTGAAAGAATCAGATTGTCCAGATTCGTGTGGTGTAAATCAGGACACAGACAACAACACGTTTATTTTCCTCGCGTGTTCACATCAGCCGTGAGACGAGTGGAGATCTGAACTCACTGTATTATTTTCCCTCTTGTAGTCTAATTATCATTTCTAAAAAAAATATTCCTCAGAGGTCTAAGAGAGATACTAGAGAGAAGAAAAAAATGACCACAGATAAAAATCCAATTAAAGGAGACGGCGGGCTGCAGAAGAGTGCGCTGGTGTTACAGTACAGGCTGTGTGTGTGTGTGTGTGTGTGTGTGTGTGTGTGTGCAGCGTTTATCTGGCACAGCAGCAGATTCTGTGTGTGTGTGTGTGTGTGTCTGTGGTTTATACGCTGGTTTTTAAAGTGTGTCCTGCAGGCAGATATTGATGACCTGTTTTTAAAATGTGCTGACGCAGCAGTGATGAAACTACAGCGTCTCATGGACTTCTCACTCACTCCGTTTCTCTTTATATAAAGGGATTGAACTGACTTTAGGGGGATTTGTATAACACATCTAGGCCACATTTCATCCCCACATCTGAAAGAAAAATGCTGAATTATTAATAAAACAAAGCCTATTTTGAAGACCATTAAGATTTTTTTTTTTTTTTTTTGCATTGACATTTTAGCACATTTTCATGCAAAATCTCATTACTGTAATGCAGTAATTTTACTTTTTTCCAGTTATTCTTATAGGTGATTCTCATTACTGTAATGCAGTATTTTTTTTATTAATTCCAATGCTTTTATTAATTTTTAGCACTGTATTAAAGTAAAAATGAAAGGCACAACAAATGCGACCACAGTGTATAAATGCTTATAATTTAATTTTTTTTTTTTTTTTTCACATTACAGTAATAGCATACATTAATACTATTTTGTGTCAAATGTGCGTAATGGTCATGAATATAAAATATTTTCTTGCAAAACTTTTATAAAATATGTTAATGTGTATAAGGTTTTTTTTTTTTTTTTTTTTTTTTTTTGCATTACATTTATAAATATTTGGGTTAAATGTTGTCATGAAAATAGTCACAGTGCAAAAACAACAAAAAAAGTAATGGCCCTTAAAATATCTTCCTGCAAAATATAAAATGTTTTTTTTACAAAATATATAATATTCAGTAATGGGATTTTATTTTATTTTTTTGCTTTGCGTTAATGAAAAATTGGGTAAAAATGTTTCATGAACATAATTAATAATAATAATAATAAACTTAATGGACCTTAAATTCAGTTTTTTGCTAAATATATTAAATATTTTTTTGTTGTTGTCCACATTACACTAATGGGAAGAAAAGAAAGAAGAACTTTTTTTTTTTTTGCATTACATTAATGAAATTTTGGGTTTAATGTGCTTAATTGTCATACAAATTATGTAATAATTTAACAACAAAAATAATAATAATAATAATAAATAAATTTTCGTTCAAAACATAAAATGTTTTCTTGCAAAGTAAATGCAAAATATAGTATATCATTTTATCACAATTATTTGTTTTTTATCACAAATTTGGGTTTAATGTCATAATGTAAAAAATAATAATAATTGCACTGTAAAAAAAATATTTTTCAAAGCTGTAATTAAAACAAAGATTATTGGAGTACGTTTTACACGAAAATACTATCTCAGTCCTTCTACTTCAACATTTCATTTTTCCTTTTTTCTGTGTTTACTGTAAATTCACTTTTTGTTAGATAAAAAAATAATAATCTTGAAAAAAAAAAAAATTATTCTTTTCCTTTCATTATGAGTAGAAATGTGAGATGCTTCACAGTGAAAGAAATCCGGCTCGGTCCTCCATCTTTATATGTTCTTCTCTGCTTTATGTTGTTTGCTTGTGGTGCTTGTCGGGTTTCAGACGGCGTATTTTGAGAGGATTGTGGGTAGAGCCTGTTCACTCACATCCGCCATCAATACTGTCATCAGAGAAAACCCCCTCGCTCGCTCTCTCTCTCTCTCTCTCTCTCTCTCTCTCTCTCTCTCTCTCTCTCTCTCTCTCTTCCCCCCCGCTGGAGAACGCTGTGATCCTGGTTCAGACTCAGTCTTAAAGTAAAGCTGCTGTGAGACGAGAGCAAAGGAAGGAGTAAAAGAGTATCAGACACACTGACGCCGCTTCTCCAGGTGTTTCCCGATAAACTAGACGCTCAAACATCAGGAAAGTCAGAGGCGAGGAGAGGAGGAGAAGTGTTGGAGGAGACGGGAGGAGAATCCAGCTGTCCTGAACTCGAGAGACAGAGAGAGAGAGAGAGAGAAATATCTGTTGAGGGTTTTCCTGGCTGAAATGATGATGTACTTTTGGGTGAGTATGAAGATCGACGCATTTGCTGCATGTCTGGAGAAACGCGATGTTCATGTTCACTGCGCTTGTGTTTGATCCACTGTGAACTGCTCACTTATGTTTGCCTCGGGACAGGGAGTTTAGGATGAACCTCATGGAGTTAGACTTTGTCAGAGTAAGAGTATAGAGCCTTAAATTTAATGTGAAGCAACTTAAATCATTTGATGAATGAAATGTTTGAGGTCATATTGAGATTGGCATCTGAGCACAGTTTGAGACATTATTGAGATTTCTTTGAAACTCTACACGAGATCTGCAAGTGACTCCATTTGCTCCGTCTTGGAGAGAGATTTGAGACATCAATGAGATTTCCCTTGTGATTTATTATTTTCTACGGGCGATTCAGAAAACTGGTATTGCTCCGATGTTGCTCTTTCATGGCTGTTTCATGGCTGAAAGTATGTTTCTTGGTATCAACTTTATCTCAAATGTTTTTTCCAAAAATCAAAAGAAATACAAATTAAGATCTCTTATAAAACTCTAGAAGATACATATATGTGATCTGTTAGGCAGTCTCCATTCAGTCTCATTGACGTCTTGGAGAAAGATTTGAGACATTAGTGAGATTTCCTTTTGGGGTTTTTCTTTTCTATGGCCGTTTTAAGAAAATGTGATGTTGCACTTTCATGGCTTAGAGAACTTGTGTTGTTTCTTGGTATCAACATTATCTCAAATGTTTCTCCAAAATTGTAAAAGAAATACAAATCAATAACTCTTCTGAAACTCTAGAAGAGACATATGTGAGATCTGTTTTTCTTTTTTCTTTTTTGCTCTTCATTCAGTCTCATTGACGTCTTGGAGAAAGATTTGAGACGTCAGTGAGATTTCTTTTGTGGTTTTTATTTTCTATGGCCCATTACGAAAAATGTTATGTTGCTCTGTCATAGCTTAGGGAACTCAATGTATATCTTTGTATCAACATAGTCTCAGATGTTTCTCTTGAAATCAAATTTGAGATCTCATCTGAAGCTCTAGAGGAGAAACGTGAGATCTGTGAAAAAGGCAACTCCATTTGCGCTCTATTCAATCTCATCGATGTCTTGGAGGAACATTTGAGACCTCATTTTTCTTTTCTATGGGCATTTATGGAAATGTTATTGCTCAGATGTTGCTCTTTCATTTCTCAGGGAACTTGTGTTGTTTCTTGGTATTAACATTATCTCAAATGTTTCTCCAAAAATCAAAAGAAATACAAATTAAGATCTCTTCTGAAACTCTAGAGGAGACATGTGTGAGATCTGTTAATCAGATGACTTTATTTGCTCTCCATTGAGTCTCATTGGGGTCTTGGAGAAAGATTTGAGACATCAGCAGTGTTGGGAACGTTACTTTAAAAAAGTAATTAGTTATAGTTACTCACTACTTGTTCCAAAAAGTAACTGAGTTAGTAACTGAATTACTCTATAATAAAAGTAACTCGTTACCAGGGAAAGTAACTATTTGCGTTACTGTTAAAAAAAAAGTTGCTATATGTCAAAGAATTTGGAAACACTTTGCAGTTTGAATGTCCTGTATAAACAAAATTACTGAGTATGTTTTTATGTTTTCACTGTTCGATTGCGTCCGCGCCCGCGCGCGCGACTTTTCGATCGCGCACGCGCCTCTCTCCCTCTCTCTCTCACAAACACACACACACAACACATTCCAGCAATCTTTACATCGCAGCCTGCTCCAGAGCCATGTTCAGAGCTAAGGCGGGCATACAGATAAAGAACTTGCGTATCTAACAGTAGTTCCGCATTACATTAATTAATTTGCACGCGAGTTTTATTTACTTTTATACCGTGTATTCTCCGTGTAAATGTAGGCTATGCACCGAACCGTGACGCCCGTGCCATTTCGGTTCAATACGAATGTACCAAGTTCTTGCCTTTGTTTGACCTCAATGAATTTGAAGTAGTATATCTCCACCTTGAAAATGCCAACTTTTCATCGGATTGCTCCTGACTCGCCATCTCTGCTGCTTCCTCTGTTTAGCTTGTGTGTGTGTGTGTGTGTGTGTGGCGCATGTGCTGGCATGTGTGTAAAAACACTGGCTCTGATTGGCTACCATGAAACACATAACTCTGCCTTAGCCAATCATAATCGCTTACCTCGTTATTAACCCACCTCCTCACTAGCTGAGCGAGCCAGGGGTGCGTTCGGATTACACAGTTTATCAGAGAATGTCTAATAGAGTTTGTTCAATCAATGCATAGTAACGCACCGCATTTAACGTCCAGTAATGTTAACGGCGTTGTAACGACAGGGAAAGTAATTAGTTAGATTACCCCGTTACGGAAAAAATAACGTCGTTACCTAACGCCGTTCTTTTAAACGGCGTTATTCCAAACACTGGACATCAGTGAGATTTCCTTTGTGATTTTTCTTTTCTATGGCGATTTATGAAAAGGTAATTGCTCAGATGTTGCTCTTTCATAGCTCAGGGAACTAAATGTGTGTCTTGGTATCAACATAGTCTCAGATGTTTCTCTTGACATCAAATTTGAGATCTCTTCTGAAGCTCTAGAGGAGAAACGTGAGATCTGTGAAAAAGACGACTCCATTTGCGCTCCATTCAATCTCATCGATGTCTTGGAGAAACATTTGAGACCTCGAAGAGATCTCCTTTCTCATTTTTCTTTTCTATGGGCGATTTATGGAAATATTATTGCTCAGATGTTGCTCTTTCATTTCTCAGGGAACTTAATATGTTTCTCAGTATTAACATGAGCTCCTTCTGAAAGAGTGTGAGATTATGGGTGTTTTTCTCAGTGGAGAAATCGTAAGAATTCAGCAAAAGTCTCTTTTTGATCTCCATTCGCGCTCATTGGTGTTTAGGAGAAACAACCGAGACACAGAAGACATCTGGTGTGTGTTTTCTTGTTCATCCAGGAGTGTGTTTCTGTGTTAGAGTGGTAGAGTTCATCTCTGAGCTCAATACGAGTGGACGTATTTCTCAGATGTGTTTCGTTCAGTCTCAGTGAGCTTCAAATGAGTTCATCTTTGTTCACTTCTCTGTATTCTGTGAATTTCGTCGAGTGGTCAGGATTATGTGACGGAGTGAGGTGTTCCCGTACGGTCATAGACGTTCACTGATGATCAAGTGTCCACATCAGTGAGATGAACATGAGCGCTGACCGCAGGAGCGAAGATCACGTGTGTGTGTGTGTGTGTGTGTGTGTGTGGTGTGTGTGTGTGTGTGTGTTTATAGAATCAGCACAATCGTCCTGTAAACCTTCTGTGCTGTATTTAATAGTGTGTGTTTAGCGTTCAGACTGCTTTCAGCTGCTTTACATGGTCTCTGTGTGTTGTTTTTTCTGTAAATCCTGTGCACTGATTCTGATTCTGTGTGTTTGTGATTTGTCCGTCATACTCTTCGCTGCAGTTTAACTCATTTATTTGGAAAAGAAAACTCTGAATGAGAGAGACTGAAGTCACACAATTTATCTAGTGTAAATATGAACGTCTCTTTTTGTACTGTGTGTGTGTTACTTTTTTTGTGATTTATGCATTCATTGTTTTTGGGTGTGTTCACACTTTGTATGGATCAGGTTTGGTTGGATTAAAATAAACCCTGGTGCGATCGCTCTGTTAGTGTAAGTTTTCCTCGAATCATGTGTGTTGTTGAGGAGAGTTTGTGCTGATAACAGACGCTTCAGAAAACATCCCACAGACTTTCCACAGACAAACGCCACTGGGATTTTCCACAGAAAATGTCAAAATCCTGTTTCGGAACTGCATTGTCGTCACAAAATACGTTGCACTCTCTGTAATGATTTACACTGTACAATCCACACCTTTTATGCATAGACTGCTGAATGATGGATTGATCATTACTTTAATCACGCTTGGCTTTCTTACAAAGCTTTGCTGATTAACTTTATTGATTTTAATTGATGCCTTGAGGAACACACATGCAAATATTTAAATAAAAATGTAGATCCAAAGAATCTTTTTCTTCCTCTTTCCTTTAGATAGATAGACATCTATCTTTCCTTTAAATTAGTGCATTGTAGTGGATAGTGAAATAAAAGCGTCATGAAGAGTTCATCACACATTCCTCCCTTAAACTCATCCCATAATGCACCTACACACGAGTTACATTTGAATTATTCTTATCAATTATAGTTACTGAATGGAAACACTTTATTAGTGGTGTTTAAGTCAAGCATCACTATTATTGCTTATAGTTAGTTTAAGAGATGTGATCAAACCTATGAACCTCTCGATAATAACGGTATTTTTATTATAATTTCACTGAAATATATGTTGTTTGTTTGCTAAGAATAAAGTTATTTGAAATAAATAAAATGTTTGAAAGAAAACCAACTGTCTAAATGCAGGAGGTTTGAATTATATAGAGATTTTCAGAATTTGTTTGTTTATGTGCAAAAAAAAACAATGATGCAGAGCTAAAATCTAGACACAGAAGAAGCTGAAACATAAGAGAGTTTTTAGTTGCATCACACGTTTTGATCACAGCATCATTCCCAGACTTCCATTTGTGTTATTTCAGACTTTATTTGAATCATGTGGAATACAGTCGGAATAAGGAATGAGTAAATGTGAGCAGCTTCTGGCTGTTAGTGCCTTTAAAGTCGGCATGGAACAGAAGGTGTGCTGGTCTTTTCTTCTCTATTGTGTCGTATAACCGAGTGAAACGGCTTCTGGAACAAGTACAAATGTTGGGCGGGGCTTGATTTTGTCTGTGTGGAATTGATTGGATGGTTGTGGTTTGCTATTGGCTGATCTCATGTGAGTGACAGGTTGCCCCGCCCTCGTCATCAGAGAAGAGAAGAGATGTTGCTAGAGGATGGGAAGTGATTCTGATTTAAGATTATAAGGAACAGGAATTAAAAGATAATGACGTGCACGGATAAATCATAAATAGATGTTTGAAGTATATTGCAAACTGCAGTTCATCAACTGGCCACTAGAGACAGGCATCCCTTAGACCCCCATGTTAAAATACCCAACTTTACAGCAGAAAAAAATATGTTTGCAGCCTGGTTCAAAAAGTGGTTTTGGTCTAAATAGCTAATTTTGCCCTTCATGACAACTGTGAGGGGGTGACTTTTTTTTTTTTTTTTTTTTATAACTCATCCTTTTAAATTCTATTAAGCCTTAAAGTTGTGCATAATTAAGGGCATGGCCACTTGAGTGACAGGTGGATTGCCGCTGATGTCACTACTAGCCGTTTGTCTGGTGTCTGTTAGCGTCACGTCACCTCAGCTAATCCGCCTCTTTGCCCATATTTGGTTATCCGGGAGTGACTCGCTGCCAAGATGGCAACGGCCGGCTCCGCCCACTTTGGCATCAAAAATGAAACCCACGGGTGCCGTCACGGACACTACGTTCATTGTTTTATACAGTCTATGGTATATTGCGGTTCTTCTCATCGAGACTGCAGTGAGTGTGTGAGTGTCGAGGTAAAGTGTGTACAGGTGTGTGGTGTTACCTGTCTCTCCATGGGTCTCTGGGGAGGCCGGCAGCACTGCAGTGCAGTGTGGGAATTGAGCGCATTCGCTCCTCATTAGAATATTTATTCAGGAAACAGATGTTCAGTTTGAGGGCGACACCTTGGGCTCTCTGTCCCCTGCTGTTCACACACACACACACACACACACACACACTCTGAGGGGCTCAAACCCTCCGCAGCAGCATTAATCTCTCTGAATGGAGCTCCATCTGCTGAAGAGAAAACACTCAGGTGATCGAGTCACACCAGACATTACTGAGACAAAACATGAGATCAGATTTAACCCTGATGGGCATCAGAGAGAGAGAGAGAGAGAGAGAGAGAGAGAGAGAGAGAGAGAGAGAGAGAGAGAGAGAGAGATAGAGAGAGAGAGAGGGCTGGTGTTTGTGTCCTGCTCTGAATGTGATGAATAATTGACGAGAACAGAGGCTTTACTGTGGAACAACGGATGATGGTAATAGAGGAGAAAGAGAGAGAGAAACGGAACGTAGAAACAAGAGGACAGAAAGAGTGTTAAAAACTCCTTAAATATCTCTCGTTCTCTCTCTCTCTCTCTCTCTCTCTCTCTCTCTCTCTCTCTCTCTCTCTCTCTCTCTCTCTCTCTCTCCCTCTATCTATCTATCTATCTATCTATCTATCTATCTATCTATCTATCTATCTATCTATCTATCTATCTATCTATCTATCTATCTATCTATCTATCGTTCTATCGTTCTATCTATCGTTCTCTCATTCTATCTATTATCGTTCTGTTCTCTCTATTAACTATAAATATCTACAAATACTAAATAATACCTGAATTCTATTATATAATATCTGAAAGTATAAATATTAAATGTGTATGAGTTATAAAGTGTATACTGTAATTAAGGTCAAACTGCACAGACCGTGATAGAAACACTTTTCAACCCTTTCTTCCCTGTTTGAGAATCATCACAGCAGATTTAACATCCATCACGAGAAGCGTTTTCCACATCACAGCGTGTCGTGTTTGAATATGTGAGCGAGATTCCAGGTCAATCCGGAGTGATTCCCAGAGGATGCGACCCACACACACTCCTCGTCTGTTTTAAACATTAGAAACATCAGCCAGTTTCCAGTATAGTTTGAGGCAGCGGGGTTAAACACCATTAATTATCTGTATTTTTAACATATGGCTCGTTGTGTGTAATTTTCCCCTGCAGGATGTGAGTGGAATGAGATTAGAGGATGATTGTGTTTTGACCACATCTCAGCTCCCACACCTGCCTCATATTGATTAACCACTAACAGCATCTTCTCACTGCGAGATTTTCATACACACGTCCACCGAGAGCCACGGCCGCTCAGGGGAAATCACATTCTGAGAGCGTCGACTTGTGTGCAGAAATTCACCTCTGCGATCGCACCTGCCGTCATTAGATTCTCATGCATATGGCGAACCGGACCGATCTATACACACACAGAGGGAGAGAGAGACACATCGCCAACAATATGAATCACCATCGAGTCTGATCGTCTGATGCGTTACTCGCCATCTTGGTGTGGGGCCATTAACTGGCGCTCCACAGGGACCGATAACATCGACCCGCATTTCATCCATTGGCACAGATTTACCATAATGTGTTACAGTGATTTTAGCACAGTGGCAGCCAATTACTTAATTTGGCCAAACAATGTTGAAACTTTGGTGAATGCTCAGAGATGAATGTGCTTAAAGGATTAGTTCACTTCCTGATGAAATTTCCTGATAATTTACTCTCCCCAACGTCATCCAAGATGTTCATGTCTTTCTTTCTTCAGTCGAAAAGAAATGAAGGTTTCTGAGGAAAACATTCCAGGATTTTTCTCCATATAGTGGACTTCAATGGGGTCCAACATGTTGAAGGTACAAATGGCAGTTTCAGTGCAGCTTCAAAGTCTCGACACGATCCCAGCCGAGGAATAAGAGTCTTATCGAGCCAAACCATCGGACATTTTCTAAAAAAAAACAAACAGTTATATACTTTTTAACCACAAATGCTCGTCTTGCACTAGCGACCTAGTGTTTACAAAGCGAACGTGCAAAGACTAAGTCAAACGTCATTTACAAAATAAATAAATAAATAAAAGGTAAACCAACGATGTCTGACGATTTTGAAGTTGGAGGAGAAATTGAGAAATTGATTTTTGTATCGGAACGCGTGACCTTTCAACGTGATTACGTAATGTGTGGCGCATCGCAGCGCCAGTGCAAGACGAGCATTTGTGGTTAAAAAGTATATAAATGTTTATTTTTTTATAAAATGAGCGATGGTTTTTCTAGATAAGACTCTTATTCCTCGGCTGGGATCGTGTCGAGACTTTGAAGCTGCACTGAAACTGATATTTGGACCTTCAACACGTTGGACCCCATTAAAGTCCACTATATGGAGAAAAATCCTGGAATGTTTTCCAAAAAAACCTTCATTTCTTTTTTTCACCTGAAAAAAGAAAGTCATGAACATCTTGGATGACGTGAATTATCAGGAAATTCTAATTCTAAAGTGAACTACTCCTTTAACTTGTAGTTTTGTTTGAATAAATGCTCATTTTGGCCTGTTGAACATCAGCGATATGTTTTTCCTGATCTGTCCTCTTTAAACTGAGTGTGGTGTCAGATGAATGATGTCATATGTGAGCCTCGTCCAGCATCCCAGCCTTGTGTTTTCCTTCAAAAGCGTTTGACCATTAAGGGTCGTAAAGCTGTTTAATTTGCTTTATACGGTCACGCCGGGGGCCAGTAAAGCCCTGTGGTGATGCGCTGACTCTGTGTGTGTGTGTGAGAGGGCTGTAAAATGTGAGCACAGAGTGACATTAGTGTTATGGGATATTGACCAATTTTTGGAGAGTTTATGGTGCTAATCAAGGGCCGCATCCGAGGCCGAGATGAATGTGTGTGTTGAGAGCAGAAAGTCACGGCGGGAGTGTGTTATTTTTTTACTGAGAGACTGAGAACACTCACTTCATGTTGTGTTTTTTACACTGCGATTTTTGAGTTGGTCTTTATGAAGACGTCCCGCGCTGATGAAGCTGTCCGCGTATATTTAGTGCTTTAATAAACGAGACGCGGAGTGTCACGTCCCTGAAGAGCTTCTCAAACTACAGTAGATGCTGATGATATTTAAAAACGTCTTCACACTTTCTTACACAGTCATTAGTTTGTGGAGTGTTTAGATGAAGGGAACGTGAGATTCACAGATACTGAGCGAGATCCCGCAGATTCACTTCTTGGCTGTTTTCTCATCAGTTCCTGGTCAAATTCAAGAGTATTTTGGAGTTTAGTCGAACTAGGGAGACGCATCATATCCAAAAGTTGTGGCTTTGACTCATTACAGCATGATAGTTTTTAAACTATATTACGTAAGTAATATATAAAAACAAAGGGTTGGGAAGTTTCTAGTCCAGTTTCTAGTCTATACACACACACACACACACACACACACACACACACACACACACACACACACACACACACACACACACACACACACACACACACACACACACACACACACACACTCTCTCTCTCTCTCACTCACACACACATTTCTTTTCCAGAGCTGACATTAAAATGGATGCAATTTCATACTCTTTATTCAATTTCTTCTGTATTTTTGTCTAGATTTGATGTCTTTCATTCACACCATCATGTCACACCATCATAAGTGTAGTTGTGTGTCTGATGGTGAACTTTGTGTTGGTTTTTGCGTGATGCTGATGATGGTGCGTGATGATATTCAGATATTTGCAGGCTGCTTTTGCACTCAGATCCACAAACACAAAAACATTTCAACCGGAAGAACGAGAGAAAGTGTGTGTGTGTGTGTGTGTGTGTGTGTGTGTGTGTGTGTGTGTGTGTGTGTGTGTGTGTTTCCTCTGAATAACTTTGCCATTTCCACTCAAATCTTCACTTGCCCTGAATGTTCCTCTCGGCTGCGCACAATACGGCTCTTTTTAAACCAGTCACTTGGTCTTTCCTTGTTGCACATTAAATTTTAACGTGTCGTACCCATAAGGAGGAAACAACATCTAAAAATAGTGTCTGGCATTAGATTGTGAGGTTAAAGCGTGTGATGCAGGACTGGATGTTGTGTGTGTGTGAGTGTGTGTGTGTGAATATAAAGTTCTTTCTGAAGTCTTAAGAGTCTGTTGGACAGATGGAGGGCTTGACATGTGATCATGTGATGGACACGATATTGACACTTTGGACAGTAATTCATCAAAATACAATGTACTAAAAAGCATGAGTATCTCTTAAACAAGCATCTATCTATCTATCTATCTATCTATCTATCTATCTATCTATCTATCTATCTATCTATCTATCTATCTATCTATCTATCTATCTATCTATCTACCATCCATCCATCCATCCATCCATCCATCCATCCATCCATCCATCCATCCATCCATCCATCCATCCATCCATCATTCTATCGTTCTATCATTCTATCTGTCGTTCTATCTTTCGTTCTTTCTATTGTTCTATCTTTCTATCTATCTATCCACCCATTTTATATAAATAATCGTCTTAAAACAAATGTTTCTGTGAAGAATCTAATGTGCCGGAGAATTTTGTGTAGTACTCTGTGTTTGTGTGTGTCATTTTGAGGAAATCTGCAGTTGTTTTCTTCGACTTTTCTTGTACTTTATACAGCAGATGTCTCGTCTTCCTGCTCAACCATGAACAAACACACTGAGTGACTGTAGTTTCACACACACACACACACACACACACACACACACACACACACACACACACACACACACACACACACACACACACACACACACACACACACACACACACACACACACACACACACACACACACACACACACACACACACACTCAGACTCCCAGAGTGAGGGAATGTGTGTTGGGCTCATTCAGTGTCCTAATGGAGAGGGAAAGAGATGATATAGAGGGTATATAGTTTCTGTTGTGTAGTGATGTGTCTCAGGGTGTGTCTGAGAGCAGATGGATGAGGAACCATCTGCTGAAAACGGACACACACACACTCACAAACATACACTAATCAATGTTAATGAGCACATACCATAGACTTGCATTGTTTATATATGAAGCTAAATATAACGACTTCAGACTTCAATAGCTGAAGTGAAGCTAAATACAATGACTCCAAACTAAAACAAAACTATAGTATTTATTTATGATTCTTTTTGTTTTACATCACCAAATGTTCTTAAATTGAGGTTTTGTCTGATTCAGCTACATTTTTTTCAACCCAAAGTATGACCACATGATCCTGGGAGTCTCTTCTTCATGATTTATTTTGAAACCTTCACATTTTCATGGTTTTTGCTTACTAAATGTTCACACAAAATGACAGTTACAGGCTTTTAACATTTGAGTTAGACACGAAGAGGCTGTACTTGACACAGATGTTCATTAACAGCTGTCAACATTAATGATGCTGCTACATTGTCAATATAAAATTCTGAATTAAAATAAAACTAGTAAAGCTGGTCTTCCCAACCCTATCCAGAACGTCGAATCCATGACCATATTCAAGAAACAGCTGAAAACTCATCACCTGTATTCCTCATTTGTAAGTCGCTTTGGATAAAAGCATCTGCTAAATGAATAAATGTAAATGTTAAGCTACCAGTCAAACGTTTGGACACGTTTACTCATTATGTATTACTATATTATTACATTACATTTTAGATCAGGTATTCTTTTGTCAGGTGAACCACCTGAAATATTTTCTTGAAGTACCCCATGGTATTTTAAGTTAATATTTCAATAATTTAACAATGCACTTGCATGTTTACAGTTCTCTGATGATGCTTAATGGTCACATGATATGCAGTGCTTATTTCGATTTTTTTTTAATATTATTTGTTTTATAAAATGTCTTATTTAATTTATTTGAATGGCTTTTTTTAATTTAAATGTTTTGTAAAGAAATGTATATGTAAACTCGATCTTAGTGCTGCATTTGATACTATTGACCACAACATTCTTTTAAATAAACTTGAAAATTATGTTGGCATTAGTGGAATTGCATTAGCATGGTTTAAATCATACTTATCTGAGTGATATCAGTTTGTAGCAGTAAATGAAGAGATGTCTTATCGATCTAAAGTTAATATGGCGTACCACAAGGCTCAGTACTAGGACCATCACTACCGTGACCGTGACCTACTCCGACAGAAGTGAATCAATCAAAACTAACTTTAGCTGGACAATAACTTTATTCTAGAGCTGCTGTAAAGCCCAAACAATCTCTGTTACTGTAATGTCCTATTATCACTGTAAAGCTGCTTTGAAACAATCTATATTGTTAAAAGTGCTATATAGGGCTGGGCGATATGGCCAAAAAATGTTTTTTTTATATCAGTCGATATCGATAATTATCACGATAAAAGTCAAATCTTTATTTCTTTCAAGTTTAAAGGCAGATTTTTGCTCCTAAGTGAAGGTTGTAGAAACCAGAGCGTTGTGGTTTTCAACTACTCTTCATTGTCAGAACATATCAGGATAAACACTTGCCAAACTGGTGAACATTTCACAAATCTGAGGTAGAACATTCAAACATTTGTCATTCTTCCTTAACAAAATAAATATCTTTATTGGACAATTAATTTCTTAGTCTCTGCATGTGCTAATTTTTATTTGGTAAAATGTATACCAAATTTTTATTTGGTAAAAAACAGTTCTGACTGTTTGAGTTTTATTAAACTTAACCATTGGTCATCCAGTATCATGCATTTAGATCATGATAACCACAGATGAAACCAGCAGTGTTGTAGTCGAGACCAGCTCACTCGAGTCCGAGTCGAGACCGAGACCAGAGAGGGTCGAGTCCGAGTCGAGACCGAGACCAGAGAGAGTCGAGTCCGAGTCGAGTCGAGACCGAGACCAGAGAGGTTGGATAACCTAAGGTTGGGTCTAAAAACCAGACCTAAAGATATCTTCAAGAATATGTAAAATATTTGGTTGTAACAATAAAATTGGCGCCATACTCAAACAGTAAATCAAATATACCATGGAATCATGTACACTGTAATGGTAAAAAGGTCACATAGTAGGTGGTGTAAAGGTCATTTTATTACAATTATTACTTACAATTATTACAATCAGTAAGTGCTCTTGTCCACATAACATTGTTGTATCACTCTATACAGAACGTTAGTCTCAAGTCATGCGCAGTTGCGCACAAGAAAGTCAGCAATCATTGGACGTTTCAATCAAACAACAATTTAAAGAAATATTAACATACAGTAACAATCATGAAATATTTTGAATGGGACTCGAGTGGACTCGGGAATAAGTCCGAGTCCTAATATGTTCGAGTACGAGTCAATTCCGAGTCAAAATGCACACGAGTCCATGACAAGACCGAGACCATTAAAATATGGTCTCGAGACCGAGTCCGAGACCGAGTCCGAGTCTCGAGTACACAACACTGGAAACCAGGTATAGCCTGTAGCACCTCACTATCAAGGCAAAATGTAACTTTATGGTTTCTATGGTATTTGTATGAAAAACAGTAGCCTAAATACATTATTAAATACTGTAATTATATTCCATCAGTCCTTTAATACATCGTCTACATTAATAATATAATACAATTCAATATGTATATCCCACATTTCATGGTGCAGTTAATATTACTAGGCTAACGTACAGTAAATCCATGGTAAATGATGGGAATTTGTAGACGGAAAAGCCTTCTGACTGTATCATTGCGCACAGTGTTTCTCCTGTTTGTCAGCGCTGTTTCATCTGCCTTTAAACTGGTTTAAATCACTGAGACATTGTGTTCTTCGCTGAATTCAAGCGCTTCTCACTGGATCTCGTGACGAGAGCGATCAGAGTAAACGCATCTGCTCTAGTGAGCTCGCGCTGCGCTGCCGTTTGGACTTTGAGCCGAGCGGATAAATGGTGCGTGTGGCGCGCGGTTCAAATGAGTTTCGTTCCGCTTTTGGCGCATAAACATTATCGAACATTTATCGAACCCTTGATATCGTTTTATCAAGAAAAATTATATCGCGATAATTATCGTTATCGTTTTATCGCCCAGCCCTAGCGCTATATAAATGAAGGTGACTTGACTTAAACATCACATTTATATTTGTCTGCACAACCCATTTGAAGCATTTAAGCAGAAGCCTTTAGATCAAAAGGTTTTTGTAAACTGTTTGTAAAGAAATGTATTCATAAACACAACATTTATATTTGTCTACATAACTTATTTGAAACATTTAAGCAGAAGCATCTAGGTTTTTAAGCTCATGAGAAGCACTGCGACTGGTGGTGTGTCTCATTTCAAGTGTAGAACTACTAAATATCACCATACTTTCCCCAGTTTATTAATCACAGTACATTAAGACAATTGTTTTGTATTACAAGTTTTTCTGAGATGTTCTATAAAGGTTCAAATTATGCATTATCTAATTAAAAATGACCTAATTTGTGTAGATTTTCAGAAGATTAATCTGAACATTGGATAAAGCCAAGTTCAAAATGTTCCATTTTGTTGACATATTAGAGCTTAAGGTTTTTACAGAGGGATTTTGGATATCAACTTTTTATCACTCTATAAATCAGAAAATACTGTCAGCAGCCAGGAAAAAAACATGCTTTTAGGAATAAAATGTTCTATAAATCAGTGAGAATGATATATAAAGAAACCCATCAGTAAAAACCTTCAGAATATAGTCAGGAATAAAACTGACCAAAATCTTGCCTTAAACACACAATGACAATGGTGAGAGTTGCTGAAGAGTTTGATGCGTTTTTAGACAAAATAATAATAAAATAAAAATAACACAAATGATATGTTATTATAGTTTTCATTTGTTTTTATTTCAGTAATTTACTTTTTTTGGAATTTAGTTTCAGTTTGGTTTATATTTAATTCAAATCCATTGTATCCATTACATGCAAAAGCACACCCTGTCAAATCAGCCAATAGAATCACTGCTGTCCAAGATCTGACAGACAGGTGATTGGTGATTGAGAAGGTTTCCCCATCGTCCAGTTTCAGATGCCGCCACATGAAGATCAAGAACATCTTTAGTTTTTAGTTTAGTTTTTAACTTGCATTAACAAATTTGAGTTTATTAAGGACACCATGAAACCACAAAATGGACTATTCTTATATATATATATATATATATATATATATATATATATATATATATATATATATATATATATATATATTTGGGAATATTGCAGTATCTATTATAAATTTATTATAATTCATTATTTATGTTCCTCGCAATCTTTCCTCGTAAACTTCCCAACCCTCTTATTTTCTCTGATGACAAGGGCGGGGCAACCTGTCAATCACATGAGATCAGCCAATAGCAAACCACAACCATCAAATCAATTCACTGTGGTCAAGATCTGTTCACAAAATCAAGCCCCGCCTACATTTGTTCTTGTTTTTAAAAAAATATATATGTTATTAACAAAAAATAATATGTTACAAATACAACAGTATACAAAAAACAAAATGTAACGGAGTTGCACACTAGGGGGATTAATGTAGATTAATGTAGATGTAAAACTGCTTTTTTCTTCATAGAAAATCAAATTGAGACATTTTTTCTTGTTCCAGAAGCCGTTTCACTCGGATATACGTCACTACTGGAAAGAAAAAAAAACAGTGCAACCTCCGTTTTGTGCTGACTTTAAACTGTTAAATCAGTAGTTTCGGTTTTAGATTTGTACCCTGTCTGTTAACATCCCTGACAGGCGAGTGTGTGGTCATGTGATCATGTGAGTGTGAGATGCCGCAGTTGTGCGACTCAAATGAAGTGTAACACATCAGTGTTGCAGACAAACCTGCTGCTGAACGGACAGATACACACACTCACACAGAGAGACAGCGTCGCAGTGATGTAATTTGTAGTGGAATCACATTAGTGTGTGTATGTGTGTGTGATGGGCGCCTTACACAGAACATCTGTTACTGACACACACCGTTTGATTGATGCCTCCGCTTATGTGTGAGTGGATGTAAACAGTCTTCAAAAAGAAAATCTGCACATGAAAAACGTAATAATCAAGGTGATTATTGCCATCAATGATTTTGTCTCGATTTAGCTGTTAAAATACTTGTATATCTCAGTTTAATGTGCAGACCGTATAGAAAATATTTGTTTGTGATCTAGTTTCATGCCCTTAGATACAGTATTGCACTGATAAAAACTTCAACAAGCAGAGAAACATTTCCTGAAGGGAACATCAGTGTTTGTTAGATAGCAGATGAATAGTGTTGCTTTGTGTTTTAGTCTTGAATGAGATGTTGCGCTCAGTGTGCATGTTGTTGTTGTTGCAAACAGGAATGAATGCTTAAGGGCACTTACTAGGCGTCAGAGAGCACTGTGAATCTATTGATTTCAATGGTGCATGAAGCATCTAGAGTGTGTACTGTAAGTGTAAAAGTTGAGGTGCTTGTTGACGGACGGGTCAAGTTGTGCTGTATTCCTGCTTGATTTCATTCTGAAGCGACTCTGAAACATTCCAGCCCGATCTCATCCCAAGACGTCATATACTGACGCTTTTGACATTTCGTCTACATCCAACGCACATGGCACCCTTTAGCGTCAATATGAGACTCAGATAGATATGGGCCAGAAGGCGCCTCCTAGCGGTCTAACCCTAACCCTACCCCAGACCTAAACCTACCCATAACCGAACAAAGCTCTGTGCGTGTCATATTGACGCTAAAGGGTGCCATGTGCGTTGGATGTAGACGAAATGTCAAAAGCGTCAGTATATGACGCCCTAGGATGAGAATGCATTCAACATTCTTCTCCATCCAACACTAACCCTCAGAGGTCGGCAATCACGCCGGCGTGATCTGTTCGCTTTTTTCCTTATGAGTTGAATTGAGACCCGGAATACTCTTTTGACTTTGATTTTACAAACAAGTTTCATCAATCAATTCTGTTAAATGTGTATTATTTTTGTGTATACTCACAATAAAAACAAAGTGTTGTGCTTTTTGCCAAATAAAGAAAAATAAACACGAGGCGAGTTCTGCCTTCTCTCTGCCAGTGTAGTCCATTCTGAAACACGTCCGAAAATGAATCATAACTCAGCGAATACTTCTCACACAGGCACGTGAGATATGTCTCTATGAAGCTTGAAATCTATTCTTTTAAATGAAGTAATTTATATAAAAAACAAATGTTTTCAACTCATGTAATCCGTTTGAAAGCAAGGAGAGGTACCGTTTTTCCTTCTCCCTTCATTATCTCTAAATGAGCTGAGGCCGCCCCGCCCCCCGGCGCGATTCACATGTAAATAGTTAGGTGATCTAGTATGCAGCGCACCCGCCCCCCGATCAATGCCTCAGAGGACGAACGGCAGCATTTTGAAGAGCGAATTCCGCCGAGGACACAATTTCGGAGTAAGTTTTACTTAAAAGTCTTTTGACTTTTATTTTTCGTGTTCGCATTTATGAGGAAAAAACAATATTACATGACAGTTCTCCATTATGGACGCGAGCGCTCTAAAAAAAGCACTAAAAGACTTTCAAACTTTCACAGAGACCTCAAAACAGAAAGTACAAATCCTTTCTTTATAACGAATTTCGTTTTGTATCAATTGTATCTTAATTTTAATATTTTTTTCATTAACAAATTTCCTGGATTTAAAGTAAATATAGGCTAGCAATCACAACATAAGGTGCTTGAACTGGAGGTCATCATGAACCAGACTGTAGCCTACTCGCCTCACATGTCTAAAAAATGTGAAATATATTTACAGAAAGCTGGTTCTAAACAAAACCATCCAAAACAAAAAACTATGTAGCCTAATAAATGTGCATTTCTCCGGTGCGTTCACTAGCCTACTGCGAAGATCGCGAGTCAATAGCCTATCGTCAACTTCATCTTTGCCAGAAGTTTTTAGCAAACTGTATTGCTATACTGAGATGAGTAAAAATCGACTGAAATATGTTGAAATAAAATGTAGGCTATTTGTATAAGCAACGTATTAAACTGCAAATTAACAATATGCCCTAATATTTCATGAAAACAACGTTACAGTCAGGCGAAATATGAAAGACAACATCTTGTTGACTAGATTTGGGTACAGTTTTTACTGTAGAATATACTGCCACGTCAAATAAGCTTTTGTTTAGCAATTTCTATATATAAAATACTCATTATAAATAAAATGATAAAAAGTCATCAACTAAGATGTTAGCTGTTCCAATGTTGACTATATTCAAACTAATGAATACATAGATAAAATGTAGGCCTATAATCATTTTTTTTTACAAAGAAAGAGTACACTTGAAATATTGTTGAAATTGTAATTATTGTTGTAATTGTAACCTTTTTAATAAAATAGCAAAACATATTTACAAGATAGATGTAAGCAAAATCTTAAATGGTCAATATAAGTCTTCTTCTAAATATATCTTTTGTCCTTGCATTGTGGCTCAGTCAGTGTCACACCTGAATGCATGGCTCATTATGCAGAGTGGGTGGGACATTGTATTCTCAGGTGTAAACCACTCCTCGTTCACGCCCCCCTCGCATATTGGCTTTCCAAAACCTGTTTTACATCAATTTAAAAAACTCTAGGCGAGGACATCCATTAGTCAAAAGTCTTTTTTGTCAAAAGTTTTGTGGCCTTATTTCAGAAATTTTAGTTTTTAGTTTTTTCAATAACCATGCATAAACATTATTCTCTCAAAAATGAAAACATGTACATACACGTGGCTCACATATTATGGTAGCCCTGTTTGTACTTTATAGAGTGAATTTACACCTTTGCCATTAATATGTTTATAAGCAACTGAAAAAAGCACAAATGTCAGGGCATGTCAGAACATCTCAAGGGCCCCAAAAACAGCCCAGACCCCAGAGGGCTAACATTCAGTATGTGGTCAGTAAGATGTTTTATTGTTTGTGAAAAAAGTATTTTCTGCTCGCCAAGGCTGCGTTTATTTGATAAAGTAAAACAGTAATATTGTGAAATAATATTACAAATTAAAATAGCTGTTTTCTATGTGAATATACACTCACCTAAATGATTATTAGGAACACCATACTAATACTGTGTTTGACCCCCTTTCGCCTTCAGAACTGCCTTAATTCTATGTGGCGTTGATTCAACAAGGTGCTGAAAGCATTCTTTAGAAATGTTGGCCCATATTGATAGGATAGCATCTTGCAGTTGATGGAGATTTGTGGGATGCACATCCAGGGCACGAAGCTCCCGTTCCACCACATCCCAAAGATGCTCTATTGGGTTGAGATCTGGTGACTGTGGGGGCCATTTTAGTACAGTGAACTCATTGTCATGTTCAAGAAACCAATTTGAAATGATTCGAGCTTTGTGACATGGTGCATTATCCTGCTGGAAGTAGCCATCATGGGATGGGTACATGGTGGTCATAAAGGGATGGACATGGTCAGAAACAATGCTCAGGTAGGCCGTGGCATTTAAACGATGCCCAATTGGCACTAAGGGGCCTAAAGTGTGCCAAGAAAACATCCCCCATACCATTACACCACCACCACCAGCCTGCACAGTGGTAACAAGGCATGATGGATCCATGTTCTCATTCTGTTTACGCCAAATTCTGACTCTACCATCTGAATGTCTCAACAGAAATCGAGACTCATCAGACCAGGCAACATTTTTCCAGTCTTCAACTGTCCAATTTTGGTGAGCTCGTGCAAATTGTAGCCTCTTTTTCCTATTTGTAGTGGAGATGAGTGGTACCCGGTGGGTTCTTCTGCTGTTGTAGCCCATCCGCCTCAAGGTTGTGCGTGTTGTGGCTTCACAAATGCTTTGCTGCACACCTCGGTTGTAACGAGTGGTTATTTCAGTCAAAGTTGCTCTTCAATCAGCTTGAATCAGTCGGCCCATTCTCCTCTGACCTCTAGCATCAACAAGGCATTTTCGCCCACAGGACTGCCGCATACTGGATGTTTTTCCCTTTCCACACCATTCTTTGTAAACCCTAGAAATGGTTGTGCGTGAAAATCCCAGTAACTGAGCAGATTGTGAAATACTCAGACCGGCCCGTCTGGCACCAACAACCATGCCATGCTCAAAATTGCTTAAATCACCTTTCTTTCCCATTCTGACATTCAGTTTGGAGTTCAGGAGATTGTCTTGACCAGGACCACACCCCTTAATGCATTGAAGCAACTGCCATGTGATTGGTTGATTAGATAATTGCATTAATGAGAAATTGAACTGGTGTTCCTAATAATCCTTTAGGTGAGTGTATGTTAAACTGTCATTTATTCCTGTGATCAAAGCTGAATTTTCAGCATCATTACTCCAGTCTTCAGTGTCACATGATCCTTCGGAAATCCTTCTGATATGATGATTTGATGCTCAAGAAACATTTATTATTATTATCAATGTTGAAAACAGTTGTGCTGATTCATATTCATGTGGAAACCGTGATACATGAATATAAAGTTCAAATGAACAGCATTTTTTTGAAATAGAACTCTTTTGTAACATTATAAATGTCTTTACTTTATGATCTTTATTTAATCAATTAAAGTCCTTGCTGAATAAAAGCATTAATATTTATGATCGTACTGATCCCAAAACTTTTGAACGGTAGTCTAAAGCAGTTTTGTCGTCTGCCACTTTAAATGCTTGAGTTCTTCTTTAAAGCGGAATGGTTTCTGATTGACTATTAATGTTTTTATCGTTCATCAGCTGGAAAAAACATTGTTCTGAAAGTGATTCAGTTGATATCGTTTCCTATGCTGTTATTGTTATAGTTGTGGTGTGGACTCTGCTATTATTTAATATCGAGAACGATTTTTAGATCTATATCTTTATCATTAAAGTTATCGCTCTTGGTGTGAATGGGCCTTAAATCAATTAGAGATTAATCAAACTTGTTTTTATGTATAAAGCTTATTAATAGCAAAAAAACTGCACTCCTAAAACTAAATCTAGATATTGTAAAATGCACGTGAAGCTTTCAGTTGAGACACATTTGGTTCGAAAAACAATGCCAGAAGTGACCTTCCTTTGGTTACAAGGTCACTACACATCCTTAACACGACATTCATCATTTAGCTGATGCTTCAGTGCAAAACAACTAAAAATAACTCATAGACAAAGTAAAAATATACACTCTTACAAACTGAGGTTCTTTATTGTTGTCTTTTAACATCAGTGGAATCTTTCCATTCCACAAAAGGTTCTTTATGGTGGAAAAAAGGTTATTTAAATTATAAAAAATGTTCTTTTTTAGAAAGAAAAAGGAAAAAAAAAGGTTCTTTTAAGAACTGATCACTGAAAGGTTCTTTAGGGAACCAAAAATGGTTCTTCAGTGACATCACTGTGAAAACACCGCTTGAGTGTATTTAACGTCTGTATTTTTTTAGTTGTTTTGCATTGAAGCAAAATGATGAAAGTCATGTTAAGGATGTGTAGTGACTATAATTAGCTTTAAAAGCAGCAGAAGTCTGCAGCATGTCCTCGTTTATATGTGTGTGTGTGTGTGTGTGTGTGTGCGCGTGTCCTTGAGTGTGATTTCAGGGGTCTTTGTGAGTGTTGGGCTCTAAAGGGGGTCGTGGGCAATTAAAGCACACACGCAGCGCTGCTATACGATCACACACACACACACACACACACACACACACACTGCTCTCATGCACCTCCCACCTCCGCATGTGGATGTTTAAGTGATCTTTATTGTGTGCAGAGTAAACAGAGAGCGAGCGAGGGAAGCCGTGCTCATCCAGCAGGAGCGAGAGACACACAGATAGAGACAGAGAGAGAGACGCGTGTGTTTGCCTGTCTGTGGTTAAATGTGGAAATCTTCATCTTTGAGCTCCATGGCAAACTCTGCATGCGTGCTTCTGTCCGGCTCCGGGATGATGCCTCATTCCCTGCACGCTCCTCCCGCGTTCCTCTACTTATCCGAGGTAAGGATCCTCCCGCTGCCTTCGCTTTTATACTCTCCTTTCTCGTTTTTCATTCATGAGCGAGTGAATGAACATGCGTTTTTTTTTTCATCCTGACCCCTGACCCCTTCTCTGTTTGGGGTCAGCGCTCCGCTTTTATTCCACATTTCCGTGCTTTTATTCCACGTCCGCTCTGTCGTTTAGACTCAATTTACTTTCTTACATGATCGTTTTGTTACTAGTTGTTTGTATCGAGTGTTGTAGTTTAGTATCAGTTTTGGAATTTCATTGTGAATTCATTCTGGGAATGTTTTACAATCACAAAACGGAAACTGTTTTGAGATGTGCTCCAGACACAATTCTGTCATTCATTTTAGGTCATAATTAGCAGACTTATGCAGATTTTTATGCAATATTATGCAGATACTCTCATGAATTATTCAGGATTTTCCGTGACTTTTCCCTGTTAAATTACTAAACACTGTTTTTAATTAACTTAAATTACTTTGTAGAATAAGTCATTAGATTCTTCACTGGATATTAAAGTCAGCGGGCTTTGTTTTTGAAGATTGTATTAAAGATGCATCGTGCTTTAGTGACCATATAAATATTGGTGAATATATTTTTTATTTTTGATATCTGTATTTTTTCCCCTGAATATCAGGTGAAAACCAGTCGATATTGGGTGCAAATAATATCAATGCTACTATTTTTCTACTCCAATAAGTAAATTAATTTTCTATAGCAGTTTTTAATCTTATGTGCTTATATTATACATGTGTATCTAGTATTGCAGTTTGTTGTTTGACATTAGATTGTGCGTCATTTGTGTTTTCATTTATAAATACAACTTACATATATTTGACAAGCACATTAATTTTAATAATATTAATTTGATCTCCTCTTCACTGATATTAGCATATGCAGATGCTCTCATGAATTATTCAGGAGCTGCTTGTGTTACATCACTTGATCAATGTTCTTAATTAACTTCGTTGAATTAGTCATTAGATTAGTTTAGTTTAAGTGCACATGTCTTTTACATTTTTTTGGCAATGCTTGAAATATCGGTTTCTACAAATCCATATCAACCGATATGAACATTTACATTTAAATCATCAATATTGGTCTTAATTTGCTGATGTTTTAAGTAGATAATGGTCTTTTTCTGCGTTGGGATTTTATAAGTGTTAAAATTATTTATCTTTTTTACTATATATTATAATATTTTAATATTTAATTTGACAGATTTGCATGGAAAATTGTAGATTAGAGCTTCAGTATAATACTATTTATAAAACATCATGCAAAACTATAGATTTATGATATATTGTTTATTAGTAATAACATAAAAATAATTATCAGTATCAAACTGTTTTATTTTTATTAGCATTGCTTTATATATCGGTTTCTTTCTACATACAAGTATTTTATTAGCAATGCTTGAGATATCGGTTTCTACATATCGGTATTTTATTAGCAATGCTTGAGATATTGGTTTCTACATATCGGTATTTTATTAGCAATCCTTGATATATCGGGTTCTACATATCGGTATTTTATTTGCTATGCTTGACATTCTATATATATATATATATATATATATATATATATATATATATATATATATATATATATATATATATATAATTAGCAATGCTTGATATATCGGTTTCTGCATATCTGTATTAGCAATGCTTGATATATCGGTTTCTACATATTGGTATTTTATTAAGAATGCTTGAGATATCGGTTTCAATATATCTGTATTTTATTAGCAATTATTGATATCAGTTTCTATCTGTCTGGATTTTATTAAAAAAGCTTGATATATCGGTTTCTACATATCTGTGTTTAATTAGCAAAGCTTGATCAGTTTCTACATATTAGCAATGCTTGAGATATCGGTTTCTACATATCTGAATTTTATTAACAATGCTTGAGATATCGGTTTCAACATATCAGTTTTTTATTAGCTATGCTTGATATCCTACATATCCTACATATCTGAATTGTATTAGCAATGCTTGATATATCGGTTTCTGCATATCGGTATTTTATTAGCTATGCTTGATATATTGGCTTCTACATATCAGTATTTTGTTAGCAATGCTTGGTATATTGGTTTCTACGTATCCTTATCATCCAATAAAAGCATTTCAATTTTAAATTGTCAAAAATTGGTCTGAATTCGCTAATGTTTTAAGTATATAATGGACTTTTCTGTACTGGGATTCATAAATATTAAAGTCACCCTGTAATCAATAATTTCATCCCTTACAACTCATCATTGATCATCAAAATTACATATTTAAGGTTTTTTTTCCTTGGAAAAAAAATGTCTTCATGCCTTAAAATATCTTGAATGTAACTCTACACCCTTGCCTCATTTAGTAAACGCGGTTCTATGAATATGCAAATGAGCCCCGCCTCCACTCACTCACAGCAGCTCAGAGGTCCACTGGTTGACGATCACACGTTGATCTGATTGGTTACAAGGTAGTTTGTGACGTCAGAAACACCGGCGATTTCAAACCGTGTTTTTGAGACTGTCTTTGGTTCACTGGTCTGGAAATCCAGACCTAAATCTAAAAGATTAATGGTCTGGCGTCGACTAATGGAAATCGCCCATCTCGAGGGGCGGCACCAAGCATGTATTTGAAAATCTCACTGCACGCAATTGGATAACACTACGACCAATCACAACAATAAACCCCATACGCTTGGCTACCAGCGGAGCTAACTGGTAGATTATGCTCTTACCGTATCCGGTCGGCAAAACAGCAAAAATGTCCTTCTTGCAAAGGAACGAATCGAGCGGCGTCTTCTGTTCCTGTTTTAGATAAAAAGCCAAGTCTAACTCGTTCATTGTAACGGCCAAAACCGTTTCAAACAACTGGTGTTCATCCATAGCCATCTTGCAATGTTTACTAATGACTTCGACGTCACAGCGGTGTCGTCATCGTTTAGCTCGCCTCTGGCCCGCCTTTATCAGATAACCCGATGTGATTGGTGCAGCTCAGATCGAGGGGCATATATAATGAGCATCATTACTCGACACCAGAGTAACTCGCTGAGCAAATTCAACTTGTGCTCTCGCGAGAACTCTGGATTACCAGGGTATTGGTTCACTGCAGTTTTAAGAAGAAAATGCTCAGAAATGGTGTTGACTTATGAATTTACACATGGTTTGTCTTAAAGCATATTAAAAACACCACATAGACATAAACGCAACATTAAAAGCTTGATTTTCACCACAGGGGTACTTTTAAAATGATTGATCTTTTCTGCTATGTATTATAATATGATAATGATTGATTTGACAGATTCACTTGTAAAATTGTAAATTTGACGTTTAGTATGAGCAATATCTAAAACACAATGCAAAACAGTATAGATTTATGATATCATAATGTTTACCAGCCAACATTTTGACACTATAGTGCATGTTTCATTGCGCATGTATGTGATTTCTGCTATAGTGATACAGTACAGAGACACGAGAGCGATAAATGAGATGAGTGCTTTCCTCCTGCTTTTAAATCACTCAAAGCAGGAGAAGCATCTCCTCCCCCATCTGTCCACACACACACACACACACACGCGATGCTGGCACATGGTCGGCTTGCGTCGAGTCGCCCTGTGAAGAATCCAGGGCAAACGATCCTCCTGAGAGCAAGACATATTATTCATGAGGCTGCGTGTTTATGACCGAGTGTGTTTGTGCGCTTAATTGATTTCATATTCAAACACATGGCCCTGTTTGCTGCAGTATGTACTGCTGAATTATTGATACAGTTCACGAATGTGACGCGACTGTAACGCAAACAGAAATGCGGGAATGAAATGAGACGAGACACATGCAGTTCTATGGGATAATTGGTCAAGTGGATGTTACAGAACAATCCGTCGCTTTATTTGTCTTGTGTCGGAGGGAAATATATCAGCGCTTACAGAAAGCTGGTGAAGTGTGTAAAGCTCAGCGCATGTTAAACTGATTCTTGCATTACAGGAACAGGTTGTTGAGGAGGATTTGGATTCTGAGGTTGGATTTGAGAAATGTTTTCTCTCTTAGTGACTGATTATCGAAGTAGTGACTTCACTCAATACTTTAAGTGAATTGATTCATTTGGACAGTTCATTTTCAGTTGACGAGTCAAGAAAATTATTCATTTGAGTCACCATTCAATGGGGTTCCTTTTTAAGTCTAGTTTTATTTTGTAGCACATTCAGTATTTAGTTAAATACTACTGCTTATCACAGTGTTTTTGCAATCATGGCCAACACTTTAATGATAAGAGAGTAAAACATGGTAAAGCTTGTGCTGTTGCAGCGGGTGAAGATCCTTCTTAACTTTAAAACTCATTTCAGTCTGATCTGAAGTGTTTAAGTGGCAGATTTCAGTGCTGACTGACTCATTACGTGCGTGTGTGTGTCTTAAAGGGGTGGTTCGGGATTTTTGACATCGGACCTCATTTTTAAGTCAGCCTGGTTGTTATTCATCGGTGGAGACATTTTAAAAAAAAAATTATCCAGTCCTTATATTTGGATAGTTAGCCGATGCTAGGCTAGCGCGAGTCAATGGTATATGTTAGCCAGCCATTAAAAAAACATTTTACCCACTCCACAGTGCACCAAACGCAAATCAATTATAACACTAGACTTTCGATGCAAATGTCCGTTGAGAGAATAATGTTAGAAATCAAACTTACCTTTCATCTCAATGATCCCAAAGGAACTAGTTTCTCAGCAGCTGCGGAATTTTACTTTGCTCCGGTTAGTAATGCAGCAAAAAGTAAACACAGTGTGCCAGCGGCAGGTAAATACACTTGCGTCATGTGTGGACCGGCTCACTCGGTTGCCTAGGTAATCAATATCACTCCGCTGCTGCTGTAGACAAGGCTTATGATTACAGGGAACAAATTATAACTAATGCAATGTGATGAAAGGTAAGTTTGATTTCTAACATTATTCTCTCAACGGACATATACATCGATAGTCTAGTGTTATAATTGATTTGTGTTTGGTGCACTGTGGAGTGGGTAAAACGTTTTTTAATGGCTGGCTAACATATACTATTGACTCGCGCTAGCCTAGCATCGGCTAACTATCCAAATATAAGGACTGGATAATTTTTTTTTTAAAATGTCTCCACTGATGAATAACAACCCGGCTGACTTAAAAATGAGGTCCGATGTCAAAAATCCCGAACCACCCCTTTAAAGGTACAGGAGCACAAATAGACACTCTTAGAAGAAAAGGTTCTGTATAGAATCTTAAAGAGTTCTGTCATGCGTATCATATTTAGAACCTTTTAAGGATAAAATCATGAGATCATTTTATGGATTTAGTTTTAATTAATTACATTTGTTTGAGTTAAACATCACTAGAAAAAATTGAAATAACCTGTTAAACATGAACGTATTATGCAATCATTTAAGACATTTTCTCCTTATATAGAACCTTTTTGACATGAAGGGCCAGATTTACTTACGCTAACTAGGGCTGGGCGATATGGCCAAAAAAAAAAATCACGATAATTTTTTTTATATCAGTCGATATCGATAATTATCACGATAAAAGTCAAATCTTTATTTCTTTAAAGTTTAAAGGCAGATTTTTGCTTTAAGTTGTAGAAACCAGAGCGTTAACTGTGGTTTTAAACTACTCTTTATTGTCAGAACATATCATGACAAACACTTGCCAAACAGGTGAACATTTCACAAATCTGAGGTAGAACATTCAAACATTTGTCATTTTTCCTTAACAAAATAAATATATTTATTGGACAATTAATTTCTTAGTTTCTGCATGTGCTTATTTTTATTTGGTAAAATGTAATATTCTGACTGTTTGAGTTTTATTAAACTTAACCATCGGTCATCCAGTATCATGCATTTAGATCATGACAACCACAGATGAAACCAGGCATAGCCTATAGCACCTCACTATCATGGCAAAATGTAACTTTATGGTTTCTATGGTATTTGTATGAAAAAACAGTAGTCTAAATACATTATTAAATACTGTAATTATATTCCATTAGTCATTTAATACATTGTCTACATTAATAATATAATACAATTCAATATGTATATCCTACATTTCATGGTGCAGTTAATATTAGGCTAACAGTAAATCCGTGGTAAATGATGGGAATTTGTAGACGGAAAAGCCTTCAGACTGTATCGTTGCGCACAGTTTGTCAGCGCTGTTTCATCTGCCTTTAAGCTGGTTTAAATCACTGAGACATTTGTGTTCCTCGCTGAATTCAAGCGCTTCTCACTGGATTTCGTGACCGAGACCGATCAGAGTTAACGCATCTGCTCTAACTTAAATGAGCTCGCTCGCGGACGCGGAGCCTCGCACATGGGCCTCGCACTGCCATTTGGACTTTGAGCCGAGCGGATAAATGGTCCGTGTGGCGCGCGGTTCAAATGAGTTTCGTTCCGCTTTTGGCGCATAAACATTATCGAACATTTATCGACTTCTTGATATCGTTTTATCGAGAAAAAATATATCGCGATAATTATCGTTATCGTTTTATCGCCCAGCCCTAACGCTAACCCTCTTTTGGCGTTGAAAAACTACTGTCAGGATTTACTAAAGACAAACAGAGAAAAATTTGCGCTGTAAAGGCATGGACAGGGTTATTTTTGCGGCTGACATTATTGCATATGCATTAGTAGGAGTTTCCCTTTCAAATGCAACATTTTTGGGAGGAGAGTATTTATATGAATCACGCAAGGTGATTTACTAAGGTTTGTGCTCGTCAATTAACTTTGTGCCATTATATACCACCCAAAAAAAGCACGTCTTAAACCAGACGCTAATTGGCACTGCTCTTGGTAGATTGTGTTGTCATTGTGGAAATGATCGGCTGCGTCTGTGTTCTTTCATTTGTGTGTCGTCAGTAGGGCTGCAACTAACGATTATTTTGATAATCGATTAATCGGACGATTATTTTTACGATTAATCGATTAATCGGTTTATGTACTTATATTTTACTTTTGCCCATTTTTTCCCCAAGTAAATAATTAACAAAGGGTCTTTATCATTCAACATAGACTTTTTAGAGATTTTAACCATTTTGCATTGTCATATCCACATCAGAAACATACCTGGAGTTGTGTTTAATTATGTGTTAGTAATCCTTTGTCGAACTCTTCTGCAATCAAAACACTGACCCATACGTACTCTAGCAAATTTCACAAGGAGATTTCAAATAGGGTGACCGGACAGTCCCGAAATCTAAACTGTTGTCCCGAATCTGGCCCTAATTGTCCCGAAAATTATATTAAAGCAAAATCTTGAGTAGTTATTGTCTGATAAACATTAAAAACTGTCTGCCGAGGTTGAGGCCGGCGGCCACCGGCGACACACTGGCTGCGTGGCGTGTCCGTTTTTATTTCGGCTCCCATGTTAACAGGTTAGAGCTTGCACACTGCGTAAAACGCGTGCATGCTAGAAATAGAACCGACACCTATTTTTCACGCGACACGCAAGCGTGTTGGAAGCGTTTCCAGGCAAAATAGAATAGGAAAAGATGTTTGTATGTCATTTTGACATGAAAACATATTAATAAATGACATTTTGATGTTTGAAAGTTTAAGTTTTGACATAAATGCAGATATAAATGTAATTAAAAAAAATTATCGATGTTCAAATATTGCACCTGTCAATACAGAACGAAATATTCTGTAGCCTATTTTGCCGTCAACACTGTGACGTTGTCTTTGCTGCTATATTTGTTTAACATTCCACAACTCTCTCCCCACATGTCGAATATTACCTACGCACCTATCACCTATA
>CM040817.1:19234201-19269201 GCA_022828995.1 Vimba vimba | reverse complement strand
TGAGGCATTATACTGCTGTCATGTACATGTCTTGTGCATTAAAACATGTAGTACATATATTTTTATTATAGTTTTTGTTATTTATTAATAATTTATTTGTATTATTTATTTGTAAGTATTTAGTAATATTTGATTATTACTTATGATGTTATTGTTTATTATTTTAAGTATTATTTTGTTATATCAGACATAGCTTTAATTTAAATTAATATTTTGTTTTGTTTTTTGTCGCACGTGTGTACATATTCAACAAATATTATCTTGCGCCTTTAATAGGTCTGATTATTGAGATCAATCCAAGAATGCGAATTATTAGAATTATAATAATATTAAATGTGTTATCCATAAATAATTGATTAAATATTATATTGATAATAAAGTAAATATTGTAATATAATCTTTGTTTTAATTATTTATAATATTTTTTCAATATTGTATTTTGTAATATTTTCTATTTATAGTTGTTTATAATATTGTATTATTGTATTATTTATTACTTTTAGATGTTATTGTTTTATTTTCATGTATTTTATCGTATTGTATAGTAATATTTTTTTAAGTTTGTACCATTTTAGTGTTTAGTAATATTTTAGATGTTATTATTGTTTGCAATATATTACGATTTTTATTATTTTTTATAATATTTTAGTGTTTGGTAATATTTTATTTTTGTTATTAATAATGTTTTATTGTTTATAAATATAAATTAATATTAATTTTGTGAAAATTAATGCATTCAAATTGTAAAACAACTTTTTGTTTATAGAATTATTATAATTGTATTATATTAAAAGTGATTTAAAAAGCTTTATTTTGATTATTATATTGTATAATTTATTATTTTATTTATTATTGATATAATATTAAATTGATATAAATCAATTTATTGATATAATTGTTGATATATCGATATTATATTGATATAAATTATATTGTATAATTTATTATTGATATAATATTAAATTTGATATAAATCAATTTATTTGATTTATTGATATAATTGTTGATATATCGATATTATATTGATATAAATTATATATTAAGTAGTTTTTAATATAATATCTTTGTTTTATTATTTATATTAAATGTATTACCAATCATGTATCATTTATTGAATATTATATTAATATTAATAAACATGAAATTGTGTTAATGTAATGTCTTTGTGATAACTGTAATGAGTAAAATAATGTCATCATTCCGCCTCTGCTATAAGATGATAATATTGTATGTGGAACACAGAATCAATCCTGCTGTGAGATCTAGTTAAAGCTGATCCACAGTTTAACTCCATTACTGAGAGCCGGTTATTGAGTTTTCTCTCTCTCTGTGTGTGTCAGTCCACTGGCTGAAGTCAAACGCGCTCACAGGAAGTGATGCGTCCACACAACAGAAGGCTTTGTGTTTTACTGCTGCATGTCTTAATAATGATCACGTCTACTGTACATGTGCCTTCAGAGACGAGGAAGAGAACAGCAGGAGACAGGCTCTTCTGGCAGTGAGTTACTGAGGTCAGGTTACGCTTCTTTATCCTGGTAAATGTGTGTCAGCTCCAGTATTTCCTGCGCTGGACATACCTGTGTGTGTGTGTGTGTGTGTGTGCTGATATCTCTACCTTTGCGTTTTTGAAGTCAGTCAATCTTCTGTGTTTCGCTTTTCTCCACCGATTGTACGTTTGCTTTGCTTTTTTTACAGTACACTCTTAAAAATCAAGGTTCTTTATTGGCATTGGTGGTTCCATGAAGAACCTTTAACATCCATGGAGTCTTTCCATCCCACAAAAGGTTCTTTATAGTGGATGTTCTTTAGATTTTTAAAATGTTCTTCACACTAAAAAAAAAAAAAAAAGGTACTCTTAAGAACTGATAAAAAAATAAATAATCCAAAATGATTGTGATGTGCTCCATGTTTGTGTTTGTAAAAGCCTAAAGTAAATCTGTTCATCATATAAAGAGAGTGAATCTCTTCATTCATATGGATTAGTTTTACACCTTTATGACCTTTTTGGATCATTGGAGTTTTGTTTACTTGGCCTTTCAGTGGACTGACAAAAACCTCAGAGGTTTCATTAAAAATATCTTTACTTGTGTTTCAAAGATGAACCAAAGTCAAAATATCTTTTGACTATTATCTATTCCATTAACATGCTTATAAATATTGATAAATGTATAATCAAATGTGGCGCGTCATTAACTGGTCAGACTTACTTTAGTTGAATGATCGGATATCAGCAAAAATTATCATTATACATGACTAGAATAGATCTACGTTATTTTTGGAAGTTGTAAATAAAACAAATTAGTGGAGTATGTTTAACAAGAAAACATTATTACAGTCTTTGAGGAATGTAATTTCTGAGTGAAAATAGTTTCTCCATGATAATGTTTCCAGTGTAGTGAAGGTCTTTTGAAAACGAAACGACTCTCGTGCTGTTTAAAGGAGCGCTGTCTCTTTAAATGCTCCGCTATCAGATGATGTAATCAGGTTTCATTTTCAATCAGAGCTGTATTTAACAGGACAGAATCAATGCCCATCTCAGTGGATCTTTGTCAGGGTAGATGTTCACTTTAATCTGATGCGAACGAGAGCGAGGGATGGATGGACGTACGGTCCGGTCAATATGTTCTATATTTTGTGGTCTGAGTGATTGACAGGCAGCAGTGTGTGCACGTGTTAGTCCTTCAGCTGGTCAGATTAAAGTGTGTGTCCTGACTGAGATCCGTCAGAGAGACAGCACTCACTAAACTAAAGCGTTTCAGCAAGGAACACTACTAGAACAGAGTTAACTCTAACTTCTGTGCCGTTGAAGAACCATTTTGGGTTCCCTAAAGAATCTTTCAGTGATCAGTTCTCAAAAGAACCTTTTTTTCTTAGTGTGAAGAACATTTAATAAAGAACAATTATAAAGAACCTTTTGTGGAATGGAAAGATTCCATTAAAGATTCTTATTGGAACCATTGCAATGCCAATAAAGAACCTTGATTTTTAAGAGTGTTCTGTAATGTAAACCAGTGATGAACTGCAATATTTCACTCAATATTTCACAGCAAGTGAATCTTTCTTCTCTAAGGTGCTTTCACACTTGGTTCGATTGCCTGTTCCGAACCCGAGTTCGATTGCTCCCCCCTCCCCCTGCCCCCGATGGACTGTGTTCACATTATATTATTTGTATCTGAACCGCAGTACGCTTGCGTCATCAAGCTGCAGCTGGCGCGTACTCGTGTTGCTTGGTAACCGCTATGAAAAGGCGTCAAAATGGATAGAATTGCTCGCTTCACATTTGTTCTTCTTTTTTTTTAACCTTTGGTTTTGGTTTCAAAGAAAAGATACAGAAACACACTTGCGTCTGTCTGCCGCAAAAGTATTAAAACCGTTCCAAAGACAGCGGGATGTCCGCCGAAGACAATTTTTGTGGAGGCAAGCAGAAATCATCTCTCTGCTTGCAGTGCGTCAATCCCGCTTTTCGTCAAGGTAAGTGTAAAGACCCTTTTGCAGTTGTTAAACACACACGCACGCAGGCACGCACCACATTATACGTCATCAATAGCGGTTCACTTCCGCGATTTGGTACGATTGCGTTCATATCAGAAGCGAACCGTACCCGAGTTCACATGAACCGTACCCCAGACCACCTTTTTAAGCGGCCTCGAGTACGGTTCGCGGGTGCGCACCCGAGTTCGGAAAACAGCGTTCACATCATCCAAACGAACCGAACTCTGACGTCATTCGAACCCGGGTGCGCACCAAAAGTGCTAGTGTGAAAGCGCCCTAAATGTAGTGGATTCTCTAATCTTTTGAGTGGTACGTGAGAGGTTTTTACCAGAACATGGTTTAATATTGTCTTAAAAATCGCTTGCAATCTACTAGTGCAATATTTTCTAGAATAGCCAAAAAGTTGTTTTTTTATTATCTGAAACATTCTGAGACTTATATTCCAAAGTGATTTTTAAAATGCTATTAACAGCAAGCACGTGTAAAGCATAAACGTTTGCACAAAAAAAAAATTTACTCAGAAATTGCTTGTATATTTCACTGATAATTCCTAAGAAATGTGAAGGAACACTGTGAAATTTACGTGAAAGTAAAATGTGAAAGTGAAATAGTATTTTCCTGTAAAATGTATTCCAATAATCTTTGTTTTATTTACAACTTTGAAAAAAAATATGTTTTAACAGTGTGGATTCGTGTCAAATGAGAGGTGCGTGAGCCCAAGTTTGAACTAAATAAATATTATTTGTGTATACACAGTTATTTGTACTGTATACGTTTTATATTTTTTAATTCCTGCTCTGTTCTGAATACTTGAAAGGATTTTGGAGGGAGGGAAACTAAAATATATGTTTATTACTTTTTATAATGTTTGTAAACCATTTTTATTTACTGGTATTTTACATATATTTCCGAATGAAATGATAAAATGTGACGTGTTTTTTTTTTTTTTTTTTTTCTCAAAAATGTCATTTTAACCTGGTGTGATTTATATTCATGTAACTTATTTTCTGTAAAATGCTGTAACTGCAGTCGAGGAATTAGTTAAGCTAGTTTTTGTTGTTCTGTGTGTGTGTGTGTGTGTGTGTGTGTGTGTGTGTGTGTGTGTGTGTGTGTGGCCTCGGCAGGTAGTTGCTGTAGCGCTGTGCAAATTGCAGCAATTAACATGTAAATGATCATGAGTTGAAATGAGAGGAGAGAAAAATAAATATTGAATCTAATTCCTGGCGGTGGAGAAAAACAAGTCTTGTGTGCGTGTGTGTGTGTGTGTGTGTGTGTGTGTGTGTGTGTGTGCCGGTGTGTGTAACCTTAAAGCTCATTTCCATATGTTAATTGGCCACTGGCCAGTTGTATGTTTTGATTATTATTACTGAGGGTTAAAGGAATCAGTCAGTGCTGGAGATAATTAGTATGATGGAGGCGGAGCCTAACAGGTCACATGATCCATCTTTGCTTTTTTAGAGTAAATGTCACACTCTGAATCGTGTGTGTGTGTGTGTGTGTGTGTGTGTGTGTGTGTGTGGCTGTAATTTGATAATCTTCAGAAATGCAATGGACTGTAAAGCACTCAAGACTTTCAGAGCTTTTCTGATCTCACAGGGAAATCACACCAGGGTTGTACAAAATTCATCATTTAAGAATTGATTTAACATTTCAAGTCATAATTTTAATCTGAATTGAATTTGACAGCAAAACACAGGATGTTGAACTGGGATGTGAGAACTGAAATCAAATTAATAGAAATGTATCAGTCGCACAAAGAAGGGGTTTCATTCATTGTGACGATAGCGTCATGAATTGTAACATAATTATTTTCCATAAAAAAAAAAAAAAAAAAACGCATATTAAAATAAGAAATTGTAATAAAAAAGCAGTATATATTAGAGTCTTCTTGTACATTGGTGTTCTTTCACCATAGGCCATTAAATGCATAACATGACAATTAAATTGAATTACATTCTCTTACATTCAAGTCTTTTCTGCTCTCCAAGGCTGCATTTATTTGATCAAAAATACAGTAAAAACAATAATATTGTGAAATATTATTGCAATTTAAAATAGCTGTTTTCTATGTGAATATATGTTAAAATGTAATTTATTCCTGTGATCAAAGCTGCATTTTCAGCATCATTACTCCAGTCTTCAGTGTCACATGATCCTTCAGAAATCATTCTGATATGATGATTTGATGCTCACGAAACACTTCTGATTATTCATATTTTTGTAGAAACATTTTTGTGGTATTTTTCATGATTCTTCGATGAATAGAAAGTTCAAAAGAACAGGATTTATTTGTAACATTATAAAAATCTTCACTGTCGGATCTGAATGGTTCCCAACACTCGTCCAGTAGTGTGTGTGTCTCCGTCTGTTGTGTGTGTTTGAAGCGAGTGTGTGTGTCTAACGAGGGCGTCCCGCTCCGATCACAGAGACCGAAGCTTTACTGGATCTCAGGGCTTCTGGGAAACATCAGATGCTGTAGGAGATCCTCCACACTTCTGCAACCGCTCTTACTGTAACACACACGCTTTATACAACACCCGTGTTTGTGTGCAGCCACATGTGCACACTTTTTGTGTTGAATGTGATGTGCTTTATTAAGCGTGACTCTCAGTTATTGTGTGTGTGTGTGTGTGTTATGATGATGCTGCTTGTGTCTCGTGTTGGTCATAATTGCTGCTCTATTGATCTGTAGCTCCTCTTGCTGTGAGCTGAATCACAAATGAAAGCAACTTCCTGTTCAGATCAGTGGGGTGTGTGTGTGTGTGTGTGTGTGTGTGTGTGTGTGTGTGTGTGTGTGTGTGTCTATCTTTGTGAGGACCAGTTTGAGTTTTCGACCATTGGAGTGAGGCCAAAGAGAGTAAAGTGAGTCATTTTGGCCGGTCCTCACTTTCTGAGAGCCCTTTAAAGGCTGTTTGAGGGTCATGACTTGGTTTTAGGGATAAGGTTATAATGAGGTTAAGGGTCGGTTTAGGGTCAGGGTTCGGTTTAGGCACTTAGTTGTGATGGCTAAGGTTAGGGTAAGCGGCTAGAGATTGCATTGTGTCAATGAATGTCCTCATAAATATGGATGTACATGTACATGTACATATGGAGAGAGTGTGTGTGTGTGTGTGTGTGTGTGTGTGTGTGTGTGTGTGTGTGTGTGTGTGTGTGTGTGTGTGTGTGTGTGTGTGTGTGTGTGTGTGACCGAATTTTATTTATTTTATTTTTTGTCAATGAAATGAATGTACAATATTTTAGTTTGAAAATATTTTTTTTTATTTAATATTTTGTATTTTTTTGGGGATTTTTATACCAAATTATATTTACGCTGTATTTATAATCCATTTATTCACTTTTTTCAAACTTTTTTTTTTTTCTTGTTTCCAACTTAAACGGTCATAAATCTTGAATTCTTTACAGCACAGACTTAAGTTTGATCACTATTCAAAGACGACACTTGGCAGAGTATTGCTGTAACAAAACAAAAAATGCACAAAAATACTATTTTCAATTTTTAAATGAAATATATATTTTCCAAATCACATTTTACTCTAAAACTGCAAGAAAATCAAAGCCATAAATCTAAACAAGTTGTGTTCAAATTATGAGCCTGATATCTCAAAAAATGAGCTTTCAGTCAGATCTTGTTTGGCTGCAGTACCAAAAGTTTCCACTAGATAAAATGAGTCTCCCATTCATTTCCAATGCGGCCATTTTTGACCGCGAGGAGCACAAGTGTGAGTACTTTTTACAGGACCATTTAACCTTTTTGAATCATGTCCATTGTGTTCACAAAGCAAGTCCCATAACCTTTACCAAGTTTCGTACCATTCCAATGAAGTAAACATTCGACAAAAAAACAAAACGTAAAATGTTTCGATGGACTATATTCTGTGTTTGACAAGCGTGTGTTGATCTGTGTGTGTGATGTGGAGCTTCTCTCTTCATGACCTGAGCGGCACACGTCTCTCTCACAGGCAGAGCTCAATCCAGCTGCACTTAGTGAATGAATATTTCATCTGGTCTTCATCCGTACAAATCCTCCTCTCCTCCTGTATGAGCGCGCTGATCAAAGAGCACGTGTTTAATATTGAGCACGTTTGATAGCAGCTCAAACTCTTTTATCCTGTATTGTCTCGCTGTTATGCAGTACTTTATTATTGACGTGGCATTATTCAACCGCATGTTTCATTGTGAGCGCATTGATTTTGTATTCCATTTCCTTCCTTCATGTTGCTTTAGGTAGACGTATGTAGCTTTAAATCGGCAATTGATTTGCACATAAAATGGCTTTTTGCTTGATTTTACCTGTTGTCTCGGTGTCCGTGAGAGACACAACTGAGATGTGTTTTAGTCTGGCAGTGTGTGTGTGAACTGTATCTCATATGGTTACAATGAAACAGTATTTTTTGGGGTCAGGGTTTGGGTATTTGCCATTGATTTGATTAGTTTTTTTCATGGTTAGCAGACGAACAATTCATGCACAGACTCACAATGCTTCACTCTGACTCTGTGTGCATGCATGCACAACATGAGGAATGTAAAACATTTAAATATTTATCATAATATTTATCATTTATTCATTTTTATTCATTAATTATAAGCCCAAAGCTTACGCAAGTTACACCGGAGAAACTGAAGTGAACCATGTGTCCGGATGGAGAAGACATTTATAATGTTACAAAAGATTTTTATCTCAAGTAAACACTGTTCTTTTGAGCTTTCTATTCATCAAAGAATCCTGATCACATTTCAATATTAGAATGATTTCTGAAGGATCATGTGACACTGAAGACTGGAGTAATGATGCTGAAAATTAAGCTTTGATCACAGGAATAAATTACACTTTACTATATATTCATTTACTATATATATATATACTATATATATACCTTTGTGCATTCTCTGTTTAGGTAAATCGAATATCATAATTACAAATTGGGGGTTATTATGATAATTGAGTATAATTAAATGTTTAACACCATCAAATAAACACTTGATGCATTTATAAAATCTGAAACAAAAGTGATTATTAAAAGTTGATCAGAAATATTTCAGAAGCATTGATATTGTACCAGTGTCGATCAATGACTGTAAGACTGTACAATATATTGATGAGGGTTATATTGATATTCTGCTATAGGATAAATCATGTTAGATGTGTCCTGATGATTATATTGTGTTTCTGACAACATTCCTGCCACAGTCCTGATATTATCCCGGCGTCTAAGCCTAAAATCTGATTGGTTGATCAGAATGTTCAACTGTAGCCACAATCACAGTAAAACACTAGGTTTTAATCTCACTGTACAGGCATAAAAATCACATTTATACACTACATGACATGCTGATCACACCAGAACAGAGACATTTAACTCAAAATAACTGAGGCCAGGTGCATTAGAATCAGTACGTTTCATATTGAAGCAGACTAAGAACATGCAACAAACAGGCCTGTATTTGAACTGAACACATTGTGTTGTGGTTTTTCAATGGCAAGTAGCATGTAAACATGAGTGAAGAGGTTTGTTAGATTTAGTAATCGTTTCAGGTCTTGGATGTGCATCTGTTTTGACTTTCTGTAACTTTTTAATACATTTAAGGTTTGAATTTGAAAATATCACTTGCTTTGATAGAATGTTCAGTGTTCTAATCAACAGCTGTGATGTCATTGTAATATTTACATTCTAAATCGCAGAAAGCCTTCTTTCTCACATCTATTTGCATACTAAGTCTTTTATTTCTTGTTCTGTTTAACCATCTACAGTCACTGTAAAGATGGCTTCACGCTGTGTGTTGATTCTCGCACACAACCGACAGAAAATTAACGAGAAAAAAAAAAAAAACAGCTCTGATTCTGCACTTCATTAAAAATGCCAAAACCAAACATAAACTTTCCTACTTTAATATCACTTGCATTTTGGCTTGTGTTGAGTGTGTATGAGAATCAAAAGAAGTCTCTTCGGCTCATCAAGGCTGCATTTATTTTTATTAAAAATACAGTAAAAACAGTAATATTGTTAAATATTATTACAATTTAAAATGTGTTAATATATGTTAAAATGTAATTTATTCCTGTGATGTGAAAGCTGCATTTTCAGCATCATCAGTGTCACATGATCCTTCAGAAATCATTCTGATATGATGATTTGATGCTCAAGAAACATTATTATTATCAATGTTGAAAACCAGTTGTGCTGCTTCATATGTTATTGCAGAAACCTTTTCTTCAGGATTTTTTGATGAATGCAAAGTTCAAAAGAACAGCATTTGTTTGAAACCAAAATCATTTTTAACATTATAAAAAAATCATACTGACCCAAAACTTTTGGACGGCAGTGTAAATAGATGTAAGACGGAATAGTGAGTGTGTAAATCATTATTTGGCCCTTCGGTTTGGTGATGCTAGTGGCTCAGAAGTGTAAATGAATTGCAGTGGTTACCGTTTAATGTTTTGTCTTTGGGCTTCAAAACAAACTCTGACCAGAATGTTTGAGGAATATCAATAAACGCCTCTATTAAATGTCGATGAGCCCATCCAGACCTTCCTGCTGTGATTTGTATACTCATAGTGATTTAATGCTGTTTTTCCTCTCAGAAACTGTGTGCGTGTGTGTGTGTGTGTGTGTTATGGATCAATAGCTGCTGCTTTTGCCGCGTTGTTGATTGCAAACGGAAGAGAAAGTGTTTGCATGAGAGAAAGCTGCTTCTTTTTTTCCCTTTTTTTCTTTTTTTCCTTCTAATCTGCGCCGCCGGAGTCGGTGTGTGTGTCCGCGGTTCCCCGTGGCCCGACATGAACATAATGGACTCTGCCATGTGAGACAAGCGGCGCTGGTTAATTACTTCACCAGGACGCTGGCCTTTTCTCTATACTCCGCCGGACTGCAAAGAGCCCTCGGCGTCTGTGTCGTCGCTCCCCGTACAAAGCCCGCGTAATTATTCCTTCTGTGGCGCGGATGGAGAGGTGCGCGCGCGGGAGTTTATCCGTTTGGGACGCCAGAGCTTTGATCACACGTCACCGCCGCTGACAGGCATCTGAAGCTCATCAGCAGATAAAAGAAATCCGCGGCAACGTTTGCGCTCGACTGGACAAACATCGTTCATAAACAGTCACACGATTCAATTGCCTTGTCGTCTAGTTTTGAATGCTAATTAACCTTGGGTAATAAACAACACTTTGCATGCTGATGTCACTGATAAATTTGCTCATCTTTCGGGAGCAAAAGACACTCCAGAAAGTTTGGAAATTGAGGTCAAACTTTCCCTGTTGCTAATCTGTGATTTAGATGCCATGTTTCTTTCTGAACAGTCATTTGACTTTTGCTAGTCTGTGTTCTTGCACATGGAAAACATCAGGTTAGATGTTATTTGATCACCTTTTGATGAATTTGTAGATAATCTAGGGTTAAGTGGTTTGCTCGGGACTGCAGGTCTCGTCTTTCACTCATGGCTCGTTTTATCTGCAAGAAAACCCTGTTTGATTCAATTCTTGTGGCCAGTCACAACACTGCAAAAAATGAGTTTTTAATTTGTCTTTGTAACTTGTTTTGCAGGCTCAGTATCCTTGAAACAAGATAAATCTGCTCGAGAAGCAACTCTGCATAAGATATTAGCGAATATAAGTGTATTTTGTCTTCCTGCACTGACAGATTGTTTTATTAGTTTTACTTATAACAAACAAAAATGCCAGATCAGTAAGACAAAATACACTTGTATTAAAGACACAATCTGAAAACAAGTCTTAAAATGTATGCAGTCTTGCTTCTCAAGGTAATTTATCTTGTTTTATTGACATACTACTATAATACATGAATAATCAGTTTTTTGTTATTATAATTTATATACTAATATACTATTTAGTCATATTTTGAATTACTTTTAATTTTTATATTTAATTTTTAATTTAGTTCAAATTTTACTGCTTTTGTTGTGCTTTTATCATTTTATTAGCTTGTACTAATTGTATTAAATATTAGTATTTTATTGTTATTTTAGTACTTTTAGTACTTAAACTTAAAAAGCTTAAACTGAAATCAATAAATTGATGTTTTTCATCTAATATTTTATTTTATTTCAGCTTTATTTGAATTACCGAAAACAACAAACCCAAATTTAAGCTACATATGTATTTGAGTTTGCATTAAAATGCATGTGTTTTTTTTTTTTTTTTGCATTTTACTGCACTAATATTATTTTCACTACTAGTGCTCTTTGTTATTGCACTTCTGACATCACGTAATAGTTTTTAGTAAGAAAAAGACCCAAGTTAGAGTTTGGTGATAGCAGCGCACAAAGAAGATGAAGATATATATATATATATATATATATATATATATATATATATATATATATATATATTACAGTTTGTATTAAAATTAAATACACTAGAATAATAACATGAACAAAAACCATCCTATTTATAAATGAGAACTGACCAGGAGTGACTTAGAAGCGTTTGCAAAACACCAATTTCAATTAAAAACTGAAAACTGAAAACTTTATGTATTTTGGCCATTCATTTTCACAACAATGTCGTTTTTGGGGGCTTGAAAATGCAAACTTTTGAAAATGTGTTCTCAAAGTGCTTTTTTTTATAAAAACAATACTGTTATCAACTTCATGTATACTAATAAAAAAATGTAATTTGTCATGCGCATGCATACTACGTGTTCAGTTTATAGATGCGTAGTGTTTCTTTACAAAGTGACATTGCCAACTACTGGCCTGGCATTAATAATACAGCGTTTTTAGTCGTTTTCGTGGATCCGTGTTAACGGGGATCATTTTGACAAAGTTGTCGTCTGTACGCGAAAATCGCACAGGAAAAAACTTTTCCGTTTTTAGTACACTGTTGTAATGTAAACGTGCCCTAAAACACAGGAGAATATATACAAACGATACAACAGGAAACTACATCAGGAACAGGTGAACATCAATGAATCAGAGAGTAACTATAGAAACAAAAGAAATCTAAATAGAGTGGGGAAACTGGAACTAAAGGAAACTAGATCAGGAACAGGTGAACATAATCAATGCATCAAAGAGTAACCATAGAAACAAATGGAGGAGTAATGAGTTACCAAGAAAACTAAACAGAGCGGGGAAACTGGAACTAAACGTACGTTTACACAACAATGATATATCTTAAAACGGAGAAGTTTTTCCTTTGAGTTTTCCTCGTACAGGCGACACCATTGTCAAAATGATCCCCATTCACACGTATTTGTGAAAACAAATAAAAACGCTGTATTCTGCTACTAGATGGAGATGAAACACTATAGACTGAACACGTAATACGCATGTGCATGGCGTCATCGTCTTCAGAGATTCACATTTTCAAGGAGACACTTTGCGCTTTGAAACGTTTGCATTTTCAGGCACCCAAAACGCTGTTGTCGTGAAAACAAAGGGCCAAAACGCATAAAAAGTTCTACGGTTTTAGTTGAAAACGGTGTCTTGTAAACAGCTCCTAACTGAGCAGAATGTCAAAACCAAACAAAACTCATCGCGATCAATCGTTGCCCAGCACTAGTTTTAACATTTCACGCGATTTTGGTTTTGTGTCCCACGGAAGGAAGAATGCCTGTTTGGAATGACATGAAGGTGATGTCATGAGTAAACGATGATGAATACAACCATGTGACTGTTCAAAAACAAAGCATAGGAATGCAGTCATTTTATGGCACGCTTTTGGTTTGGTCAGTACTTCAGAGGTGAGATGTGATCTAACCCCGCAGCCCCGGTGTGGGTGTAGCTTTACTCCATTATCCAGACACCGGACCGGGCCTCCAGGGGCCACTCTCAAACGCCTCCATCAATGATTCAGGGATTCAGGAGGACGAGGGGCTCCTCGTGCCAATTAGACCATCTCGGGGACAACAGCGTGTGGTAGAGATGGAGAAAGACGGATAGCGAGGGAGAATCCGACCGGATCTTCAACCCCCCACTCGACCTGATTATTCGCTGCTCCCCCAGCGGTGTCATTAAAGAGAGACAGTCATTACCTCGAAGGAAAGACTCAGTTCTTCCTCCGCTGGGAAATCTCAGCCTCTTAGACGAGCTCGAGGAAGGGAAGAGCATTAGGATCAGATCTCTTTACCTCCAATCGCTGGTTCACGCTCACGCAGAGCCGGGGAAAACGCTCGTGATTCACTCGTGTAATGGCACAAACACGCTTTGATTGCTGAACTGACACAGAGGCGGTCGGAGACTTTCATTTTTCTATTGCGGGGTAAATGAAAAATTGCCTTTTTCCAGCCGGGTGTCTTCTGCAGGATGAAGGGTCGCTTTAAGTTGTGATAACAGGACTGTGGCTTTTTTTTTTTTTTAGTTTCTTTGCCAATAAGTGCTCAGATTTAGCAGTTTTTTCTGTAAATCTCTCCTGAAGAGAAGCTTCGCCACATGGAAAATGACCGTGATGACATCTGTGCTGATTTACTAGGGTAAAAGCATAGTGGGAAAAGTAGGATCCTCTTAAAAACAGTGTAAATTCAAAAAGTTTGTTGGTTGTTTCAACCTCACATATTCTCTCAAAAGTCTTCTAAAATCAGGCTCTGATTTATTAAATCAAAGTATCCTATATTAATTGAAAGTAATATTATAAAAAGTAAAATTGTATAGATATATTATTTCTTTATATAATGATATATTGAAAGTAGTTTTATTAATCAACATCATATTAATTTAAATTAGAAAATCCCATATATTAATTGAAAATAATATTAAAAATCAATATGATATCAAGATATAAAATGTTACTACATATATATAGTCTTATTTTATATATATATATATATATATATATATATACATCTGTAATTTTGTGTTTTCTTTCATTTTAGTGCACATTAATATTTTTTGTTTGTATTTCACTGCACTAATATTTCTCCACTGCTTTCATAAAATTGGGTAATGATAATAGCCGTGTTGGTTTCCTTCCATAATGTCAATTTATTACAGTGAGCAAGCTGTTTCTCTGTCCCGTCTCCTTTTTACCAGCAATACCTCCCAGTTGTGCACGGGTTTTTAAAAGCTACAACCAATCGTGAATCCCACCAATCACAGTGGGAATGGCCACTATGATCAACAGTTCAGCCATTTGGCCATAAAATCCCCCATAAGTTTTGTTGTGGCCCACGCGAAGATTATGATGATTCCGTCGGCGGCTCCATCGTTCCCGCACCGTCTGTCTCCTCCCTCGACGCTCCTCCCAGCAAAGTCACATTTCCATTTTAAGATTGAATCGCTGCTCCTTTGTGAATAGAATCGAATTACACTGAAAAGCACTGATTGATTCTTACCAAGCACAATAGTTTGAGCGCTTAAGTCAGTGACACCAGGTGCCTCCTCCTCCTCATCCTCCTCCTCCTCCAGGAGCCTATTGAATGTTGTCTAAGATGTCACTGTGTCCATTATGAGTGATTATGGATGAGGGGGGAATAGAAGAGGGGAAAGAGAGAGACTGAACCCGTCTGAGATGGTTAGCGGAGGAGCTTCAGGTGGTCTTTGTGATGTTTGTATCCGTAAAGCTCTCTTATACTGCTGTTAAAGTGTTTTGCACTTGCAGTTTAGCTTCAATAAACGCTCTTCCGGACTGGAGAGGAAGTTTGAGTTGTGTTTTCGTGGTACAATGAACTCTTTTCTCTCAGCAGATGAAGGCAGAATTGATTGTTCGTGGGACGAGGCCTTTAAGTGCTGTAACTGTGGATGTAATGCGCTCAGGATCTCTCATTACATGCATTAGAGCGCTATTAACTCGAGCTGGACCCATACACTCTGACACATTCATGGTATGTTGGGAGGGAAAAGTGTGTCCAGGTCTTTCCCAGAGGAACCGTTCGGCCTAATGTCTTCTGAACACACACACACACACACACACACACACACACACACTGGCGGTCCTGTCATCACCTCACCAGTGATACATGGATCATCTTCATGTTTGATTTCTCTCTCCACAGATCAGGGTTGTTGTTTAATTAGTGGTCCACCAATGTGGCTTTTATAACGTGATGACCGACATCCATAGAGCAGAGTGACTAAGATCCAATTCCAAAATTATGCTGGTGATATAGTGTGCCTGCTATTTATGATGAAAAAAAAAAAAAAAAAAATGTGTTAGATTAATACGTATATGTATATGATTTGTATCATATACATATGATTAGTCACCTACAAATACTGCAAAATCTTCACTGTTATAAATTTGTACTTTTTTACTATATCTTAAAATTATACGTTTTATTTAATTTATTAAATTAAATTTATTAAAAAAAATAAATTTGAATGTATTTTATTTCATTTAGAAAAATGTAAGTTACAACATAATGAATATTTCTCAATGTTTGTAGGTGACTAATCATATTAAACATTTGAGAATTGTATCTATATATAAATGATTAATATTATAAATCTATAGATATATGCATGCATTTAATACTATTTTTTATATGCAATTATATAAGTGGTGTGTGTGTGTGTGTGTGTGTGTGTGTGTGTGTGTGTGTGTGTGTGTGTGTGTGTGTGTGTGTGTGTCTGTGTGTGTCTGTGTGTGTTGTTAAATGTTACGTTTTATGTTATATTATATGTTGTTTTATGTTATGTTACATTGTTACATCACTTTATGTTATGTTATATTGTTATGTTATGTTATATGTTACACTATGTTACATTATGTCATGTTACATTGTTACGTTGCGTTTTGTTGTGTTGTTTTATGGTACATTATGTTGTGTTACGTTGTTATGTTACGTTATGTTGCATTGTTACGTTATGTTGTGTTACGTTGTTGTGTTGTTTTATGTTATGTTGTATTATGTTATGTTACGTTACGTTGTTATGTTGCATTACATTATGTTGCTTTATGTTGTTTTATGTTATGTTATATGCTATGTTTTATGTTGTTTTATGCTGTTATGTTACGTTATATTACATTTTATGTTACATTACATGACATCTGCTATAAACAGCAGGAGCTTGGAGGATGTTAAAAACCGAGGCTAGTTTTCGTGATCCGTACTCTATCAGTCTTAAATATTCACTTAATCATGAAATCATTGCCGTTTCTGCTGAAAGTCATCGGATGTCCACCTGCTCCTTGACATTTCAGACTTTCCCGTCTAAATCCAGCCAGGATTCCGTGAGGATACCTGATGAATCCGTGTGCGGCCCTGAAATCAAGCACTGCGTTTTGTTGCTCATTTTTTAATGGCATGAATGACGGATTACGGCAAATGTCACAGAGAGACGTGATTGAACAGTTTGAAGAGCGCCGCTTCAGTGTCTAATTACTAACACAGAACTAGTGTAATGCTGAGAGATTAACAGCCTCTGATGGATTCATGTGGGATCAGAACCGCTCTGAATATTTCTTGTTTCTGTTTATGATGAAAGTGAAGTTATAGTATGAAGTAATTATGATATTTTGCTGAAATCTGTTTTTGTGTGTCTAGTGTGTGTTGCCTCATTATAAAGCAGTCTCAAAGTCTCTTAATACAATTCTTACTAATTGGTTAAAGATTGTCTTAAGTTTTTTTGGGAATACAAAATAATCTTAACTTTTTTTTTTCTTAAGAATTTTATCTTTTTTCAATGATTGTTCATTGAAATTCAAAAGTGCATCATATAAGTCACATTTTGTGTCATTTGTGTTTCATTTTAATGATGCATTATGGTTCATTTTCAATTCACATATTTTTCACTCAATAGTTTTCCCTGTGATGTTGTTTTTTTTTTTTTTTTTTGTAATGGTGTAATTATTTAGTAGCACGGTAACATAATTGTGTAATATAATTATTTAGTATTTCACTGCTCTCTATCACTATGCAGTTCATTTTTAAAATATTTTTTATAAGTAAATGAGAGAGTGAAATAGTGAGAGAGTGTTTTTCATATAATAATATTATTATAATATATTACTTTAAATATTCCTATATTTCTAATTAGTCAATAAATTAGAAAAGTATATATGTATACTTTTATATATAATCGCATCCAAAATAAGTGTTTACATAAAATATGTGTGTGTACTGTGTATAATTATTTTGTATATACTATAAAACACACACATGCATTAAGAAAAATGTGTTTTTTATATATAAAATATTTATATATAATATAAATTATGTATAAATGTACAGTAAATAAATGCAAAAATGTCTTAAATGTATACATGTATATGTGTGTATTTATATATATATATACAAAATAATTCTACACAGTACGCACACATATATATTATGTAAACACAAACTTTTATTTTGGATGCTATTAATCGTTGCCCAGCACTAATGTGTGTGTGTGTGTGTGTGTGTGTGTGTGTGTGTGTGTGTGTGTGTGTGTGTGCGTGCGTGCGTGTGCGTGCGTGTGTGTGTGCGTGTCTGTGTGTTATAACAAGATTTTTTTTTTTTTATATATATATATATAATATTTTGCATTCCCAAAAGTAGTACTTGAGTATCTTTCCTTTTAAATATTGTTCTTAATACAAAATTTAAGAATAATTAAAATTCTTAAAAATAATCTTCTTTAAAAATAAAGTTCAGATAACCTCCAACTTGTCTTAAATTCCCAAAGGTAAGACAGATAAGTTTAATGAATTTATTGAGTTGTTTCAAATTAATTATTCAGCACCGAGCCTTTGGCAAGAACCATCATACAAACACCAAAGCCTGTCATTTAATTAAGGAAAAATAATATGTTCTTAAAGGGAAAGTTCACCCAAAAATGAAAATTACCCCATGATTTACTCACCCTGAAGCATCCTAGGTGTATATGACTTTATTCTTTCAGACGAATATACAATCAGAGTTATATTAAAAAATGTCCTGGCTCTTCCAAGCTTTATAATGGCAGTGAATGGGTGTATGTCTTTGGAAGTCCATCAAAGCGCATCCATCCATGATTAAAGTGCATGTATCCATGATTAAAGTGCTCCACGCGGATCTGGGGGGTTAATAAAGGTTTTGTGAAGTGAAGCGATACGATGCGTTCGTGTAAGAAAAATATCCATATTTAAAACTTTATCGACTAAAGTAACTAGCTTCCGGCAGACGGCCGTACGCATCGATTTACAGCAAAAGAGAAACACTTGAACTTGACGCACAACGTAATGACGGCAATTGACGCCTCTCGCGGTTCAAACAAACAGGACTGGGCAACCTCAGTCGTCATTATGTTGTGTGTCAAGTTCAAGTGTTACTCTTTTGCTGTAAGTCGACTAGCGTAGGCCGTCTGTCGATAAAGTTTTAAATGTGGATATTTTTCTTACACGAACGCATCGCTTCACTTCAGAAGGCCTTTATTAACCCCCAGAGCCGTCTGGAGCACTTTAATCATGAATAGATGCACTTTAATCATGAATGGATGCGCTTTGATGGACTTCCAAAGACATACACACATTCACTGCCATTATAAAGCTTGGAAAAGCCAGGACATTTTTGTAATATAACTCTAATTGTATATTCGTCTGAAAGAATAAAGTCATATACACCTAGGATGACTTCAGGGTGAGTAAATCATGGGCTAATTTTCATTTTTGGGTGAACTATCCCTTTAAGAAAATCTCTGAGAATTTTCCAAGAATTGCACCTATAGGAACATTCTCAGGAAATTCTTAGAATTCATCTCAGGGAATCCGGCCCCTGATCTCCTCCTGTAAGTTCTGTCAGTCCTTTCTCTTCCTCTAATGTGTATTTCACAGCTCTCTGGCTCTCCTGCCACCTCAGCGTTTAGTTTCCTCGTCTCTAAAGCACTTCGTCCCTCGGGGGGGCTCACAGCTGGGGCTCAAATGTTTGAGCTGGGGGTCCCGTCCGGGCGTTCGCTGACTTTTATGTGTTTCTCCGATGGAGCCCCGAGGACACGAGCACCGCGCTCCTTAAACTCTAAAAGCCTTTTCCAGAAAATTGCAGGACTAATAGATGTGCATCTGCTCAAATCCCCGCCGAAGACGCCGAGCTCCATTGATTTCTGGATGATCTCGAGCCGAGATTGATTCGCTTTTCCTCTTCATAAACCTCTCCACACTCCAGCGTCTCCCGAACCCGGAGCTCCTCCACGCGTAAGCGGCGCGGGGTGAAAGTTTGGAGGTGGGAGAACAGCTGGCGGAGACCATCTGATCTGTGTAGGTTCATTCAGGTCTGAAGCCGGTAATGTGTGCATCAATCTCTGAGCCTCACGCCTCCGCTGAGACCGACAACTCCTTACACAACTCTCTCAAAGTCCTCCGATCTATCACCTCCTCTTTCTTTCCGTCGCTCGACTTCCACCTGTTTCTGTTTTGAGTCTGTCACTGCAGTGATGCAAACCAGAAGTGGTGATGCCACCAACTTAACTACATGTTTCAGTGGCTCAGCAGTTTTCAAAACATCTTTTCCACTCACGAACTAGTTCTCCGGCATGTTGCAGTGAAACTTTAGGACATAAAGTGTCCATTTTTTCAAGTTTCCATGTATAGAAACCGCCTAAGCAGCTGGTATAGTTTGAAAGTGTCACTTCCAAATGATCAGTGTCTTTGTATTGTTCTAATCTCTGCTAATAGTGTGTATAAGTTACTTTCAGGCATTGAACGAGTGTTTGAGAAGTGCTTCAAAGCCATTATACTGTAGATAATTCATCAGCTGACACCATTAAATGCCTGTCAACCAATCAGAATCTAATATTCAAAAGTGCATTGTCACACTTTTTTTCTTTCTTTTTTTTGCATTTAGAAGATTTGTTTTCAATTCACATATTCGGCATTCAATAGGTGTCCCTGTTCGATATTGTCTGTTTTTTAAAGTAGTATTAAAACAATTTTGTAATGCAATTATTTAGTATTTTACTGCGGCTTATCCCTATGCATTTTCTTTTTTTATAATTTATAAGTAATATATATATATATATATATATATATATATATATATATATATATATATATATATATATATATATATATATATATATATATATATATATATATATCTCAATCATATATTTTTTTATTGATATTATATAATTTATTTGTAAAAGCAAGATAAAATATTGATATTGAATTATATAAGCTCATTAATTTAAATAAAAATTATTCATATATATTCATGAGTCGATACATTTTAATTAATAATTTCATTTAATTTTGAATATATGAATAAACCCTGGATAGACTAATTAAATTATTAAAAGGTTTTAGATCTATAAGATTTTGGTAATGTTTTTAAAGTGTCACATGAAAGTGTATGTGTGTGTGTGTGTTTTAAGTATTTTTATTAGCATTTTTGTTAGTAGCTTGTTAACTCCTAGTGTGACTGTAGTTGAACTGATTTAAGTCATGAGGAGTTTGTAACTCAAGTACAGCAGTGATGACAGAGTGCAGGTGAACACACACACACACACACACACACACACACACACACACACACACACACACACACACACGCATATCAGGCGCTAATGAAAGATTCATGGGTCAGTGGTCCCGTGAGAAAGGACGCAGATCAGTCAATTGCTTTTCAGCAAGTCATTTTCTTCCTCAGACAGTCACACCAGCCACCATTAGAGCTGGACGTCCCAAACGCCTCCTGACACGCGTGTGTGTTCAGTGAACGTCTCCTGACACGTGTGTGTTTAGTGAACGTCTCCCTCTTTCAGCTGAGTGTGTGAAATCTCTTCCTCTGTCAACTATAGTCACAGATCAATTCTGGTCCTTGTTAGTGCTTTAAGACAAGCATCACTTTCACTATTGCTCATACTTCACTGTGTGTGTGTGTGTGTGTGTGTGTGTGTGTGTGTGTGTGTGTGTGTGTGTGTGTGTGTGTGTGTGTGTGTGTGTGTGTGTGTGTGTGTGTGTGTGTGTGTGTCGTCCTACAGTGTTTGAATGATTCTCGCTTGCTTATTTTGGCTAAATTATGTCAAAAATAAGTTTTCGGTTAATTTCAACAGGTGTCGATCTCATTTGCTGTCATTCAATTGTTTAATATACAGTCCCGAAAAGATACTTGAGTTACACATAAAATCGTCTGAATACAAAATATGCAACGTGTTTTTTTTTTATTTATTACTTTTTTTTTTTTTTTTAAGAAATATAGAACAATGTTGTTTTTAAAGCAAAACATTTCTGTACCAGATAAGTATATGAATAGTCATATCACCAGATAAGACCTTTTATTTGCTCAGATCAGTGTTATTCTAGTATAATTGATATACTTTTTGTTAATATTTTGAATTAGATTTTATTTTTATAGTTCTGTTTTTAATTTAATTTTACATTTACTTCATTTTACTTTACAATTTTTTGTCACCTTTATTAGTTTTTTTTAGGCTTTTAAAAAAAATGCCTATTACTAAAAATATGTCTAACAGTTTGGTTTCACTTTATTTTAAGGTGTCTTTGTTACAGTGTAATCATATATTTAAGTACTGAGTAATATTAAGTAACTACATGTACTTACTATAGGGTTAGGGGTAGAATTAGGATTTGGTGGAGGGTTAGTTGCATGTAATTATGCATAATTTACTGTTATTACTATGGTAAGTACATGTAACCTATGTAACAAGGACACTGTAAAATAAAGTGTTACCAACAGGTTTTATACATTTTTATTATGTTAGTTTTACTTTTAGTTATTCATTTAGTTTTTAAAACTTTAAGTTAAATTAAATGAAAATGAGAAGTTAGCTGAAATAAAACAAGTTTTGTTTTTATGGTAAAGGATAATAACCCTGCCTCAGACTAAATTCATGGATGAGTTTGGAGTGAATTCATTGTAAGACGAAGAATAAAAACACTTAATTTTCGTATTAAATTTGAACTAGGTGTAGATTTCATTACAGAAAAGCTCACATACATGCAGAGAAAGCGTGCACTGATAAATCAATCTGAATGAAATTGAGGAAGACATGAAACACACACACACACGCACACAAACACACAGTGGCATCAATTATGTGTGTGGTCACCAGCCCTCCATCCAATTCAAGACATTTAATTGGATGAAGGCAATGAAGTGTGTCCTCTCTCTCTCTCTCTCTCTCTCTCTCTCTCTCACTCTCTCTCTCTCTCTCTCTCTCTCTCTCTCTCTCTCTCTCTCTCTCTCTCTCTCTCTCTCTCTCTCTGTGGGTCAGTAATGAGGTGAGGTGTAGGAGGTTTTGTCAGTTTGCATCATATAGTTTTACTTCTTAACTTTGTCTCATTAGAGCTCATGAGTGCTGAATATCGTGTGTGTGTGTGTGTGTGTGTGTGTGTGTGTGTGTGTGTGTGTGTGTGTGTGTGTGTGTGTGTGTGTGTGTGTGTTGGGACCTGAAGGCAGATGCAGTGACACCTTTATTATGTAACATCAATCTAAAGTTTCAGCATAGAAAGATATTTGCTTGAGAACATCATATTTTTCCCCAAAGAATTAAATGAGAGGCTTTGATGTTTTATGGTCATATGGTGTGAGGTTATATAGAGGTTATATTAAGAAGTAGACTTGTTTATTATTATTAATAATAATAATAATAATATAATAAAACACTGGCTCAGGTCCATTAAATAATCTTAACATGTGATTTTTATTTTAATAATGTAAATGTTGAAATTAACATTAAATGAGATTAAAAATTGCTTTAAATTATGTTTAGATTAGTTAAAATGAACTGACATTGGATATAATTTAAAACATGTATTAATGTAACTAACTGGTGTTAACAAATGAAACCTTGGACATTCTTTTCAGGAAAGAAAAGTCTTAGGAACGCAAGAAAAGATCCTCAGAAAAACATTAAGTATTTCATGAAATACAAATACTGTGTTCTTAACTTTAAGAAAAGCAGAATTTTAATCTTCATAATGTTTGGTGAATCAGCTTCTGCTGTCTTGCAACGGGAACGAGACACTTTAAACAAGGTTTTCTCCTCTCCTGTCTTGTGTTTGGATCAGGCAAGATCATCGGGAAAGATTTTCTCAAGCTCTCAGGAATGATCTCTCTTCTATCAGAGATAATTACTCTTAATAACCCTCCCATTAACAAGATGAGGATCATGCATCATTAACGCTTTTATATCCTTCATATCTTCATCTCTCTCTGAGCGCCTGAGGGAAACATCATCCTCCATCTGAACCAGAGGAAACACACTTCTAAGGAGAGATTTACTGTAGACATGTACTATAAAGCACATCTCAACTGACTCCTTTTTGTTTATTTCCTTGCAAAGTGTAATATATTATCGCCCACCTCATTATATAAAGTTGCATATACAAGAACCTGCATAAATACAGCACACTTACATACATTGATATGTACTAGTGACGCACCAAGACTAAATGTCTCCGCTGATATGATAGCTGATATTCAGAATGATATCGGCCGATACCGATAATTTGATTTTAAACAATCGATAGTGAAAATAATAGCTTTAATTGGCCGATACATCGGTGCATCTCTAATATAGACTATACACTCAAAATCTTATCGCACACTGCTCAGAGACACAGTTGAGGATCCAAATGCAGATGTATAAGGGCAATCCAGAATCATAATTCATAAAACAAGCAATAGGTCAAAACACAAGGCAGATAATCCAAAAATAACATGGCGGCAAATGTCAAAACAGAAATGCAGTTTGACACATACAAGACTTCGCAAAGAATGAGTGAAAACACAGGGCTTAAATAGGCAGGCATTATCAAGATAATGAGACACAGGTGTAAGTAATCAAGCATAATGAGTCCAGGCATTGGGTTATGGGAAATGCAGTCCATGAGTGCGGATGAGCGCCCTCTGGTGTGTATCATGGGTACTCCAGCTGGTGGATGCGACATTTATAAAATATCTTGGTGGTTTCCAGTTGTTCTGGTCTGGTTTATTTGATACTAACTGTCATTTTTAATTGAGTTGAAGTCTATATTTGGCGTGTTGGTTCAGTCCAGCAGGTCTGTCTCAGTCTGAGATCATGAGCGTGATGTGTGGTGGTGTTTATTGGTGTGTTGTGTGGTCCGGTGAGAGTTGCAGGAGGCCTCGCCGTGTGTCATAAGAGTTTAAAATGATCTTCTGTCTTTTTGCTTTATTAAGACACTTTCAGCTTCAGTCTCAGAGGACGAACGGGCCACGGATGCCTGTTGTAGGCGATTACTGCAACACTCCTGAGTCCCAGAACACACACACGCACAAACACAACATACAGCTTTCCCTCTGTTTTAGTTGTTTGATACACAGCTGTTTAAGAGAATTATAAATAACACATTGATTTTAAATCTTTTGAAGAACGTGTGAGAGGTGTTTGTATGTGCAAAACAGTGTTGTTATTGATAACTAGAACTGAAACTATTCAAAATATAATGTTTAGTTCTATTGACTTTCTATACATTCTGTCCTACATTTCTGTTTTAGACAATAATGAGAGTAATTGGACGGCAAATGGTGAAAAGTCTCATGCTTTTTAGATTGACTCTCACGATGATGAGTTACGAGATATCAGTGATATCTCAAACTGAGCTCAGATTTGTTAAGATACCAAAGTATATGAGTAAAAGTCAGAGATCTCAATATGAACACCAACTGTCCTCAGTTCAATGATCTGAGCTGCTCTCCACATTGATTTTTTTTTATGTTTTTTTAAAGCTCTAGTGGATTTCCAAACATCTGAGACCAGGCTGATTCTCACAATCAACACAAACGAGAATTTAATACACTGCCTCATCTCAACATAATATTGGCATTCGTTGTACTGTAAGTGCGTACACTTAAAAAAAAAAAAATCAAGGTTCTTGATTGGAATCTTTGGTTCCATGAAAGATGGAATCTTTCCATTCTACAAAAGATTCTTTATACTGGAAAAAGGTTCATATTAAAATGTTCATCACACTGAGAAAAACATTAGTTCACTTCAGAATTCAAATTTCTTAATGATTTACTCACCCCCATGTCATCCAAGATGTTCATGTCTTTCTTTCTTCAATCAAAAAGAAATGAAGGTTTTTGAGGAAAACATTCCAGGATTTTTCTCCATATAGTGGACTTCAATGGGGTCCAACATGTTGAAGGTCCAAATTGCAGTTTCAATGCAGCTTCAAAGTCTCTACACAATCTCAGCCAAGGAATACGAGTCTTATAGCGAAACCATCGGTCATTTTCTAAAAAGTAAAGTAAACCTTTATATATTTTTTTACTTTTTAGACTTTTTTGGCCTTTCAACGTGATTACGTAATGTGTGGCGCATCACAGACAGTGCAAGACGAGGATTTGTGGTTAAAAAGTATATAATTTTTCTTTTCTTTTTTTTTTTTGAAAATGACCGATGGTCTGGCTAGATAAGACTCTTATTCCTCGGCTGGGATCATGTAGAGCCTTTGAAGCTGCATTGAAACTGACATTTGGACCTTCATTCTGTTGGACCCCATTGAAGTCCACTATATGGAGAAAAATCCTGGAAATGTTTTCCTCAAAAACCTTCATTTCTTTTCAACTGAAGAAAGAAACACATGAACATCTTGGAAGACGTGGGGGTGAGAAAATGATCAGGGAATTTGAATTCTGAAGTGAACTAATCCTTTAAGAACTGTTGACTGAAATGTTCTTTGGGGAACCAAAAATGTTTCTTCTATGACTGTGAAACCCCCCTTTTGGAAGCTTTATTTTTTAGAGTGTATAGGGCAGTATCCGAGGTCAAACAGCGCGTGAGATTGTGAGATGTTGGGGTCGTGGCTCAGCTCTGTCTGAAGGGAAAACCGTCGAGACTGAGGACAGACACGCTGTTTGTTTTGCCAAATTTATTCCCTCACAAATGAGGTGTAAAAGCGACACAGCGGAGCTTTCAAGCGCACCGAATGAAGACTAATAACCGGAGCCCGATGGACAGACCTGCTGTAAATTGGCCTGCCGCCCCTCTGCCACTCTTTCTTCCCGTTGTTGTGCTGTAATTGGAGGGAATGAGGGGGAATCCTTCCACATCAGGAGGATCTGAGCGCACTGCAAGTATTCTGGTGTGGGTTATTTCAGTGGACTCTCGGGTGCTAATGATCAGGTTCAGGTCTGTGGTTCCTGCTTCCTGACCGCGTACACTTTGTTATTTAGCTTTACATGATCGTTTTCCACTCTCTCTGACCTGATGTAGTTACTGTACCTTCCACTTTATGGAACTTTTTATGCACTTTCTTTAGAGAGATTACTTCATTCAGTTGAAAAAAAGTGACAGTAGAGATAAATCCTGTTCTTTTGAACTTTCTATTCATCGAAGAATCATGAAAATTACCTAAAAAATATGAAGCACAACTGTTTTCAACATTGATAATCAGAAAATGTTTTTTGAGCATCAAATCATCATATCAGAGGATTCATGTCAAGGATCATGTGACACTGAAGACTGGAGTAATGATGCTGAAAATTCAGCTTTGATCACAGGAATAAATTACATTGCAACATATATTCACTTAGAAAACAGCTATTTTAAATTGTAATAATATTTCACAATTTTACTGTTAAAATAATAATGAATGCAGCCTTGGGGAGCAGAAGAGACTACTTTCAAATACATAAAAACATGTACCGACCCAAACTTTTGAAAGATACTGTACTTCTTTTGTACTAGTATACAGTAGGCAACATTTGAAGTGGATCAAATCCTTTCATCAAAGTTATACATGAATTTTGAACAAAACCCATTTTTGTCTTAGGACAACTTTGATGAACTTTTTTGATCCACTTCAAATGTCGACTACCGTAGTTTACATCAGGAAGAGTTGAGTTACTGAATGCTGATATTATGTAAATGTGGGCGGTCATATGGTAATTAGCTCATGATGTGCTATATTAACCGAATAGAAGAACGCAGCTTTTTCAGGTCATGAATAAATGAAAATACCCAGAAAAACTCAAAGCCTGTCTGCTTTGAGAGGTGTTCGAGACCTCGACTCTCCCTGATGGCTCTTTCCTGTCTCTCTGAAGGCGTGTGTGAGCAGTAATTAGCGCGTGTGTGTGTGTGTGTGTGGGATGCGAGGGCATCGGCGCTGGACTCTGAGGGGTTGAAGGTCTCTCCAGGACGCTGGCGTCTCCTCTGATTTACGAGCCTCTTTTTTCTGGTCTGGTTCATCTGCCCCCAGAAAATGTGTTTGTCACACACTTCAGAGCAGCAGTGGAGATCAGACGGTAGCAAGCGTGGCTTTGTGTTTCGCTAATAAGCTCCTTCTTCTCCCCGTGTGACTCGGAGCGTTGCCCTTTTTAAAGAGAGAGAGAGAGAGTGTGTGTGTGTGTGTGTGTGTTTCACTGCTGCGCTGCTTTGAAACTCAATGCTTTGTACTGTGTTTTGTATTGCGTCATGAAAGTGTGTTTTCAGAGGTGTTAAGGGCACTTCATTGTATTTGCAGGTCGGTAAGTTGAGTTTGAGTGCTTTTGGGACTGGAATACTTGCATACTACAGAGTATTTTATAATATTTATAATCTTTACTTCATAACAATTTGATATTTGATATTTTTGTGCCCTGGAGATGTTTTGACATGCGCTGACATTTGTGATTATTTCTGTTATAACGTTTTCATCTGATTACACTGTATTCAGGGCAAACTTTGCTACAATAATATGTGAGCAGCATGTATGTAAAAGTTTGTAGTTTTGAGAAAATTACTTTTATGCGTGTTTTGTGAAGAAAAAAAAAAACTATTTTTAAGTCACTGAAATGAGGCCATGAAACCCATGCTAAATATTTGTTCACAAGACTTTTGAGAGCTGGATCTTGTAGCCTAGAATTTTTGCTTCGAAACAATGTGAAAATCATCTTGCCTACTCATTCACATAAAACAATATATTGATTGACCAATCAGAGCAGAGTAGACCAATCACAACATACTGGGCCGTCTGACCAATCAGAACAGAGTAGACCAATCACAACATACTGGGCCATCTGACCAATCAGAGCAGAGTAGACCAATCACAACAGATTGAGCCGTCTGACCAATCAGAACAGAGTAGACCAATCACAACATACTGGGCCATCTGACCAATCAGAGCAGAGTAGACCAATCACAACAAACTGAGCCGTCTGACCAATCAGAACAGAGTAGACCAATCACAACATACTGGGCCATCTGACCAATCAGAGCAGAGTAGACCAATCACAACAGATTGAGCCGTCTGACCAATCAGAGCAGAGTAGACCCATCACAGACTTGGCCATCTGACCAATTAGAGCTGAGTAGACCAATCACAACAGACTGAGCCATCTGACCAATCAGAGCAGAGTAGACCAATCACAACAAACTGGGCCATCTGACCAGTCAGAGCTGAGTAGACCAATCACAACAGACTGGACTATCTGACCAATCAGAGCAGAGTAGACCAATCACAACAGACTGAGCCATCTGACCAATCAGAGCTGAGTAGACCCATCACAGACTTGGCCATCTGACCAATCAGAGCTGAGTAGACCAATCACAACAGACTGAGCCATCTGACCAATCAGAGCAGAGTAGACCAATCACAACAGACTGAGCCATCTGACCAATCAGAGCTGAGTAGACCAATCACAACAGACTGGGCCATCTGACCAGTCAGAGCTGAGTAGACCAATCACAACAGACTGGACTATCTGACCAATCAGAGCAGAGTAGACCCATCACAGACTTGGCCATCTGGCCAATCAGAGCAGAGTAGACCAATCACAACAGACTGAGCCATCTGACCAATCTGAGCAGAGTAGACCAATCACAACAGATTGAGCCATCTGACTGAGCAGAGTAGACCAATCACAACGGACTGAGACATCTGGCCAATCAGAGCAGAGTAGACCAATCACAACAGACTGAGCCATCTGACCAATCAGAGCTGAGTAGACCAATCACAACAGACTGGGCCATCTGACCAGTCAGAGCTGAGTAGACCAATCACAACAGACTGGACTATCTGACCAATCAGAGCAGAGTAGACCCATCACAGACTTGGCCATCTGGCCAATCAGAGCAGAGTAGACCAATCACAACAGACTGAGCCATCTGACCAATCTGAGCAGAGTAGACCAATCACAACAGATTGAGCCATCTGACTGAGCAGAGTAGACCAATCACAACAGACTGAGCCATCTGACTGAGCAGAGTAGACCAATCACAACAGACTGAGACATCTGGCCAATCAGAGCAGAGTAGACCAATCACAACAGACTGAGCCATCTGACCAATCTGAGCAGAGTAAGCTCTCAGAAAGGAAGGGATTTACAGAGACAAAATCCTTTATCAAACCGTTTCAGACACTGAGAAAAGAGGTGATGCTGCAATGCATATTTTGAGAAAAATAAAGTTTTCTTTTTTTTACTTGGATGCACATAAACCTATTGTAGGAGACCTTCAGATTGAAACTAGGAGCCTTTAAAATATCATAATAGGGCACTTTAACATGCAAGTAGATAAAATTATGATTTGATAAACCTGTCATATCACTTCTGATTCATTACACTGGAAATGAAGGGTCGTGTCAAGCAAATTGCAGTATGGTAAAGAGTTGCGTTGGGCTTTGGGTTCTGCACTGCACATTTGATCAAATGTAGTTTTTGCATAATGTGCGCGCATAAATAAAGTATAATGTTATTGATCTCTGCTGTGGGTTTGATCTTAATGATGTCTGCGGTTCTGAATGTGCGTTAGAGAGTCGCTCTGAACTGATCTGGGATCAGAATGACGCAGCAGCAGAAACACGCACTCAGCAAAGAGACAGAAAAGGGTTTATTTGATGGGTTCTGTAGGAATATTTAATGTGAGAGTCAAACTGGGTAATGAGGGGCAGCTGAGGAGAGAGACCACTTTTTCAGTATTTTATGTCATCAGTTTTAACATATTGATTATTCTGCATATTTGTTGCCACTTTCATATATTAGCGTTTTGCACTATTTCCATTATATGCGGTTATGTTGTACATCAAATTTTGATAACAGATAAAGCAGTGACATTGAGTGACATTGTTTTGCCGCCACATTAAAAGCATGGGTATTTGTGTCACTTTCGGTGTGATTTTGCTGTAGTTTCTGACCCTGCTGGTAGTTCCACACCACAAACAGGAATAAAGAGGCGACGAAACCGACAGAAAGCGACTGTGAGCGCTGATCTCATGTTACTCTCGTCCTGTATACGCCAGCTTTAATTGGGACCTGCGGTTTGTTCAGGAACTCTCTGTGTAGGTTTAATTCCCGCTCATTTACAGCGGCTGACGGTTCTCGGCTCATTAAGACTCCAGGAAAAGATCTGCAGGAACAACAGCTGAGACAAACACCAAATAACCATGACCAGAACAGGCAAACGGGAAAGATCCAGTGCATTTATCTTCCTCCCGCATTCAGAGATTCCTTCCACGCTATCTGTTTAATACAGGTTCTTCTTTATTTATTTATTTATTTTTACCCATAAGTCATATTTCCGGTGAAATACTGCCATGGACCACAGTGATCTATATCTTGGAATTATATATAAATATATATATATATATATATATATATATATATATATATGAAATGGAACTGTTTATTGCACCTTTAGACAAAATATTTAATATTTAAAAAATCTTTTAAAAAATTGCATGTTTTTTTGTTGAGTATCATACTATACATCAGGCTTTTATGGCTCATATAGCATGATATAGTGAGAATATTGAAGAAAAAGCATCTTCATTTTATTCATTGTCCCAGACTGTGCAAAAATATTGACAATGTTGATATTTATATGGCCGTTCAGATAGCTTTAATGTAAATCAATGGGATATTTTTTACAGTATAGCATGCAGACTACTTACATAAAAAACATATAAATATCAGTCGTCAATAATATGTCTTGGTAAGATGATATTTACATGCTTAGTTTTATGATTTTATGATAATATATAATGCAATGCAATACAATACAATGATGATTGACAGATGAACTAATAAACCTTCCTCAAAAGCCTGATGATCATATTTGATACTCTCATTTGAGCATGATTATTAATACTTTTTCTTAAGGAAAACTAAGCTGCTTCAGTCCAGTAAGTGTTCATCTTGAAATCTAGAGGTTATTCTTATGTTAACTTTATAGAAGTAAGTTCAGATTTCACTATTAAAAGACATGTGAGCCACAAGCTGAAGGTGAACTTTTTTTTAATAAAATCCCTTTTACTTACTAAAAACACATCAATCAGATAACAGAAGGCATATAGTAGTTTGTGTACAACAGGTGTTTCAGCAAAAGTTGATCATTTCAAAGCCTTTGAAATGTGCGTATCAAATATGACACAGCAGGCTTTATAGGGAAGCTTGTAGCTTGACAAACAACTTGGTTTCAACACCGCTGAGCAGAAAGTGTTCGTGTGAAGACGTGTTAAAGCGTCGACCGCTGTTAACATTAGTAACCTGTCAGGAAAATCAAAGCTCTCAGTCAAAACATCGTAAGGAGACTGATTTCCTTTTTTCTGCGCTGTGGAAAAATCCCAGTGGCCTCTGGTCCTCCGAGCGGCTTCTACAACAACACAAAGTCTGTTCATTAGTAATGATCAAGCGTGTCTGTAATCATCCGTGAGATGTGATCGTTGTTTTCCTGGCCTATTTAAAGCGCAGGGCGGCCCGTTTTCCCTGATCGGCCCCATCAGAGGCGCGCTCAGAAGGATAAAAACATTCAGTTTGAACATACGACCCTATATGTGACGGCCGCAGGGGTTTAATGTATGCTTTTGTTTGTATTGGTGTTCGCAGGGTAACCAGGAGGCCAGCAATCCGGCGGACATGGCCCAGACGTACACCCCTCAGTACGGGCATCCCCCGCAGAACGAGTTCAGCGCCACACACACTCTTCCCACGCAAGACTACGCGGGACAGAACCGCGTCCCGGATCACGGCTTGACGCTCTACACGCCGGCACAGACTCACAGCGATCTGGCCAACGCAGACAGCAACACGCCAGCCATCAGCAGCGGGAACAACACAGCGCCGGTGCGTCAAACACACACACACACATGCTAACAGGGGGCTTTCTGTGGAAGCTTGTTGAGAAGAAAAGTCCAGACAAGGAGACATTTAAGACTTTTTCTCTCAATTCTGAAAATAAAATGAGTCAGAATTGCAAGAAATAAACGTGTAATTGCAAGATGATAATTCACGATTCTGAGAACTTTTCTGGCAGTCAGTTTTGACATCTCGACATCATGTGAACTCAGTATCGTGAGATATAAACTCGGAATTCTGAGAAGAAGAGTTACGTTTTTTGCACGTTAAAAGATAAATACGACCTCACATTGTCAATCACGTTTGCACACTGCCTCCAAAACGTAAAAAAATTAGAATTGGGTTCGATTTTCGCCGTTTTTCGCATCCGTAGCAAGCATTTTGAGAGGTGTTTTGACTCAGTTTGCAAGGACCTTTAGAATTGTGAGATATTTTTGTATATACAAAGATAAAAGATTTATATTCCGTAGAGAGAAAAAAATGAATTGTGAGTTGTAAACATTCTAAGATGTATTGTCAGAATTAAAAAAAAAAGACAGAATTCTCAGAAGAAAAGTTATCCTTACAAGAAAATTCTGACTTTTTTCCGCGATTCTGAGAGAAAAAAAAAAGACAGAATTTCGAGATATAAGCTCAGAATTGTGAGATATAAACTCACAATTACCACAATTTTTGTTTTTGTTTTACTATTGTGGAGATATAAAAAAAAGAATTGCAAGATGTAAACGCGCCAAACTGTAAAACAAAAGATTCAAAGTTGTAAATACAAAAAAAAAATACTATTTCAGTCTCAGAGTGAAACCATTTTACACTGGTTTTGTTTAGTGTACGCTTAATATGAAGTACTTCAACTAGAGTTAAGCGACTGTTTTTATAAATAGAAGCTTATTTTTACGCCAGTCCTTTTGTAATAAAAAGTTAAAACACATTTCCCCCTCTTTTGCTGTTCTGCCATTAAACGTGTTTGTATTTCTCTGATTTACTCCTGAGATTCACTATCGCTGCACTGCTAATGCTTTGCTCTTGAATTATACATGGCTTGTGTTGCTTCTCATTTATAAGTCGCTTTGTATATAAAAAAAAATCTGCTTCCTTTAATGTGAATTAACAGTAGTTGTGTTTTCAAACAAGTTGCTTTTATTTAATGACTTTAATGCCTTCCTGTTTCTGTAGCCCAAACTGAAGAACACTGTGCTTTCAACACTAAAGTCATGTGTTCGATTCAGGGAATGATAAACTGATTAAATGTTCACATTTAGTTGCTTTGGAGAGAAGTGTCTGCATAAACGTACACTAGTGTTCAAGAGTGTTGATATTTATTTAGTTGGTATTAAGTAATCTTTTCTTTTTTTTAAATCTGTTACACTTTATTTTTAAGGTGTCTGTTACACTTTAATTATACATTTAAGTACTGAATAATATAAAGTAACTACATGTACTTACTATAGGGTTAGGTTTGCTTTGGTTTTGTTGCATGTAATTATGCATAATTTATAGTTATTACTATAGTAACTGCATGTGTTACCAACAAATCTTACTTACCCCAAACTTTTGAACAGGAGTTACAGTATCATGATGAATTTATGGGGAAAAATGGGGAAAAAAATGGTCTCTATACGACAGGAGGATGAAACCTGACGAAAAAGGAAAGTCGTTCTGGAGGCGTAGCAAGCTATTATATTTTAATGAAGGAAATGCAAATGCTTCCAACAAAACATGAGAGGCCTATGAGAGTCAGTAAGTAAAATAAACAAACAGAAAAGCATCCTATTGAGGTATTATGAGGGAAGCTGACTTTTTTCCCGCTTAGGAATATTACGCACTGATGAATTGTTCAATCAACAGGACCAGGAATGTGCATAAAGACTATAAAATTAGATTTTATTGCAAGAAACTATCAGCAGATCTCATTGAGTTCCCACTAGAAACGTCTCTTGACTTCATTAGATGAACTTGTGCGTCCCGGACTGGACGAGGTTCGTCTCTCATAAGTAATTTCTGAAATATTCTCTGATTGTGAAGCCGTGGAGGAGCCTGCGCATGGAGCCGCAGTGTGAGACGCCGTGTTTTGGGAGTACATGCTCCTCTGTCCGAAATAATGAGCAGTGAGAGAGCGCTTGACACCACTGTAATGATGTGTCACACTGTGTGCCGTTATAATGACATAATCACTGTCATGTTTGGCTCGCGCAACTATCACTATCTCTCGCTCGCAGACAGAGTGACACCAAATAAGAGCCGTGTCGGTTTGCATCATTCCTGCTTCATGCAGCCGGGACATTAATTGATGCTACTGTGTCTAAATACCTACGCATTTTATTCAGTGCATTGGGTCCTTATGCTGTTCTTGTATTGTGGTGATGGCATTTGCATTCGGTTTGAATGAGAAGAAAAGCTCAAATGTGTTGATGATGATGTGTGTTTGGTAGTTTATTGTGAGTGATTTCTTCTTTCTCTTCTCCTCCTGGCCTGTTTTCTTTATGTCTTCAGAGGAGCGTGAACATGGTGTAGCATGAATAATTTAGCGTAGCAGAAAGGTGGACACGCTCGCTAGTTAATCTCGCTCGGCCGGGTGGATTTCTCACTGATCTGCAGATCGCTCTCTTACAGTCTTTCTCGGAG